>JAJTUQ010000006.1:3600000-3954366 GCA_021399445.1 Xylogone sp. PMI_703 | reverse complement strand
TATAAATATCAAAAAATCATAAAGATATATAAACTTTTTAATCTAGAGTTTTATATACTTAAATTATAGAAAATGATATAAAAAGTCATTAAAGTATATAATATATACTATAGAACCAAAACTAATATAAAGAATTATGTACAGATTACTGTAATTATTAAAAATACTAAAAAGATTATAAAAGTCAATAGTAATAAATTTTATAATAGACTTATTATTATTATTAAGTATAAACAACGAGATTTATGATAAAGTATTAATAGTTATGAATAGATTAATTAAGTATAGAGTTTTTATATTATGAAAAGATATTTATACAGTAGAATAGTTAACAGATATACTTATGGGTAAAATATTTATAATATTCAGATTTCTGAAGAAAATTATCTTTAACAAAGACAAATTGTTCGTTTTGAAGTTTTAATAAGTATTTATGACAATAATGAAAATCAAAACTAAATAGCTACTAAAAAATAAGCCTAGACTAATAGAAGTATTAAAAAGTTAATCTAAATATTTAAATAATATTTTAAGATATATATTAATTATTTTTAAAATAATTAAGTTAAATTATTACTAATAATATAATATATATATAATAAAGTAAAGTACAATAATATATAAGTATTACTTTATTATATAAATTTCAGAAAAGAAATAAGTATAATATATTTATAGAAAAAAATACTTAATATAATAATATCTATAAAAGAAAGAATTAAGCTTATCAAAGAAACATAATCAATTATATAATAAAACCTAAAAAAAGTCAAAAAAAAATCAAAAAATATTATAATAAATAATATAAAATAGAACTTATGTTTAAAAAGAAGGATAAAGTATATTTCTTACGAAAATTTATTAAAACTAAGAAATTAAATAAATTATTAGATTTCAAGAAAATAAAATTACTAAAGATTAACGAAATATTAAGACAAATAATATATAAGTTAAAATTATCTAAAGATATCAAAATATATTTTATATTTTATATTATTATACTAAAATAAATATTACTAAAAACATTAATAATTATATATTTAAAAGTAAAAAATCTTAATTCAGAAAAAGAATATAAAGTGAAAAGTATAAAAAGACAAAGAATCTTCAGGGAAAAAGTTCAATATTTAATCAAATAAAAAAATATTTAAAATCAGAAAATATTTAAGAATCAGTAAAAAAACTCAAAAATGTTTAACAAAAAGTTCAGGAATTTAAGGCCAAATATATTAAATTAAATCATTTAATGTTAAGTCATCAAAATAAATTTAATCAGAAATCTTAAGAAGATTATTAATCTAAGAATTCGAAAAAACAAAGTTATTTAAAAAAGTTATAATTATATAATCAAAACTTTTTTGTTTAATATATTTTTTCTCTTTGATAATATCCAGTTTATCTAAAGTTTTTAAACTATAACAAATTATCTTTTTAATATATTTCTGTAAAAACTTTCTTTATTTCCTTAAACAAGTTAAACAAATAATATTCTTAGTTATAACTTAAGTAGTTTTCTTTTCTTTAACTTTAAGGTAAACTTTTTCTTAATCTAAAGTTTTTTAGAAAATTATAAAAATATTTTCATTATTATATATTTAACAACATAAGATATATTTATTGTAATAATTTGACTTAAGAACTATTCTATAAACTTTGTTATTATAAACATAAAAAATATAAAAAGACATCTTAACTTTATAAGTTTAAATATAGATAAAAAGATTTATAGCTTTTTGTAATTTTTGTAATTTTTGTAATTTTTTTTACTTATTTACTTTCTCCAGAAAGTAAACATTTAAGTAATATGATAAAAAGGAAAGAAAGTCTAAAAGATAATAAGATTATTTTTACTTTAACTTTAAATTTCGGGATAAAGTTAAACTAGAAAAGAAATAATATCATAAAATATATATAAATAGTACCAGGCTTAAGGCTTAGTAATAAAGTTACATAAAGAACTTGATATAGTCTGTAACAAAAGGATTATATAATAAACTTGAAAGACCTAGGGAATCCAAAGGGTCTAAGGACTTGGAGGACCCAGGAAGTTTAAAAAGTTTAATAATATTTTACTTAATGTATAAATTCAGATAATTCTTAGTAAATAAGAACTTTGTACTTAACTTATAATACAGATTATTATTTATATAATTATAATTATGATTATATATTACTTATACTAATTTTTGAACTTTTATCAACTATTTTATGATTTAGTATATACTTATACATATTATAAGACTTAAGTAAAGACTTAGGTTTATAACATTTACCTCAAAAATGATTATTAATGAGTTAATTAAGCCTTTGAATTCAGTTAAACACATTAAATTTATAAAGCTTTTAAACTTGAAACAAATTACTTTAAATTAAAGGTTTAGGTTAAAACGTTGAATTTATAATATTGAATTTTACTTTCTTAATGTCTTTATACTTGATTTTGTATAAGAATTTTACTTTTTTTATATTGTTTTCAAATAATTCGATGATATAAAAGAGTGTTAAAATATCTTCTTTCTTTTTAACGTTATATGATTAATATATGACTTACTCGGTTATAGACTTAATAAAGGTCTTTTACTTTATACTTTATACTTTATACTTTGTATATAGTTCAACTAATAATATAATTGTTTTTGTTTTATTTAATATTTTTAGTTTAATATTTTTAATAATATAAATATTAAAGATTATTTAAATCTTTTTTAAATTCTTAATATAAAATTGATTTATTAATATCTTTTTAAATTATTTTAATTTTTACACTTTTAATATAATAATAATATTATTTATATAAATAAATAATATAATTTTTGTTATAACTTATATATAAACTAAGTGCTATATATAAAGCAATACCTTCACGAAGGTATATAACTGTAGGTTATAAGTTATACTTACATTAAGAAGGTTTAAGTATGTTAAGTTATATAACTCATACAAGTTATATAAACAGAGTTAAGGTTATACAAGAATAATAAGAATTAGTTTGTACGAATAAAGACTTTATCTCTTCTTCATTAACCTGTTGTCTTGACTATGATTTGTTGTCTAAACCTCGTTAATATTAACTTTAACAATTTTACGTTTTTTATAGATATAAAAGTAAAGGTTAATTAAACTTTAAATAAATTTAATTTTAACAAAATAATTTTTATAAAATAAATTTTAATTTTATATAAATTAAAATAATTTATATAAACTTTATAAAATATAAAATATATACTTATTCTTTAATTTAAATACTTTATTTAATTAAAATAAAAAGATTTATTCTCGTAAATATAATTTAATAAAGTATTCTTCACGTTATATAAATAATATTCAAAGTTTTTTATTATAATAATGATTATAAATATTTAAAGAGTATTTGTTTTAATTATAATGTTATAACCCTGGTTATTTATAACAGGACTATATATTATATTTTAAGTTATAATACATTAGGACTTAAAATAAGTTCATTAGTACGAATAAGTAACACGTACAAGTGATATAGTAATATTAACTTAACATTAATATTAAAATTTAGTTAATATAATTATATAAATAACATAATCTTAATTTTAGTATTATTCAGAGGATAATACTAATAAAGTGATAATACAGGTGAATTACTTATATTATCAAATAAGCAATCACGTGACGGACCTGGAGGACTCGAGGAGTCCAAGGGGTTTAAAGGATCTGGAGGACTTAGGAGGTTCACAAAGTCTTTTACTTAAGACAATAATTATATAAGTAAATAGTTATCCTTAAATAAGAGCCTTGTACTTAATTAAATTGATTTACAGTATACCTGTATTTTAGTAACTAAGGTTTATATTATTAAGTGATTTATTTGAACCCTTTATCTCTGTTTACTATAAAGTAACTTAATAGACCCCTAGAACCCAACGATCCGTAGGAGTATTATACATAAATATAAACATTTTAATAAAATCTTGTTTATATTTTTAAAAAAAATCATTAAATAACTAGTTTTACTTTAAACTTGTTTAATATCTCGTCGAGGTTTATGGAGATAATGAATACTTATTTAATAAAGATTAAATTTACTCTTTTTAAAAGTATTTCTTCTTTTTATATATTATTTTATTATAATAATGTAATCTTTTCATTAATTACCTCTTTCTATTTTTAACTATATTTATAATTTAAAATAACCTCTTTATATTAATATATAAATTCAATTAAAGAGATAACTACATTAATTAACTTAATAATTTAAAGTAATAAAAGTATAAAAGTGATAAAAGTTAAGGAAAGATTACAAGAAACACAAGATTATATTAAAGTTATAATGTAGTTAAAATAAATGTTAATAAGTTAAATTAATTAAATAAATTTCATTCCTCAAGCTCTTCGTATAATATAAAATTGTATAAGAGCATGAGGTGGTCGGATGCCTGAGGGTGTGTCTAGTATCAGTTGGTCACAAGTGGATTAGGTAAAGTGGAAATGGATTTAAGTAAGGCCTACTTTTATTTATCCGAGTAATCATCTCTAACGTGTATGTGCATAATTTTTTAAATGGGAAAGCACTCAAACATGACGAGGGCACTCAAACATGACGACGAGATGAAATTTTAGAATAGAAGCTTGTGATATGAATTCTAGCACTGATTTCCCCCTATGGAGACATACTACACAAGACCGAAGATATGTTTGATCAGTTCAAACACCCCCAATGCGACGCCGCATGCAAAAGTGAATGCGGTTATTCTGTAGGTACTATTGATTGTAAGTTAAAATTTGCTATAAAAAGCAATATAATGTAGGCTATAACTTACATGTGAGACTATAACCATTCCCTGCAGGTTCAATTTCAGTCGGAGGATTTGATTTAACCCATATGGGGTGACCACTATCTGCAAAAGAGCCATCCTCGTTACGCAAAGTAGGATCAACTTTGACAATAGAGAGGATGTTTGGATTTCTAGTTAAAGCGGGAAATTCGTAATTCCACCAAATGTTATCAAGTGGATCATTTCCAGGATTAGATGTTGGTGCCATGAAATAAGCAACCCCAGTGCAAACTTCTGCCAGAGCTTGGGAATGTAATGATGCCCAAACACGGAATGGCGAGAGGGTTTTTGACGAATCCTGAGGATCAGGGGCTTGTAGGTTGCTGAATTTATTGGTGTATCTTTTGTTCTGCTCCAAAAATTCCTTAGGAAGACTCGTGCCCCAGACAACGGACCCTCTTCCTTGTTCTCGCATAGCACAATACCAAGCCGAGGCTTGGGATTGGCCATTCTTACCATTCAGACCAAGATAAAATAAGCAATCTTTATTGGCAACAGCGCCATAATTGTTCATGCTATTCACAATGGAATCAACAGTGAAGGTATTGCAAATTGGAATGCCACCAGTGGCATCTGCTCCGACGGCACAACTCCTTTTGGCCAACGACCGAGCAGTGATATTGAATGTTGTAAAGTCATCTCTTAAATCATCTGTTGAGATAGGAACAGAAAATACAACGTGAAGTAGTGACAGAAAGGCAAAGAGGAATAAAGATCTGGCGTTGAATTTCTCCATCGTGAAGCTAAGGCAAGATAAAATGCCCTGCTATGGCCAGTACCAGACGGTTCAAATTGAACAAGCCCAAAAGGACCAGGGAATATCTTATAGCTTTCATCTAGAAAGAACATCATCCTATCATCCCTTATTTAGAACAAATAAATGGCCTTGCACACATCAGATTTTAGTGTGACCTGATCATGGAGAGTGTAATGATGGATATACGGTCATTAAAGCCAAATCAGTCTCTCCTCCGACCGGTTTCTCCATCTCACCACCTTAGTTAGCTAATAGTTTTACTAGAACCGGAAGTTCCGAGCTTGTTGAGATACAAAATTTATACTGTCTCCAGAATAATGCCGGGAGAATGGTCTGAAGTCGTATGCGTCTCACCAGTAATATGCGGCACTTGTACATTGACCCGAGGTCAGAGTAAGCTTATAGGGCTCTAACTAGAGTATGATTATGCGATGCTAGCGCCCAGTCATTATTCCATATATCTCGAACAGGGGGCGTTTTGCTGCGGCTGCGGATAGCCTCGGTGGTCTGTCTTGGCTTATTAGCTATTATGTGGAGGCAGTAATTCGTAAAGAGCATGAAGACACGCCCTCTGTCATGTAGTTAATAGCTGTAATTATATTTCCCCTTGGTAATTCGTATGTTTCTACTTATTTCTACTACAGTGAGCATCGTAGATGTCTTGTTTGATCATCTGGTTCTAGAGTACTGTGACAGTATTCTGTTTTTGGAATCAACGCTGTGAAAACTCACTATCGGTATTCGCTATCACGGTATGGGGCCACAACGGACGGCATAAATATCATAAACAGCTTAGCTTATCTATTGAGATTCTTAAAACAAAATTTTTATATGCCCTGTAGGTACGTATTCCACATTGATGTGCCACGTGCTTTGGGTCGTGCCTGAAAGTGACTGCGACTCTCGTTCTAGATAACCTTCGCTGGGGTGGCGTAGGGCTCAAAGCGCCTGGATGAGTGCCTGCGGCATTTTTCGCGCATAACTACCTGATTTGAGTTCGATTGTGGACCCGAAACCCCAAAGTCGATAATTAAAGTCTGATGTGCTATATTAACCCGTAAGCACTATAGAAGTGTGGCGATACGACTCCGCAAATGTGAGAATACACTAATAACTTGTTTACTGTATTAATCTTAGCCATGGTGTGATCTATTTTAGTCTTTCGATCAAGGTATAGGCTAGCCTCGTCAGCCTCGCCTGATCACGTCAAGTTTAACGCTATAATCATAATTCCCCTTGACGTACGATATCTTAGTAGTAAAATATTTTGTGTTTGCAATCGAGGAACAGACCCGTACAAGCCTTCGCTTTATGGAAAGTATATATTCATGAGAGGCGACGATAAGATTCAGGTCTCCTAAGTAGGGGGCCGGTGATTGACGCCAAGGGTAATCCAAGGCACTCACTAATCCGGATTCACCGTAGATAACCAATTACAAAGCAAGACTATTAGTTAGTTCGTCCGAAATACTGGAGTGCATTATTAGTGCCGAGAAATCTCACTGCTCTAGCTAGTGTTCTCTGGTTTATACTTTCCTAATTAGAGACCCCAGAACCCTTCATTTCTAGATCCAGATCGAAGAAAAGAACCGTACTTTGTGTAAGCCTACCTTTCATGAAACTCTTTGCCGTCAAGAAATATAAGTAAATTATTGTGTTGGTTACAAGAAGTTTTAATGCTTAGATCAGATATTGTGGCGTGGTAAGCACTGATCCAGCAGGGCGAGACTTTTGCTTGAGTACCTAAATGTCAAATAGGCAACTAAATTCACCGCCTAACCAGTACAGTAATGTTCCCATATGGTACATACAGAACCATGTGAAGCATGCTTATGATGTGGGATAGACAACCCTGTACTGCCTATCCATATTTAAACACCTAATGTAAAGTGGGCTATATTCAACTGTGAATAATATGTTTCCGCTTCCAAATATAAGACCCTCCTGCTGCTCCTGTTAACATATTTCTTGTTGGTTATTGTTATTCCATTTTATATTATATCAATTGGCTAGCTGGGTTGCCAACATGAGGCCATCCATCGTGGCTGGGTTGGTAACAGCTCTATTTTTTTCCACTACCGTTTACGCTCAAACAGCCAACCCATGCTCTGCTACTGATCCGTGTTGTTCTGCTTCCAATCCATGTCTTGAAGGCTGCTGTTCTCCATCCGGTTTCTGTGGCTATGGTCCCACCTTTTGTGACCCCTCTGTGTGTATTGCTTCAGCTAGCCCTAATGGTACCTGTGCACAGCTATCGGAATGTGATGCTGGTGGATTCCCTGGATTTGGTCCTGAATGGGGTTAGATGATCTATACCTTGCCACAGCACAATGCGCCTAGAGACTAATCATGTTGTAGGTTCCAAATACGCTGCACGCGAGATTTGTCCTCTCCATGTTTGCTGTAGCAAATTCGGCTTCTGTATGTATAACCAAATCTAATGATTCTATATTTAACTCTAATTAATGCTTAATTAGGTGGAACTACTACCGACTTCTGTGGAACCTCCACCGTAGCACAACCATCCTGTTCAATTGCAAATTCTACCTCTAAGCGGACAATTGGATACTATGAGGGTTGGAATTATCAGCGGCCATGCCAAAGTAAGTTAATAAACATTGTGCCACGCAAATAATAGCAATGTTGAGCTAATTCGTACATAGCCATGTCCCCAGAACAGGTAAATGCTATAACGTCGACTTGTGATACACATAGAGTAGCTGACAAATTTCTAGATTCCAGTCGAAGCGTATACTCACTTAAACTTCGCCTTTATGCTTATTGACCCGAACTCCTTTGAAATTGTGCCCATGGATGACGGCCAACCTGAGTTGTACAGCCGCTTCACTGCCTTGAAGAAGTCTAAACCTGGTCTTGAGACTTGGCTAAGCATTGGAGGATGGGCTTTTAATGATCCTGGCCCAACGCAAAGGACCTTCTCACAGTTGGCGGCCTCATCATCAGCACAGAGCAAGTTCTTTGCCTCTCTGACTAGCTTCATGGCTCAATACGGATTCGATGGAGTCGATATTGATTGGTAAGCTGGCTTAGTTCAATAATACTTCTGGTATTCCAAACATGTGGATGTTAATTAACAATTATCAGGGAGTACCCCGGAACACCCGATCGTGCAGGAGTTCCCGAGGATACTGCTAATTTTGTATCTTTATTGAAAAACTTACGTTCTGCGCTAGACGCTGGGAACTACGGACTCTCGATTACAATTCCTAGTAGTTATTGGTATATGCAATGGTTTGACATTGTGAGCATTGAGCCAATAATTGATTGGGTGAGGCGACCTTTTTTTGCTTCCTCTAGTCGAACATGTTACTAACAGTATTGTCGCACAGTTCAACATCATGACCTATGACCTTTTTGGGACTTGGGACTCGCAAGATGCCTTCATTGGGCCATTTGTCTTTGCACACACTAACTTAACAGAGACTAAACTTGACATGGATTTGCTATGGAGAAATAACATCAATCCTAGCAAGGTCACTATGGGAATAGGTTACTATGGCCGAAGTATGACCTATCAAACCTTCATTCTCGGAAATGGTTTATGCTAATCCAGGGCAGGTTACACCTTAGCAGATCCTTCTTGTACTGTCGCGGGGTGTCCATTCACAGAGGGAGGTAAGTACTTCAGTTCGGTTGCGTATCGTCTCCTCCATTTACTGATATTTGCATAGCCAAACCCGGAGCATGCACGCAGACATCTGGCATTCTTTCATATGATGAAATTCTGGACATGATTCGAACCTCAGATCCGGAAATCACACTGGATACCACCAACGCTGTCCAAATAGCTGTCTGGGATGGCCAATGGGTTGGCTACGATGACCCAACTACCATAAAGATGAAATTAGATTATGCAAATTCACTATGTCTGGGAGGGTAAGTCATATTTTAATACTGCTATAGAATAGTAGAGCATTGCTGATATAGTTTTATCAATGTAGAACCATGGTTTGGGCCATCGACCTCGATATTGAAGGATCGCTAGCTTGTAAGTCCTCGAAACTACGAAACCATGTAAAGTGTAGGTTAGATACTGATGCCGAAAACTACAGCTGCTCTCTCTGGTAAAGATATATCACCAATTGGGAATGATATGGATGTTGTCTACGTTCCTCCCGATATATGGAACGATCCTGCTCCGTCCGTCGCTTGTGAGCCGCCATGCACCCTAATTTTGCCTCCATTCCCTCTTGGAACAACATCTATAATTTCGCCTCGGCCCTTGACTACATCTATCCTCTCTAGCTCAGGCGGGAGAATCTTCACTGTCCCAACTGTTATTCCAATTGCACCTTTCACGATCAGCGAGGTTCCTCTTTGGCCCGTCACAGTGTCCACTGCAGCCAGTGGGCAGATTATCCCAGTTCAGAGCATCATGCCACCATCATTCACCATCTCTCTTCCCGGAACAGAAACTTTGATGCCTGTCTCGAGCATCGACTTTACCTCGATTGCTATATCGGGTGGTGGTAGTGCCGGACCCAGCTCCACCGGAGGATCTCCTGCGGGTGGTGGTGGCATTACTCCTGTGAAAACACCATCACCGGTCCCAACAGGTATCACATCAGACTGCACACAGTTCTATAAGGTTGTAAGCGGAGATACGTGTAACAAGATAGAATCCCAATTCTCCGTTACATTTCAACAATTCCTTCAGATGAATCCGTCTGTCGGACAAAACTGTTTTATCTTAGTAGACATGAATTACTGTAAGTTATCCGTATTTCATCAAGTTCAGCCGCCGTCGAATATTTACTAATCGCCATCTATAGGTGTTTCGACTTCAGGTGGCTCCGGCTCTGGCTCCGGCTCTGGATCTGGATCTAATCCCACTCAAGGTTCTGGGTCAGGTGGTAATACATCAGGCTGCACACAATTTTATGAGGTTGTATCCGGAGACACTTGCAACAAGATAGAGGCCCAGTTTTCTATCACATTTCAACAATTCCTTGATATGAATCCCTCTGTCGGACAAAATTGTTTTATCTTAGTAGGCACGAATTATTGTAAGTTGTCTATCTTTTTAAGTTTAACTGTTATTGAATATTTACTGATTATCATTTACAGGTGTTTCGAATTCAAGTGGCTCTGGCTCTGGCTCTGGATCTAATCCCACTCAAGGGTCGGATCCTAATCCAATAACTGGTGCACCTCCATCATTCCCTTCAACATCACATGTAGTTACCATCCAGCCCATGGCAACCATTACCTCCATTCCAATCCCCGTTCTTCCTCTACCATTTCAAACTGGTACCCCACTGCCCCCTGGAGGTTGTCCTCTCGATCCAACTTGCGGTGTTGTTGCTTGCGCTCTTTTTGGATGCGGAGGTGGCTGTGGACTCTTTGGATGTGATGGTGGCTGTGGTCTGGGGTTCTGTGGCGGTGGTTGCGGTCTGGGGGGCTGCGGCCCTGGATGTGGTGCTGGTAAGAGATTTAGCCGATATCTTCGTCTAAAACACATAAGGAGAAATGTCTAATATATTTGGCTGTGAATAGGTGCATGTGTCATTCCCGGAGGCGGTGGCGGTATCATTCCCGTTGGCCCTGTTCCAGGTGGAGAGGATGACTGTGATTCTCCAACCATAGCTACTGTGTGCACGGAGCTGGTCAGCAGCTTTTCCACTCATGGTATGGCTAGCTCTTCGACGGTTACAGAGGTATACACTTCCTGGTCATTTGATCCTATCCTATCGCTGACTTTTTCTTCTCGTGGTAGACTGCCTGTTTTCCAACCACGGGGTGTGATGTGGAAGCATCAACAACTACGACAACTATCTCGACTGACGCTCCAGCATGTACAATACCAGATATTCCCGATCTTGACGCTATTACTGATCAGTTACCATTTACTATCCCTAGTGGTGGCGATGGGACGACAATCACTATCGGCCCTGGAAACATACCCGTTTCGACCACTACAAGGGCTACAACGACAACGACGACGACAACTTCTGCTTCAGCCCCAAGCTTGACAAGTCTTTTCTTCATTGGTCTTGCCACTCATGGCTTCGGTGCAGATCAAGACTTCTTCGGAATTGCTTGGCCAGAAAACTTGAACTGTCAAGACATTGTCTCAAGCTCAACAAATTTCACAACCACACTAATTGATACGAACGGTAACACCATCGAACCAGTAAACTTCAACACCTACATTGTGGGAGCCAGTGGGTTCACCTTGAGAGGTGCTTGTGGATTCAATGAGGATATTGTTTTCACGGGATCAGTCCCTGCTTTTGGTATACTAACTCTTTAGTTTTTTATAAAAGAAGTGAAACTAACTCTTTACAGTTGCCGACGTAGGAAGCGCGCATATTGTTTGTGAGCGTGAAAACTTTGCATCGACCGGATGTAGTGACAACTGGGCAACAGAGCCATTCTTCGATTGTTTTGTCAAGGGATCGAATGATTTCTGTTTTAGACAACAGGGTTGAATATAGAGGTACGGAAGTGGGTACTCAGGCACTTCATAGTAATATTGATATAGAATAAAGGAGTCTATTAAAACGAATAAATGAATAAAGAATCCACAGTTCAACTTAAACGTTTAATTACTCTCGTAATTTTGAAAGTTACAACTAAGGCAATGGTTAAATTTATATATGTATCACGGGATTACAGTTTTATGTATGTTACGACCCTGGTTACTTGTAACAGAACTATGTACTATATTTTTTTACAGTTTGAACAAGAGATTAAACTGTCAATTTATAGTCTGGTCCAGTTTAGACTGAAAATTTTCAGTCTGGTCCGGCTAATCTAGTATTCTTTAGTCATTAGAAGTACTTTGTACACTTTGACCTTTTAACATTACATTAATTACACCTTCAATATCTTCTTTTTTATATGGTAACATATTTGGTTTAATGTAATTTAAAAACACGTTAAAAATTAAAATTAACTTAAAATTGATAAAGATATTCAAAAATCAAAATTCTGAAGGTTAATACAAATCTTGCAAAAAACATGGTCATGTTAAGTGGTCAAAGTGATCACTGTTTTTCGAGATCATCGGCTGAACTATTAATGTAGACGAGTAGGTTCTACACCATGAAGTTGACCACAAAGCTATCTTAAGATTATTCGACATCATTCAATATTATAATAACCCGATTACACAATGGTCTTTACCCTAGCAACAGTATCAAAAATGCCAGTGCACTAACATAAGCACTTTAAAATTTTAACTAAAAATCGATTGTCAAAAATCCTGTGATGTGAAATTTTTTTGGATTGTATCACATTTGTGTGAAATAAACGCCCTAGTGCATGTCATGATGTTTAAACTAGAGACTATCAACATATTTTGACATAATATAATCACAGACAAGTCATGATTTTTAGACTTAGTTGAGTAAAACCAGGCTCTTAAGAACTCTCTTTACTAGTTTACGATTGCTTCTTGGACACTCAGTGTACACATTACTATTTGAAGGTGATCATGACAACTTCTGAAGCTCCGATAACAATTGACTCGCCATTCAGTGGCTCCTCAACAGTGTGTCCAGAAGGCTTACCATCTGCAGTCTCAAAGGACTGTCCGGCCCAAGTGCCAAATAGATAGTTAACAGACCGGTATATAAGTCATCTACACAGCAGTAAAATGCAGCACTGGGATATACTAGGTAGACTTACATTCCGCTAGTAGCAGTTGTGTCTGGAGCACTTAAACGCTTGATGGTTGCTTTACCACCCTTCCAGCCGGCAAGGTTAACTTCGTACGCAGACCTCGGGCTACCCTTGGTGAACACATTGGAGTTGATGAGAACCATGCGCACCAGCTTGCCATTCTCCCACGCCCCATAAGCAGACAAGTCCGGGGTGTAGTTTTCGAGCTCGGCGACCTTGACTTTGCCGCTGGTTCCTATCATCTCAGTTGCTATGATCATGCCATTGTACATGGGCATTATGTGCGGGCGCTCAATTTCAGTGCCATTAGTGAAACCCCAGCCGGGTTGGAAAACAGCAAACATGCGGTTGGGCGTGCTATGGAAGTACATACGCTCTACACTACGAGTGGCAAGTTGCATAAAATAGTCAACCGCCCAGACTGCAGATTCAGCGGTATTAGAGAGTCCGAAGACACCTTCGCTAGTAACAAGATCAGTTCGACTTTTCAATGTACCTCATAAGGATATCTGATGGCCGCTTACGTAGAATAGGTGCCTCCCTCTCCCTGTACGAACATTGATGTCAACTATTATCCTAACGTGACCCGGTGACTGGAATTTGGAAGTTACCTACGATGTAATACTTTTTACCATAGCTCTTGGTATTGATAAGCCCGCGATAGACTGAGGTCAAGTTGCTACAGATAGAGCCCTTGTCCATGAGCGTACCTGGAGGTGGCCCGCCGGGAATGGCCCCAAGCGCCAAATTGCCTGAATACTGGTGTTCCTCAAGGACTGAGGTAGAGTCACGAACCCTGGAATCATCGAGGACACCGGCTTCGAGCGCACCAGTCAGTGTGAAAGGTTGGCTTAGGTACGAAACCTGGGTAAGGGTTGTGGAGCCAACCCAGAACGAGGGTTCGTGGTAGCCACCCATATTGAGGTGCTGCATCACCGATTTGGCGAGTGGCACCCAGTGAATGGTGTAGTTGGCTGCATCTGGGAAGTAGAAGTTGGGTTCATTGCCGACCTGGACATACCTGAGGGTGACGCCTTTGGTTAGGTATCTCCGTGAGCCCTGGAAGGCCTCGGCCAGCTGCTTGGTCTGGGCGACAACCTCATCTTTACTATAAAGATTCAGGCCGAAGGTGAACTCAGTGCCTGCAGGAAGGTTGCCCGCAATAACATACCAGTCCCGGCCGATAGCTGTGTCTTTGCGGAAAGTGAATGGCCCAAAGACCTCAGAGATCTGGCTTGAGTCCCAGAGGTTGATCGTAGGGTCGACGAAAGCTCTGTTCTCGCTCGAGCCTGGGCCGTTGGTGTCAGTCGCAGTAAATTATTTACACAGTGGGGCGGCATAAATGCTTGCTGCACTTCAGGCTGGAGAAAGGAACCAAGAGCGACACTCACCGCCAACACGGATAGCTGGCGTCTTGCCTGTCCTCTCAGCCAAGTTGCCTAGTAGTTGGTTGATATACTTGTTAGGCTTTCCCGTGGCATTGCCAGCGTATGTTGGCCAGAATTGGAACTCTAGTGAAAACGACACAAAAGCCGAGTCCAAGGACTTCGCGAAAGTTGGTTCTGAGGAAGGCACAATCAAGCTGTAGGAAGCCGTGATATGAGCAGCCCCTGAGAATTGGAGCAAGTAGGCAGCCACTATCGCAGAGAATGCTGGAAAGAACTTCATCCTGATGCACTGACTGCGTTAAATGTAATACCAAGGAGGCTGTATCTATGAAGCAGTTTCTATCTAGGGAGCTTATGGCAGCTTATAAGACAGGAACTCTATTGCAATCTGCAAGGGGCTAATTTGGTATTCAAGGGCCCAAGTCCAGGCCCTCCGAGCGAACACACCTATGCCATCAATGAAGCATATTTACTTCGACTATTTACAGTAGCTCTGCTCCATCAATTCAAGGCAATTGCCACAATAGCTGCTAAAATAAAATATGCTTGTTATAGACCACTTCAAGAGTCTAAACCTCTTTGCAAATTATTTGGCAAAGCCACCTCGCTCGGAACGAAGGTAGCATTACTATACCTCCCGCTTTGCCAGGCTGCGTACTTGTTGACTGGTACTGCGGCCACGGCTCCATCTCGGGGCAATAAGTGTTCCAGTCCGAATACGAGTACGAATTAGCCCCACACCCCATCTACAATCGAGACTAAAATCTCTTTAAGGTTTCCCCGGATTTCTCGGCGGGCTTTTCTTATGAAGAGCTTCTGATACACCTCGGAATAATATTACCTTCAAGTTACGGCGTTAAATTATAAAACAATCAGTAATTGTAATAACATACTTTTTTCTAATCTTTATGATATCTTTAATTAAATTGTACTTCTTGTTTAAGGGTATTTAACTTTGAAAAATGTAAGATTTCCGAGATTTGAAAATCGTTTGCAGACTTTGATCCCAGATTGGTAATTACAGCTTGTGGGCCAATTAATAAACAAATACCTCGCTAGGAGCGGAGACCCGAGCGAGCTGTAAGCTCTTTGTCCAGGAAAAAACAGGTTCTAGATAGCAATGGCAAGGCTCTTATGAAAATCAATACCCGGGTATGCAGCTCTTTGATGTGAAGTCAGTATTCACACTATGATACCCCAGCAGAAATAGAACTGGACCCTAGTGTACTTCAAAGTCGTCCGGAGAGGTTGACAGTAAAGAGGCGAGCATAAGTCTCAGGGCTTAGGATTGACCAAACGCATGCTCAAGGCTTAGACTAGAAAACCCAGTGGGCATACCCCCACGCTTGGTCTTGCTTTTTGCTTTTTACATTAATTTACCAAGATCCTCTGTTCAGTGCGGGCCGTATGGCCTGTATATAACCATGCTTACGCAGGGCTTCGCACAATGGGACTGGAATCCTATGTTCACAACGCGCTCAATGAGATCGAGTTCTTAATGGTACAGTTAATGGGGATACGATACTGCCAGAGTCTCTCCAGATCACCCAGCTTTATAGCAAGCACGTCAAGATTCAACTATTAAGCTTGGTAAGTAATCATATTTCCTTCACACAACTTATGGAACAAACGAGAAAATCAAAAGTATGAGCTATATGATTGCGTGTTTCTGAACAGCTCCTCAGAATCCTGTTCCGAACTCCATGAACAGGTCTCCAAAACCAAAAGGAGTGAAACAGAACTTTAGCCCAGGGAAACTCCAATCCAGGATGAATTCCTTCGGCACGTAGCTTTGAAAGTCCGTATCTGCATCCATTATTTCCATGTCTTCGCCTTGTGGACTATTTTGATTATTGCTTGTTATA
Source organism: Xylogone sp. PMI_703 (assembly GCA_021399445.1). Classification (NCBI taxonomy): domain Eukaryota; kingdom Fungi; phylum Ascomycota; class Leotiomycetes; genus Xylogone; species Xylogone sp. PMI_703. The sequence goes on along the minus strand of JAJTUQ010000006.1, from coordinate 3,937,901 downwards.
ATATCGCCCTGCAATGCTCGCTCACACTTTTCCACGCTAATACGGAGAATGTGAAAATATATATTGTTGGAACCAGGTATTTGAGATATTGCCATATAGAGACTTTTAACATCAGAAATTAACTGAGACATATCAGTCAATTCGGGGAGGATCCGGGCGAGTTTAAGAAGAAGTAGGACGGAGAAAGCACATTTAGCTAGATAGAATAATCAGAGAGATTGGTAACAAAACTTATGATACTTCGTTTGAGAATAATTACCCCATACAAAATCCATCCCATAACGCAGACCCACTAGATATAATTTCGAATCAGATATCATGGTCGATAAGTGTCTGTGAGCACTGGCTTTAGCTAAGTGGACCAGATTTCGTTGCTTATCTGACATGATCCTAGTTGCATTATAGCTCAAATTAGGATCTCTAGACGGCATTACATGGGAGATAGACATACGCTACATTGTCAATACCAACTCCTTGAAGACCTTTGCACAACATAACCATTTCAGACCAATCTTTTTGGATTTTCAAGTTGACAATCAAATTAGATCTTTCACCTTCTCCTTCTATATGTGATTCTATCATATCGTTAAAATAATAATCTAATCTGTTTATCTTCGCTAGTGTATTATTATTTACCAGCGAAATTGATCCAATCACTAACGCCCTATTAGCATTATATCCATCTACGACTTATTGAAATTCCATTTACCTAAGCCAAATCTTGAGATCAATCCTTATATCTCGAGCAGTCTCATTTAATTCATTGTCTGTGAGACTTATTCCTGGTTTAGGACTTAACCGTTCTTGGGCGAGAGCTTTACAACAATGTCAGTAGACCTATCTTGCTGGCAATACATTCACTCTTACCGCGAATAGAGTTCAGCTATTTTGGATCAGCTATATGACACTGTAGAAGAAAAGGAACTGTTATACCTCGACTTGTGCTAATAGCCTTAAATCTAGGGCCGTCAACGCAGGATGTCTAAGGAGAATCCGGCATCTCCTTATATCCTCTCCTGCCTTTATCCCTGGTTGCTTTCCAGAGTCTATACTTAATCTATCTTGTATTAGTATTGTCATTGTACTAATCGGAGATCCACTCACATGTGGTCCAACACAAAAATGCCAAACCACACCCTTATTTGTCTAAAGAGAACCTCGTCTCTGTCTATATCAACTGTCATTCCAGTATCGCAACCTTCTAGGATGATTGCCAGTAACTGAGGATAAGCATTCTGAAGGTTAAGGTCTAATGCTAGTTTCAATGCTAATGAAGTCAACATCCACCCTTTTTCAGAGTAACAGGCATTGACCAGAAGGGCTTGGATTGTTTCGATAGTTTTAGGAGCCTCTCCAAGCATAGCTTTACAGATGGGATCTTTCGTAACGTGTGTTAGTGATTGATATTGATCAGATGCTGGTCCTACCATGGTATTTAACTTTAGTAATTTGACTTGCACGGGAAGAAGCGCCTCTATACCTAGTTGTGCTCTACAACCTACAGCACAAATACTGTCAAATAGCATACTGCTCCTTGCTCTTACTGAGTCGAATGTATCAGTCTTTGAAGAGAATATGGGTACATAGCTATCCTGTATGAAATTATAAGTCCTCATATATCAACAACAAGCTAGGTATCATAAGGACATACGCATCCCTGGAAGAATGTCTCAAAGTATATATGGGCCTCTTCATAGCTTATCAATCCCCTTGCTACCACATCTACGCTTGGTTTAACTCTGATCTCAAAATCACTTCTTCTCGGCCTTGAAGAAGGTAGGACGGAATAGTAATCTCTATTTGGTGAGCAGGCAGTAGTAAGTACATCGTTTTGTTGCACATTTGTGTGGGTATTTCGAGACGTCAATGAAGCAGTATGAAACTCTTCAGTAAACTCGATTTCTGATCCCGGAGATAAGACTACATCACCAGCTTTATCACTAGGCTTTTGTTGTAGCGGCTGTGGCTGCTGAGCTTGATGCCGCTGCGGCATTTGCAATACTGCCACAGTGGTTGAAACATCCGTGACTCGATTACTGAGATAGCAAATCTGTTCTTCAAGGCGCTCTAGTCTCCTAAAATAACGTTAAAGCAGTTCTGCTACCAGTACTGCGTTTCTTACTCCGTCACGACGTCCGTTGGTGGCTTTATATAGTCGCAGTGGACCTTCGCACTTCGACACCGAAGGCAAGGTTTCCCCCCGTCACATCTCACCTACTGATGTCAGCTGAATTTGAAGAACCACCAAGCAATGTGTCTCGAGAGGAACTCTCAATGTTATACCTTTGAAGTTCTACATGCTGCACATGCTTTCTAGCTAGGTTTAGTTGTATGCCCGCCAGTATAGTAATCATCTGGGCTGGAATCTACATACGGGAATTCTCCGTTTATGTGAAGATGGAGACGGCTCCATGCGTTCTAGAAATGCGATGTGAGGATCACAAAGATTTGTCCTCCCCAAATCACGCGGTCTTGGGGGAAAGCATCCTTGCTGACATGATCGGCATTTGACGGCATTTGACAGTCTGCGGGGTAGGTAGCTCGATGTCGGAACAAATATAAGGGTAAATCAAGCAAGCCAGACAGTTTGAGATATCTTTTTGTTCTGAATATTAAAATTTCCAGACAGCCGAAAATTTTGTCATCCAAGTAATACTAGAAGCCGTATGTCTCAGTATCTTTTCAGTACTTGACATAACTAAAATATAGTATATAAGGCCAAAACCTTTGTACTTAGCTTTCCTAGGGTAGTAGGAAGAGTTGGAGTGGAATACGCGACAAGGCGTAGTAGTATGCATTATGCATTAATTCATATTTTAGCATCGATGTGGTTATCGTAGTCCGTTTCCGTACATGTTCCAGTACTCTGAAGTATTATTACACTACTCTATCCTATTAGAGAAGACGGCTTCGTTTCCGGCATCTCCGTGTTATTTATTTAAACGACCTTAGACAGAATCGGTAAGATTGTGAAACAAGGCTTTAGTATTATCGAGGCTTAACATACGGTGGATATTAGGAAATAACAAAATGATTGTCATGCCTTACATTATGAAAAGTAGCCTAGTCAAGCAAATAGTACTGTTCTAATGCATGTGCTTATCAGCTGCATTTGGTCTAGTCAATATGCCACTCTGCAAACATGCTCTATAGACAATTTAAGTATAACCCACTTGCATAACCCTCTATATAAATTATCTTAGTTGTACTATAAACCACAATGTTTAATCTGATATTAAAAATGTTACTTTACCCCTTTTTGAGTTAGGTAACACTTAAATTTTAAATACACTTACTACGCGGATGACCTCTCAACTCCCGAAAAGATTGAACCATTGTTGCCAACTTTCGTCATTAACAGGTATAAAGTCAGGATGGTATGCTTGAGCCCCTTTGTTAACACTAGACATTGTGCTATAGTCAACAAGTGACCACATGATTTCCTGGTCGGCGAGAGTCAAGGGCGGGATGTTTGGATGAGGCGAAGTGAGTACGTTAAAGCGAAAAGCATCACCGGAGACTTTTGTAAAGGTGTCGCACTAGGACAAAGTGTCAGCGTACAACAGATTCCACAAATGAGTGTATGGGCAAGTGGACACTTACCATAACAGAGACGTTTTCCCATGACTTTCCAATCTCCCCCAAAACCGAGAGGTTTGATTGGATACATTCCATGGCTTCGTCTCGCAAACCCTCATCATCTGAATGAAGGTAGAGCGTTTGGATAGACCCAGCAACTACTGCACAATAACCATAGAATGAAGCGTTTAGAAAACAGCCTGCTGCTTGAGCATCTCTCATACTTTGTGTTAGGCGCTTTGCACATTCCCGACCAAAATCAAAAGACCGCGCAAGAAAGGTTTCCGGTGCCCGAGTATTGCAGGTTTGAAGGCGATGGCGCAAAAGAAAGGGATGATTAAGGAGACAGTGACAAAGGTAAAAGAGAGCACGTGAGAAGACTATTAGACTAGCTGTACCATGGTCAATAATATCCCCTTCATTAAATTCTTCGGTGATTAATTCATTTATCGGCTTGCTGATCTCAAGCTCGCTCTCTATATAGAGTAGGTCAGAGGATATTGAGGCAAAATCTGAGTTTTGATCCCAAGGTGGAGCGCGACTGCGAATATTATAGTCTTGTAGCATATACTGAGCTCCTCGACTCAGGACATATGCCATAATTATGACCAGAGCAAAAGGGCCAAGATTTCCTTTATTTAGCATTGTTTTATCCGAGAGTTGGTCTAATGTGCCCGTCGTCTGCCGTCTCCCTTCCCTCCATGATTTTTCGTCAGAGGGTAACTGTAACTGGCATGATGCTTCTATAATGGCGGGTGGCCGAGCACGCCCGCAGGATACAATGCGATCGAGTAGATATAGTGACCAAAAAACACGCCTTCTCTCTTCCTGATCAGCGGGCGAGAGATCTGCGGTGAAATCCATCATCAGACGTAAATCCTGGGCAATGCGGACAGAGAGGCCGATCTTAACCCACGCCGATCCGTGTCTGGCATGGCCAGCTACATGCGGTGTATTAAAACCATTATCACCAACAGCTGATAGCAATTACTTACCAGTGAAATCAAAGATAGCTAACAGTGTTATTGTCTGTACTGTCATAATATCTACAGCATCATTCCTCGTAAAGCAGCTTGATACTATGGACTTCCAGGATTTGTTGGCATAGGTTACTGCAATCTCCCGTGTTTGCTCTCTGAAAAAGGAGTTTGAAGAAAATCGAATGGCAGTCGCGAGAACTGCAAAGAGTAGATGATCGGGAATCAAACCATTGGATAGTCTATGGCGGAAGTTCCCTTCGTGGAAGAATGAATAGGGTTGATTATGACAACGGCGAAAGTAAAGATCGACGGTAGATAGAAGCACGGGCAATGGTAGGAGTCCAGGGAATGAAGCTTGCTCGATAGATTGCCTACTCTCGTTGATTTCAAAAATTGCGTTTTGTCGCTGTGAATGATTATCGGTAGCTCCGTGTATATTCATTGAAGAAGCCTGAGAAACTTCATCACAATGTTCCGTCCCTCCGTGCTGACAGGTCGAAGGTCGCTTAAGCAAACTGGAGGATATATCAGTGAGACAAATGTCAATGTTAGTACCGCATGTCATTATTTACAAATCTAACTTTGCACTCAAATCCCCGAGTTGATTTTCGATGTTCCACAATCGATCTGCTAACGCCCCCTAGAATAAGCAGTCAGCATACCATCTATTGGTGTATCTCACGTCATACTAACAACGTTGCTATCCTGGACTTCTGGTCTTCTCTGAACTTCCGGCCTTGCGTATCTTATCTCTTCGGGGTATCTGCACTCTTTGTCATATCAGGAAACTGCCCTTTTCAGTGATGTAACATGTGCAGCGAGCGTACCCTGGGATAGCCGCCGACAATTCTGGCATATTGGCCGCTGGCCTGAGCAGCGGGTTTTTTTTCGCCTAGTAGAGGACTCTTAGATTCGCCTTTGACAAGCATACATTCACATGGCACTGAGATATGATGTCTGTGCCTGGGCATCATACCGGCAGTTCAAACAAGCTAGGTTGATCCTTCTGATAGGAGAGTATTTCCCATACGGCTCACCAACCTCTTCGGGTTCGGTGGTTTCTCGCAAGAACATGCCCGACATAATTAGATTGGATACACTCTAAAGGTGGAAATATGAAAAATTGTATTGTCGTTCACCTCGGCTATTTCTATTTATTCGGACAGTTCGCTCAACCGGATAGACACGCTGTCGATTCAGGCACATATTAAGGTATCAATTACTAAGAGCATCTGATTGAGCAATTCGTCTCTTAAAACTGTAATCATATTATCAAGGAAAACACTTATACTCTACAGAATATTTTTCTACTTATAGAATAATAACAAATATAATAAGAAGGAAAGTCAAAAGGTGATGGGGAATAGGTTTAAATGTGGAACACTTATAAATTTTGCTTAAGGGAAGTCATAAAAGCAAAAGCGAATTTATTTTAGGTTAGTTTTACTGCTTACCATTAGGGGAAAAGGGTTCGAGATATTGAAACATGTCTTCAAATCCACTTTTGTAGCTACGAGGAACATCCATTTGCAGTTAATATCCGGGCGTTTCAAATATCCCTTGCTCTTTAAATCTTACCACCGCCTGACTCTCTAATGGGCCACCCATCTGGAGTTCAATTCGCTATTTGACTTCATATTAAATATCTTCAGATCCCGTGACATCATTCCGTGTCCAAATATGTCGCTCAAGTTACTGGAGTGTGTAGTCCGACCAACTGACTGGCCTCTGGTCTCCATTATTGCTTTGTTTGCTCTGACAATTTGCTATAGTCAAGGAGGTTCCAGATATCTTCCGAGTTTGGGTGAGGGGCTGTATTTGTGTACAGTAACGGGTTGATCATGGCTGTCGTAGCTATAGAATCGGGATTGAGGTTTGCTAACGCTCGTGCCTAGATGAATTGGGGGAAATAATTAGCCATGTACCGGTAACTAAATTTGAAAGGGAAGGCTTACCGTGGGTGGAAAATGTCTCCAGCGACCGGGGGCTTGTTGGAGGAACTGCAATGATACTTGATACAACCTTCGCCCAGATTGCCGCACAGATGGATCCTCATCGCTCTCAAAGAGGCGGTGGGTAACGCCCGCAACTACAGCACAATACCCAAGGAAACTAGCCAAGCACAGACGCCTTTTCAAGAGAGTATGTAACAGCTGTGTTAAAGCTGTTGCGCTTTCACGGCTTCTACGTAAAGTATCTCGGAGAAAGCTTGGCGGTATAGGGGCTTTGGCGGAGCGGAGACGGTGCCGGATTAGGAATGGATGGTGTAATAAGCAGTGGCAAAGGAAATACAGCGCATAAGAAAAGCATAGAAAGCCTAATACTGGACCCCTTTTGCGCTCGTTTTGAATCTTGGAGCAGGCTTTCTCGATGAAGGATTCGAAATCGGTCACAGCCGCTGGGGAGTATGACTCACATATCAGAAGGCTGGAGTAGATGGCAGCGAACTCACTATTATGCTTCCAAGGCAAACCACCTTGAGTCGATCTTCTGAGACAATGTCTCTGGATTTGACCCAGTGTTGAGGCGAGGTGACAAAGCAAACCACCATACCCGATATTGCCCAGATCTTCTAGGTTGTCTGCTAAGTCAGTGAGTTTTTTCTTCTTCTCAGAAAACAAGTCACAAGCGTAGACGATCGGATCTACTGGGAGGTGCAAAGTGCAATCGGCATCCTGGATCGTAGGCACGCGGTCAGGACTGGAGGAAACTATTCGATCAAGCAGATAGACCGACCAAGCAGTTCGCCGGCGTTCTTCTTGCTGCCAAAGACATGAAGATGTGTCTGATTCCGAAAACATGCCCAACCCTTGAGCGAAACGGACAGAGATGCCAATCTTTACCCATGCCTGCTTACACCTGCCCGCTGTGCTTAGGTAAAAATTAAGTCGTCAGCACATGTCTGTAACCGACGCACTACCGGTCAAGATATATTGTAATTAAACGAGAATAGAAAAGCTACGAGAATAGTCCATCACTGACGTCCTTCGTTCAGAGGGGCCTCGCATATTTGTTTCTCTTACCACTAAAATCGATCACAGAAAGCATATTGGTTGCCTGTACTGTGTACACAGTCATAAACTCATCCTCCGAGAACATTTTTTCTCGTATTTCGTTCCATGCAGATACTGCGAAAGCATCAGAGACTTCTGTTTGCCTCCCCCGATAAAAAGGGTGATCAGAAAAGCCTAAAGCTGATGCAGCTACAGCCAGTAACAGCCATGAAGGCAGCGTATTTTCAGAGAGCCGGCGACGAAAGCTCGACTCTTGAAAGTAGCAATAAGGTTGGCAATGGCAGTATTGGAAGTAAGTATCAATAATACTTTGAAGCACTTCTAGGTCAGGCAGAGTTGGAATGTCTCTCTGATCTATCGGTGGGCTGGAAGTCACAGCCCATTCTGAAGGTGTCACCGTATCCCAAATAAATTGAGACAAATCGTTATTGGGAGTCAAGAGTATGTCCCTGTTAGAGCCATTTAATAAAACAAATCATAAGTGACATTGAGACCAGTAACTAGCCTTGTATGATCTAGCGTACTCGACTGGGACTCAGTTGAGGCGACCCGGGAAGCGAAGGTACTGTCCTATAGAGATCAGTTAAGTAATGCCTGGAGGTTATCAACGGTGTTGACGGAAAGTTAATCTCACAGCCATGTTTATTTGATCTAAAAATGTCAACGGCAACTGTACATGTTCCAAATGTAGGTTTGCCTCTTCCGGCAGGGCAAACAGTGCATCATCATAATGACAATCCTGTCGAAGTCTTGCACAAAACGCACATGCTGGTCTTTCTCCAGAACATCGCGTCTTCTTGCGGCTGTGTATTAAGGTTGTCTATATTAGCGATATTTCAGTCATGTTATAAGTTGATACGGAAATGTCCTTGGCAGGCACATACCGGCAGTTCAGGCAAGCCAGGCGGATACGCTTCGGTTGGGGTTCGTTCATGTTGCGCATACTAGGGAGATTGCTGATGCTCGCTGCTAGAGAATGGTAATACCCGATGAAATTGGGAGGATAGCTTTCGCATCCACTTAATCTTAGGTGGCCCAAATAGCACTGAAGGAATACTGACGGCTTTATAAATTGATTAGCGTTCGAGTATGTAAATGGAGTAAGCTTGGTTTCTATAGAAGTGGGGGTTGGTGCCCCTGATATACGCTCGACTTAACTATACACCGTGTGCTTACGTACATTTTGTACTATAAGCTGAAGCTTTCTTCCGATTCGGATTTTGGGAAAGTCCGAATCCGGTATGTATTATTAACAGATCGAACTAATTTAAAGTTTGGACTTGAGAAACTAAAAGTTTTACCGCTTTATAAGAGATGCTTCAGGATATCTAAGTTCGGAGCCTTTTCATTATCACCGTTTCATATAAGTGGTCTAGTTATATCACGCGAGATAATATACTCAACCTATGCAACTTAAACCTATACCTGATATGGTTATAAAGTGATGACTCTTATCACTATCCACATGTTAACCTTTTGACTTATGAAAAAGTGTATTCGTACCAGTGTCTAGTCAGTGACTCAGTTTGGTGACAATGAGTAGTTGTGAAAAAAATTGTTCAAGTATTTATATGTCTCAGCATCCCTTAACAAGTAGGATAGGGACAGTTGTAAAGAGTATCGTTCAATTCGTTGCTTCTACGTATTTGAACCTTCTGCTCGAAGTTATTACAGCTGACATAAGAGCTCGCCGTGCCAAACCAGAAACCACGCGTCTGGAGATGCTGCCCACGCTTTCCATGCCTGGGAGGCTGCATGTAACTGACTCTCTGTCGCAATACCATCTTTAAGCGCAGATTCTCGAAAGTTACTTTCCAAAATTCTTTCAGCCCAGAGCGACGACCACCAGGCAACTTCTTCCCTTGTAGAAAAACACCATGTACTAACAGATCGCTTCACTGTACTGCCGTCGACAGGAAAGCCTGCTTCTCGTGCCCATAAGTGTAAGCGTCGGCCGGAATCCGGAGTGCCGCCATTATGCCGCATTACTTTGAGATACAAGTCTCTCCACGCAGACATTTCTTCCGACTCTGGCCACCAGGAGAAACCTCTGAAGTCAGTTGAGCGGACAGCAACGTAACCGTTAGGTTTAGTAACACGAGCCATTTCCCGCAAAGCGAGAACTGGATCCCGGAGATGCTGCAGGACTTGGTGTGCATGCGTAATATCAAACGTAGCATCGCTGAAAGGCAGTGCAAGAGCCTCATCATGTTCGCTGTTAGTTAGCACCCCCAACGATTGGATATTGATATTTCTGGAGAGTCATTATTGGGGGAGAGATCAAACAAAGATAGTACACACATCTCCAGTAACAAACTCGATATTATGGATTTTGTTCTCCTGTGCAGCCCTACCACTTTCCTGGATCATCTCTTGAGCAGATTCATGCTCCAGCCCAATAACCTTGCCATTTGGTACTAATTTTGCTAAATCCAGGGTGATGGTGCCTGGCCCGCAACCAACATCTAAAATATGCATCGAGGGAGCTATATGTGGCAAAAGGTATGCTGCTGAGTTGCTAGCGTTGCGCCATGAGTGAGAGCGAAGAACAGAAGGCTCGTAGCCATGAATATAGAGCGTTGACATGATGTGAGAGATACAATATTTGATCCACTTCTTTCTTGCAAATCAACGGGGTGTTGAGCAAGTAAAAAAAGGAGTGAATAGCCTTCTGTCACAAGACAGTTGGAGTTTTATCGAGCCTGCGACTTGTGTAATATATTAATACCAAAAACTTTATATCTTGATATGAAGGTGCTGTCGGCTTGTAGGAAACGGGCGTTTGTGATTTGATTCAATACTTGAATAATCTTCGCTGAAGAGCAATATGATACAAACACACGGTGTAATGCAGGTGCCCAAGTCTGGTACTTGTAAGTGGATTTAAATTTGGCCTATTCAAATTGCTATTATAAAATGCCCACGCTACATTGTGTTACAATTCTTCGGCTTTAACCTGTGGTCATATAGAGTCACCTCCGCGACCTAACGGGATAAGAGTTAGCAGAGCACCTTGGCCAAGATGTATTAAATTAATAATAGCCGTCATATTACCTAAAAAAAAACCTTTCGGGGTTACATTGTGTGATACCGACAGTGCTAGCTTGCAACCGGTATGCCATTCGACCAAGCCGTGCCCACTTTTACCCGTACCCACATCTCCCCGTGCCCACTGTGCCTGTTCCAACTCACCACCACACTACTGTGGAGTTACATCTGCGGATTCGTAGCTTAGACCAAGTTACACTTGATCGTTCAATTAACGTGGTAAGCATTCGTGACATGAAAGAAAGAATATTAACTACCGACTCACAAGTTTTTAATTAATGAAGCCAGGATATCAGAACACAGATATAAGGGGGTACAGGCATCCAGGCAATTGGAGTTCTCCTTTTGCTCTGACACAGGAGTTGTTTAATATCACCAGAGCTTTCTTAGGTCTCTACAAGTCGGTTCTGGCGTCCTTCAGAACTGAGCGAATAAGAAAGACGCCACACTGTCAAGTCAGTGAATGATACAGACTCCGCTAGTCAATACTCCTTAGTTGTGATCCACGTAGAAGTCTTGCAGTGGTATTACATATCAATATATGCCTTCGTAATCGCGGACTTTGTATCCCTTATAGTAGCCTGCCATTGCCTGCATTTCCGCCCGGTGGTTACAAAAGCTAACGTTGGCGAATAAGCAAACTTCAGCTTTGATACGCTTTGTAAATGCAAATAAATGCTGAACAACAAAACCATGTTTACCATAATAAGTAGAAAATTTATGATTAGTTTAAAACTTTTAGTCACTAGGGCTGAGAACAATTTCACCTTACATGGCGTACTCGGGGAATACAAGAGCCAGCTACTATAGAGCGTGTTCTGCCATTGTAAGTCCTGAGGTATAAATTATAGCCTAACCCAAGCTGTCGAAGAACGTTATATCCTGAGTTGATCGAATGAGCAAGGTATCGAGAGATACTAGTCTGCCTGGTTTAGCTCGGCCCGAGGTGGTTCTTCGCATTTTGTTCCTCCGATTCAGGCAAAGTACTAACGAGTATATATATATACATGTGTGTGTGTGTGGTGTGTACCGGCCTAAAGATATAATATTCAATAGGGTGCAAACAGCTGCTGTAGTCTGCCCACCGACTTCTTGCAGTCGTCCGCAAATTTAAGGAATATAGTTGAGATCTGGAACACAGCACCATGAATATCAATCCCCATTTAGCGCCATCAAGCTCCACCACTGGCTTCTTTCAATCGCCCCCTGATGTACGGAATCAATTCCATGACGATGCCGCATTGAATCGGGCCTTAAAACTGTTCCTCCCAAGGACAGTTCTTGAAAGCATAACCCTCGACTTAGATGGTTTTGGTGCCAAAGTTCTCTCTCATAAGGTTCTTGGCTGGGTCCTTGATGCTGAACGCAATACGCCTTACGTTAAAGCGTTTGACTCTTGGGGTCGTCGGCGGGACGAACTCATTACTACTGAGGGTTGGCGAAACTTGCAAGCCCTTGGCCAAGCTGAGGGCATGGTTGCCATTCCATATGAAAATTACTTTGCTGAATACTCTCGCATCTATCATTTTGCCAAATATGCACTTTGGTGTGGCAGCGCGGCGTGGGTCAACTGTCCATCTTTAATGTCTGATGGCGTCGCCGCCTTGCTCCGAAAACATCTTACAGAATCTAACGTGCCCGAGAGCCAGAAGAAGGTCCTGCGAAGTGCCTATAATCGACTGACGAGCAGAGATCCCACTACTGCGTGGACGACAGGACAGTGGATGACAGAGAGACAGGGAGGAAGTGATGTCAGCATGACCGAAACAGTGGCAACGTACAATCCTGAACCAACCCCGACAGAGAAAGCTACCGATGGAAACGATTTAGGCCCATGGCAAATTGATGGGTTCAAGTGGTTCAGCAGTGCGACTGATTGCAATATGATGGTCATGTTGGCGCGAACTCCAAAGGGAATCAGCACCTTCTTCGCTCCGATGAGAAAGATGTTAAAAGGGAAAGACATCCGTGGAAATGATACTGAACTGAACGGCGTCACCATTCAGCGATTAAAGGACAAGCTTGGTACAAGAGCTCTACCTACCGCGGAACTCGTTCTGAAGGATGTTCGTGCTTGGTTGATTGGCAATGAGGGTCGCGGCACGAAGGAAATAGCTACAGTCCTCAACATTGCACGCATCCACAACGGTGTCACAGCAATTGGCCTTTGGGGCAGAGGTCTCGGCATTGTGCGGGCATTTACACGAGTTAGAGTCGTGGGTCGGCGACCTTTGTGGGAGCGCACAGCCTTTATGCGAACTCTCGCTCGCATGCACGCTGAATACAAGGCTAACGTGCTCTTCAACTTTTTAGTCGCCGGCTTGTTAGGCGTCATCGAGCAGGATCAGATTGCCGCCTTCACCGGGGATGTTAGATCTAAAACCTCGGGCGTGGGACAAGTGCCTGGACTTCGCGATGTAACGATGGCACATAATCTGTTTCGTCTTCTAACGCCGGCTCTTAAAGGACATTGCTCGAAGACTGCCATATCCGGCCTGCAGGAGTGCATGGAATGCCTTGGAGGTGTTGGATACTTGGAAAATGAGGATATGCAGTTCAATATTGCCCGCCTGTATCGCGACGCTAACGTGATGCCGATCTGGGAAGGCACCACTGATATGATGGCGGACGACTCGATCTTACGAGTGCTCCATGGCAAGCTTCGAGAACCAGTTATGGCAGCTATAGAAGCTTGGGTGAGCCAACTGTTAGAAAGCATCCGAGAGGATGGAGGATTCAACACTCAACACGACCAGGTCAAGCAATGGTGGGCTGATCTCATAGCTGCAGTGGAGGGAGCAAGCAGAGAAGAAGCAGAACTAAAGTCTCGTGCTACGATGAACTGTCTAGTTGATATCGTACAGGGACTGCTCCTGCTTACTGATGCCGTGAAGGACGGAAATGAAGTAGCGAAACTGGTTGCGGAGGCATGGTTTTTAGAGAAATGTCACGGGAGGACTTTGAAGCGGGCAGACTGGAAGAACCAGATCGATGCAGATATCAAGATAGTTTTTGGCACTAATGCGTCTCAGAGTCCAATGCATAAGCTATAGATTGTAGCAGTTGATTGAAAGACAGTGGGGTGAGGGGTCTCACTTACTTGATAGGCTAGCAATTCCATTTTCGCTGAAGTCTAGCTATGCGAATTCAATCAAGGACAGTTTGTGTGGGTAAGTGTCGATGATAATGAGGAAGTTCTATGTAAAAATTCTATCTAACACCGTTCCAAGCACATAACTCTTCTCTGATGCCTACTCATGCTATATGCTTATATATTGTTATTGATTACACTCTAATTTTTATTCGTTGGGCTGTTGGTTCGTGACGGAAGCAATTTATAGCCATCACATATGTAACTTTTTGTATTCACCATTGCTTTATTATGGCCACGGTCTTCTTGTAGGTAATGATTTGTATTTTCTGGCTCGATAGTGTAAGGTACCAGCAAGAGCACGTCTATTTGCATAGACCTAAAGCACAAAGGGCGCACAGATGTCGACAGAGCATTTACTTGGCTTGTATGATAGCGACAGCGTGCAACGTTACTGCACCATATAACCGCAACATGCCGGTTTTCGGTGTCTAAATACTGTATTATGGTGGGTGGGCGTATGTGCGCACTCACTACATGTTGGAGATGACCAATGAAACCAATGACTACGCCTCGCCAAGCAAAACACGGCAAGTGGGTACGGCTGCGACCTGTGGGGACGGCTACTGGTAGGGCTGCAGGAACCCCCCTACAGCGATGGTCTCATTGGCTCAATCACCCCTGCACGTGACCGACGTCCAGAAAAGAAAAACATCGTCAATACTTCCCAATTAAGCTTAATTATAAGGTCCTTGCAGTCCTGGCCAGTCTTACTACGAAGCCTTACTGCGTATACACTGCAACGTTATACGCCCCCAACTCATTTCACTCTTCTCAAAATGGACCTCTGCAGATCAGCAATGTTCGCGAATCCCGATATCCCCATGGACTGGTCAAGGTCAGCAAGCAAGCCGGCCAAAACTGCCTGTGCACCCTCTTTTCCAGCAATTCCTAGTCCATAGAGAGCGGGGCGACCGACAAACACAGCCTGAGCACCCAATGCAAGAGCTTTAATGATATCCGCACCTGTACGGATCCCGGAGTCAAACATAACAGTCAGCTCACCGCCGACAGCATCAACTATCTCCGGTAGCATCTCGAGCGAGGTAACACACCCATCGAGTTGCCTTCCACCATGGTTGCTCACAATAATACCATCCATGCCGTACTTTAACGCAAGCTTTGCGTCCTCGATGCTTAGCACCCCTTTCAATACAATGGGCCCATCCCAGCCACTCCGCAATGATGCCAGATCCTCCCAACCACGGTGATGCCCGCTGAACACCTGGCTAATCCAGAAGCGCGACGCGGCAATGGGGTCATTTTCCGGAGTGTCCCCATTGCTTATGTCGGCAAACTTGGATCGAAACACAGGATCACTAAAGCCGACTGCGTTGCCAATCCCCTCGAGGAAAGGTAAGTTGGCCATGTCCAAGTCGTGTGGGCGCCATGCTACAGTAACAGTGTCGAGCGTGACTATAAGGACTCTGTAGCCTGAAACCTTGGCACGGCAAAGCAGAGAACGGGTAATGTCATCGTCCCTTGGCCAATACAGCTGATACCATCGGGGGTGCGATCCGCACGCGGTTGCCACATCTTCGATACTCGATGTTGCGGCTGTGCTGAGGGAATATGGAATTCCAAGCTCAGCGCAGGCTGCGACAAGGCCTCGTTCCCCCGAGGGATGAAATGTGCTTTGTACGCCTACTGGCGCCATCAGCAGAGGTGTGTCTGAGCAACATTCAGTTTCGGTTCTTGTTCCCCACCACACAGTGTCGCTCAAGCTAGTGGAAGTGATATTTACCGTATGCATCATCAAACAACTTCACTGTCAAATTTCTTGGAGAACTGGGCTTGAGAACACGAGGAGCAATTCTCCACTGGCGAAATTCATCACGATTCGCCTCTACTGATGACATCCCTCCCGCACCTCCATAAATGTAGCTGAAAGATTTGTGGCCCATTGCCTGTCGCGCTTGCTCTTCCAAGAGGTTCGGATCCGTCGTGACAATTGGTAACTTGTCATCGAAGACACCATCTTCGTATATCTTGGCTATGTGAGAGCCGTAAAGCGGTCGGAAATCACCACGGTCTCCGGCCTTGAGGCTAACCATTTCGTCTATGCTCCGCAATTGCTAGGATAATCTATTAATGAACTAAATTGAGACGAAAAAGAAATTCGAAGGACAGGAGAATATAAATGGTATGCTTTGGCTTTTAGAGGATTGAACTGTGTACCTAGATTTCTCCCAGCCAAAACAGACCAGCCCCCTCCATCCGTTCGGACCTACCACTTTGCAAGCATGTGCTGTACTCTCATTCTGATGAGAATGGACCAATCTAGTATCTTGTCACTTTAAGGCGCGAATCTAGGGTCCAATGACTTGTTGAATTAGCGCTAGGGTCTTTGGAGCTTACTAGCCACGGTGCCTAGGCTTAGGCACGGTGTATCCGCATAGGGCCGTGGTCGTCAGGATGCAAACTTTGCCATCGTGCGGCCTATGGACAGTGGAGACCTAATGCTACCACCTTAATGATCGTATATAATGCCATGATACGAACCAGTTTCTGGGTGACCCAATCTAAGTTCCGTGGAATCGGGACAGGCCGTAGTACGCTAGTGGATATGAAGTTCTCAGAACATCGCCTTCATTTCGGTTTATGACTTCTAGAACGCTTGTTGTAGGCCAGAGATCAATGTTGTACTCCTTGATAACGCGACTTACCCCAGTCATTGATAGAGAGGCCCACTTAGAGGTCCAGACTACATCCTTCTCCATATTTGGAGCGCCAGCCTGTTAATAAAGGGCGCCAATACAACCCTTCCTTCGTAATTATTCACTCCTGACTTGTGCTCGGGTAAATTGACTCTTGCCTTAAAGTACTAATAATAGATTCTATCCAGGAATGCTTTATAGGATCGAGACGGCGGGAAGAACGACTCGGCAGAGGGAGTCGCGCTAATACAACGAAATAGGGAGCATAGGGAGCATAGGGAGCATCAGAAATCTAGAACTTGTCGATGCGAGGGAATCGACGGTCATCGTAGCAACTTTTATGCCAAAAAAATTTCATAAATTGACCACTGAAGTTTACTATACTTGTTTAACCATCAATGACTTCTCTTTATTCAAATACATCAAGCCACCTGCACTTCAAGCAGCGGCAACGATTCATCCAAAGCTTAAGTAGTATCGTTATGGAGCTACCTGCAGCAGCCGAGAGTTATCACATTGATGTTTCCAAGCTGCGTATTGAGAAGGCAAGGAACCAGAGTGTACTCAAACATCTTGAAGATTTAGCGTTTGGAAGGAATTTCACTGGCTTGTATACCCGGAATGACCCTGAGAAGGTATATTAATAAATTCCCTAGATCACATGCTGTCTATCGAATGGACGAAAGAACAAGGCTGGCAGGCCCCTCAGATAGTCCCGTATCAGAATTTGTCTCTTGATCCAGCAACATGCGTTTTTCATTATGCTTTTGAGTGCTTCGAGGGAATGAAAGCATACAAGGGCAAAGACGGCAAAACCAGGCTCTTTCGCCCAGATAAAAATATGGCTAGGTTCAACATGTCCGCGAGTCGGATATCTCTCCCTAACTTCCAATCTTGTAATCTTATCGACCTGATTGTCGAACTGGTTAAGATTGATGAGCGTTTCATTCCCCAGGAGAGAGGATACTCTCTCTATCTCCGACCTACATTAATTGGCACGCAGACAACTCTCGGCATCAGCCCTCCTAACTCGGCTATGCTCTTTGTTATTGCATCTCCCGTCGGACCTTACTACCCCACTGGTTTCAAGGCTATATCTTTAGAGGCCACAAGTTACGCCGTGAGGGCCTGGCCAGGCGGTGTCGGCGATAGGAAGCTCGGAGCTAATTATGCACCCTGTGTCCTCCCCCAGAAAGGCGCTGCCAGCCGTGGTCATCAGCAAAACCTGTGGTTATTTGGTGAGGAAGAATTTGTGACTGAAGTTGGCACTATGAATATGTTTGTGGCAATTCGGACAAAGGATGGTCAGAAAGAGCTGGTCACAGCACCCTTAGACGGTACAATTCTCGAGGGGGTAACTCGTGACTGTGTTCTGGTTTTGGCTCGTGAAAGGCTAGTACCCGAAGGGTGGACGGTGTTAGAGCGAAAGTTCACTATGAAAGAACTAGACGAGGCTTCACAGGAAGGAAGGCTGATGGAAGCTTTCGGCGTCGGCACTGCTGCGATTGTGAGTCCGGTTCGCACTATAGCGTGGAGAGAAAAAGAATTGAATTGTGGGTTAGGAGGCGATGAAGAGGCGGGGGCGATTGCGAGGAAAATGAAAGAGTGGATAGAGGCAATCCAGTACGGTGATGTGCCTCACGAATGGAGCTATGTCATTGAGTAGGCGACGTCTTCAATAATTGATCACCTTTCTCCTGTACAGTTTGTAGCAGGTTAGGTGAGGCTATGCCTTTAATTCGGTTGATTTCATCCACTCTGAGCTCTTCTTAGTCTCAAACACCAGGTGGTTGCGATGGTACTACAGGCTTTCCAAGGTACAATGCCAGATGCTTTCACAAAACCACGCTGTGACAATATTGGCAGGCAAACATACGGATGTATTCATATAACCAGATTGCATCTCACGATAGAACTACTCTCTACACTGAAAGGCCGTTATGCCAAAGTTCCATAAGTTCTCCATTTACTAGTCTGTAGGGGGTTTGTTTGGTGCCTGAGCAAACAGTTTATATATGGCGATCATGTCCTCCCCTCCCAACCCGGAGTTGTGAGCATCTCGATAGAGAGAGTTGCAGATTTGGATAAGTGGCGTTTGGACTTTGACATCTTGTGCCGCTGATTGAATGAGTCGGGTGCTATTATAGCAGTCTTTAATAGCCGCCTGTGGCGACCAGTCCTCTCTCAGTATCTTAGCAATCTTCACTTTGGAGTATGCAGACGCCAGCGGACAGGCATTAAGCACCCTGCCAAAAGACTCAAGGGGAAGACCCTGAGCGCGGGCGAGATTCATGGATTCAACAAGCCCAGCAGTTACAGAGACCAAGAACAGATTGACAGCATACTTAGCTTTTAGACCCGATCCAATCGGACCACAATAAACAGCAGCGCATGTAATGGGCTCAACAATCGGGTGAATCAGGTCGGAAATTGCAGGTTCGCCCGCGATCATACCAACAAGCTGGCCTTGTTCGGCAGGAATCTTGCTGCCACTGACAGGCATCTCCACGAAGTTGCCACCAGCATCGTGAACTTGCTGGGCTAGTTTGTGGCTGTAGGCAACGGACACGGAACTCGTGTTAATGAGTGTTTTGCCGCGCATCGACTTTAAGAAATTGTCGTCGCTGTCAATCATTGATTGAATAGCGGAATCATCGAAAAGCATCGTGAAGACTATATCAGATTGCTTAACCACATGAGAGGGCGTCATGCCAACAGATGCTCCAGCATCAACCAGATTCTTGTACTTGGATTCGCTCCGATTCCAGACGATAACGGAGAATTTGCGGCAGAGGTTAATTGCCATGGGTGTCCCCATCATACCAAGTCCCAGAAATCCAACTTTCATCTTGGCGTAGTTTGGTCGTCAGATGCGTATCAGATGTGTCAGGATCGATCTGCCGAATGTGCGATGTCGAAAGTACCCCTTGCGAGAGGTGGGCAAAGCTCAGCTGAGCCATGCTAATAAGAGGCTCCTTTTTATGACGGTCACATAATACCAAATCCCCGCTGTTACTGAAGGGAGCGATAAGGCGAAGGTCAACATTGAAGCGGACGGGATTGCCGGATTTACTTCAAATCTGACCCATATTAATCGTGTTAAACGCGCCTTTTGGGTTGTTGGGCGTACTGTGGGTCAAGTCTCGTCAAATACTGGCAGTGAATATCCTATTGTCAAGGGATACAGTATCCGAGAACATAGGGCCCCATTAAGGCAAGATGGGAGGGTTTACGGTAACTGAATTAACTATCCTAACGTGCATTTACAATACAATTTGGTGGGTGTCGAACTAGTAGAGCACGTATTAAATGGCCTTGCATAGCTGGGTTTTCAGGGTAGGCCTATGGGTGTGGAGGTTACAAGTATTTACGGTCCGTATGCGCAACCGCAACTGCTGGCATCTCCGTAAGCATAATGTAATCGAAAAATCTTCATGTTAGAGCATTTCCGCTACATTCGCGATCTCCCGGTATCCAGACGTAGATGTAACCAGGCCGGCCCTAATCTTGAAATCTTCCAGCCACTGGGGATTATCTGCTGGAGTCTGGTTCCACGGATCGTCGCTTTACAAAACTACTCGTCAGCTGTTTCCATACTTTGGTACAAAGGGTATACATAAAGCCAAATCTTGATATGAACTTACTCCTCAAACATAATCCACCTCGCTTGATACTGAAGTTCCTCATCAGATGGAATGCGCCTCTTGGGATTATGTGGAGAGACTGTGCTCGCCACAAAGAGAGAGAGCTCTCTGGTTAGACGCCTATAGCAGTTGCTATCATCTTGGAGGTAAGGGGTCAATTTCCCCAGCGCCGAGCTGGACCAACGTGTAATCTCGATTGTGCTCTCATTGGTGCCTTCGAGTGCACAGGCTGCTTGAGTGGAGCTTTCCCCCAGCGTTGGAGCAGCAACCTGCTGCCACATATGTCGGTGTCTCGGGGCAATCTCCCTTCCTAATTCTAGGTGCGAACGGCAACAAAATGGCACGAGCCATTGGGTTGATGCAAATATCAGATCATTGAGGAAGCGGACAAACATTGGCGAAGGCTTTTTGGCCGATGCTTCTAATAGAGCAATAATGTTACTAGCCTGGAATTGAAGCTCTGCATACCCAACCACCAAGCCAGAAGATGTAGCTAAGTCAACGTATTTCCGAAGTTGGTCTTCCGCACTACAGTTCTCAAAAATGTTTCCTTTGCTGTGGATTTGGAGCTGCGTGATCCTAGCTTTCAGAGAGGTCTTCATGGGATGCATCCGGGCCTGCTTAGTTATTTCTTCCGATGACATGAGTAGGTCTCTTAGCCAAGACGGCCCCGGCTCTCCAACGTGCTTTGAATGCATCTCAGAGCCAAGTATGATGCAACAACTCTCATACTGAAGCTCCTGGTTTGTAGGCAAGCGCTGTGCTGCATTTATGTTATTGACCCAAAAGTCCAGTTCAAGTTTTATTAGCTCGAACGCATTGACTGGGCTCTCCACAAGTCCTTGCTGCGTTGTAAAAGGCCATGGCGAGTTTCGTTCGTAATGGATTAGATCTATAGCCAATATCCCGTTAGTAATATGTTTCGCAACCAAGGTGAGGAGCATTGTGGTAACAAAGTCGTACACGGTGGCATAGAATTCTCTACCATATCAAGAACATGGCTATCAAAACCCCAATCCCCTTTCCAACTGGCCATTGTTTGTCCCCTCCTGAAATGCTCTGCGAGATGATCAACTCGATCAGCCCACGAGTCCATGATCAGCTCACAAAAGCCGCATCGCGATCGTAAAGTTACAATCTCCTGTTTCCACTGCTCCATTGGCCATCTCATGAATTTCGAGTTGTGCACTAGTTTGAGATGTTGTTGGAGATGGTCTTTTCGGTAAAAGGTTCGTTCATCTGCATCGCGATCGTTGCAGGCGGCATAATTATGCTGTGATATATGATCATGACTTGGGTCAATCTGCTCACAGTAAGCACACATCAACTGGTCGCTCTCCAGGTTTCGGCAAGTCGGTCCTTGCGGCGAACATTTCCATTGCTCCAGAGATAAATGTAAAGACTTTTCGTGACGCTGCCAGTTATGCTTCGTCTTGAATGTTTCTGTACAGAATGTGCACTGATATGTATGGCATATAGTCTGCAAGCGATTCAATTTATCCGCGTCTGAACGATCCAGAAAGGTTCGGCGTCGCCTACGCTTGCCCGATTTTCTTTGGTGGTTGAAGAGCCCACCGGACCGCTGAGATCCAGCGGACCAGGCAGAGCCAAGAGAGCTGCTGCTAGACTTTGAAGTAATTGCGCTACTTGCGGACGAGTCATCCCACCACCCGTCTGTCAGATACACGTCTTCCATTGGTGTGTTGAAGCAACCATCCGGCACAGAGAATCCCGATACTGCTTTGAGAATTGCAGAAGTCGCAGCTGGTTCATGTTCCGGTGGAGAATTTTGCCATCGTTGGAGAGGATCCATCTCTTCGAACGACAAATTTTGCTCATGTATTCTACTTATTTGTTGAGAAAATGGTGTCGCTATCAGCGTCGGTGGTCGTCTGGACTGAGTTTTCAGTCGCCTGCGGGCATTGCTGAGCCAGGTTACGATCTGCTGTCTACTAAGGCCGGTCTGCTTCTGCATGAGCTCGATTTCTTCAACTCGAGGATAGGGATGATGAGCATGGGCTGCAATCCATGTCTTCAGAATCTTGGTTGTTCGCGAACCAAACCGCTTCCCTGTTCCCATGTTGGAGTCGGGAGGCAGTTCTTCTGGATGAGCATGACAATTACACGATGTTTGGAAGGTCTGTTTAGAGGGCGCTCCGGTTTCTGGAGGAGGGTATCCGGAGCACTGGCATACCCCGCCAGTGGTTAGAGCATCGAATTGCTCGAAATTCTCCCTAGTCGTGACCGATCCGCCTGTGGAGCCCGAGATATTGTTTGGTGACGGGGGCAACACAACGTTGTGCTGCTCCGACAAGAGAGAACCAGCTTCAACCGCCGAAGAACGGGCGTCGTCGACACCAAGCAATGTGTGGGCGAATGGCGTCTCGCCAATCTGTAATTCGTTGTTGAAACTTACATGCTGGTTGGCCAGCGGGTCAATATCGAGAAGATCAGGCCAATCGTCAAAAACGGCCTGAGCCCGTGGTTGTTTAGCAGCATCCATTGTCTAGGCTCTGAGATGGAATGAAGCCGATTGTGGCCAGGTTCTGCGCTGGAGACAAGATATTTATAGATGCCGAGTAAACAACCATGATAGCCTATACTTCCCGAGCTCTTGTTGACTAATGGGACAATTTTTCCAATGGTGTTCCACTAACAATGAGTGATGTAGCACTAAACGTACTAGACCCCAAGACCCAGCCAAGCCAATCTGCAGAGCAATGCTACCCCTATCCTACTCTACCTAGGCGACTCGAATGCGATCCGCTGTCTACCACGCCGAATGAACCTACTAGCTCACGACGCCCCCCGTATATGTGGTTCTCACGTAGATCCGTGCCAATCAGCCAGATACAGTACATCGCCGACACCGGTGTACGCCATTGCATAATCATGCCTTACGACTGCATACGAATTATGTGTTGCGTGAAGAGACGGAGGAATGCCGTTAATATCCTTCATTTAACGCAGATAACTTAACGAATTACACTGCAACTCTGACGCACTAATCCCGCACTTGGTGGTCGGTTCTAGCTCCACCCGCAGAGCGGAGCAACAACCACGCTCCGGACAAAAATGACAAAGATGTCTGCGTGGTACCGTATGAAAACTGGTGCCGAAAGAATGTAACGTTTGGCTGATGTGCAATGCATGGCAACCCACAGTCCCAGCGATATGGGAACGGACCGCTTCCGGAGAGCAAATCAACTGCCGGGCAATGTAATATCATAATGGAGGATTCTTCAATCATAGAGGCGCAATTATACAGCTAAACAAAGGGGAAGAGTAAGATGGCAGGATCGCTTGAGGAATTTATAAGGAGACATTCTTCGCCTTGCGTTGGATCTGGCAGATACCTAACTCCTTCTCTTTTTCAACCCTCCTCAGCCCAAAACCTCACATCCATTCCCTCTCTGCTATTTAGCCGTCAAAACGACAAGATGGGTTCGAATGGTTATCCATCTAGCTTTGACAAGGAACCGAATGCCGTCCAAGTCAACAAGTCTGCCGAAGGCATCACCACGATCATGATAAATCGACATCGTCGCCGAAATGCTGTTGATGGTCCAACAGGCAAAAAGTTGACTGACGCGTTTTTGGACTTTGAAAACGATCATAGCCAAAAGGTTTGCGTTTTCTACGGCACGAATGGGAACTTTTGTGCTGGATTTGACCTTCATGAAGTTGCCAAGTTCGAGAAGCAGAAGGCCGGATATGTTGGTCCTAGAATTCGTCAAGATGAGCGTGTTGAGGGCCGTAACATTGGGCCTATCGGACCCTCTCGAATGCAAATCCGGAAGCCGATCATTAGCGCTGTTTCTGGATATGCTGTTGCGGGCGGACTTGAGTTGAGTCTGCTTGGAGACATCCGTGTCGCCGAGGAGGATGCAATCTTTGGTGTGTTCTGCCGACGCTGGGGTGTCCCCCTTATTGATGGTGGAACCGTCCGGCTGCAGGCTATTATTGGACTCGGCCGTGCCCTTGACATGATTTTGACCGGGCGAGGAGTTGGAGCCCAGGAGGCTCTCATGATGGGCCTTGCTAACCGTGTGGTCCCCAAGGGCAAGGCTCTCGAGGAGGCAACAAACATCGCTCGGCAGCTAATAACCTTCCCACAGGGTTGTATGAATGCTGACCGTACCTCATGTTATTACGCCGTTTACAATGCTAGCTCGTTTGAAGATGCTTTGAGTTTCGAGTACGATAATGGAATCAAAGTCATCGACTCGGAGAGTGTAAAGGGGGCTGCGAAGTTCAGCGCTGGGGCCGGACGGCACGGCAAGTTCGAGTTCGAGGGAAAGCTTTGAAGAAAAAGCAGAAGGGGTTGTATAGTACCTGAACTATTCTCCGCATTCAAACATGTTAGGCAGAATGATTACCTTTTTTTCGAGTCCTGTCCCTGTTTCCATAAACATTATCCCAGGGAGCCCCAGCCACTTATACCGTAATTGATTTAAACAGGCTCGACAGGATGCAATTCTGGCGTCGTTGCCTTGGGCACCAGAACCTTAAGTATTCAAAGAAGCACGCTAGTCGTCGCTGTAGGGCATATAGAGCTCATCTTTGTAAAGAATATACTTGTCTTAATCAATATTAGGAGAGTTGAATGGATAATTGTTCAATGACTTTGTATTATGGTAAATTAGTAGTCGACACAGAAGCTAACGCATATGATTGGCGGATCCCTGTTGTCCCTTAAGCTATTCTACTGAGTCACGACTACGAAAAATGCTGCACACCAAACGGATACTCTTGTAGACTACCATATCTAGCCTTGACCTAGTGACCAGACGGTTTCAGTTCTCTACATAGTTAAGCTGAAACAAGATTATCTTGGACGCCTCAACCTTTGAATTGTGATTCAATTATCGCACTGTTAAACTTGCTGTAATCAGTCTCACGCATTTATGCAGCATAATCGGGAATATTTCTTCGTTAATATATTCGAAATTCAAATAAGATAAACGGTGGCGTAGTTAGAGAATTGTACCGAAACCATAGAATCACCAGCTACATGTTGATTGCATGAATGTAGACTGACAGCTATACCAGCTACTTGAATAGTGGCTCTGTTCTATAATAATTATACTGTGGGCGTTTCCAATGCTCGCGCCATTCCACCACGGCTGTAACTGCGAAGTGGCATAACCGCATGAATCTTGCCGCAATCTTTATACACTGACTTCTTCATCTCTATCAAACACTTTTCTCCCGAATTTCCAGACTTGGTCAACGACAAGTTTCTTACCATTCCCGCCTAGCTCTTCACTAAGAATAACTAAATCCGCGTCTGCATCAGTTTCCAGCGACCCCTTCACGCCTGAGATTCCCAACATCGCAGCTGGAGTCAGAGTCACTGCCTTCAGTGCCTGCGGTATCGACCCCCCAGACCAGTTAAGGAGGTTATTCACGCATTCCATTAGAGTAATTGAACTAGTTGGAGTAGCATTAGCAAAGTAGCATTATAAGTTTGAAAACTACTAGCAATACTGCTCACCTTCCAGCAATCTTGTCACTTCCTTCAAGTGTTAGACGCGGACCACATTTGATAATGTTGTCACCATTTGTCCATTTGTACACTCCATCCTTTAATCCTGCTAGATGCATTGCATCTGTGACTAGGATAAGGCCTTCCGGGTGTGTATTATACGCAATTTTGATAGTGGCTGGATGCAGGTGGACTCCATCCGCAATAACGCCAAAGTATGGACGGGCAATGGGCTCCGTGGTCCCGAGAACGCCGAACACGCCAGGATTACGATGATGCAGCGGCTGCATGGCGTTGAAAAGATGTGTGATCATAGATGCGCCCTTCGAGATAGAAAGCGTGGCAGTTTCATAGGAGGCCTCGGTGTGGCCTATTGCGAAAATGATACCTCGTGAGTTAATCTCGGGTATAATATTTGACATTCGGCCCACTTCAGGTGCTGCAGTGATCATCTTGATCCGAGGAAGAGACTTTTTATCCTTAGACTGTGGAGGGGATTCTGAAGCTAGGAGATTAAGATTGTCAGCGCCATAGCAGGACTCTAGGTCGACGAAACTAGTAGCGGATTGCAAAACGGAGACATTATGTGCGCCGTTCTTGGTGGGCGCGAGGAATGGCCCTTCGCAGTGCGCGCCTAGGGATTCGGCACCATCTGATGCCCGGCGCTGTATTCCTGAAGGACCTAAAAATGGGAGCGCCTAGGCAGAAGGCATTTGGCATTAGCGTTATTATACATGATCTGTTCTGCTCCAATTCTGAGATAAAAGCATAAGACATGAATCTCATATGAGGACTGCTTACCTTGTGATAAACCTCACTACGCTGCGACGGCAGAGTGGGTAAATACGATGTCACACCTGTCTGGACTAGGCGCCTGTTGATCTTTTTTAACATGTGCCCATAGCTCGTCATATTATCGGGAATAGAAGAAAAATCGAAACCAAATGCCCCATTGAGTTGGACGTCGATCAAGCCCGGTGAGACGATTCGCCCACCGAGATCAACGCTTTGCTCAGGAACAACTTGTTCACTGTAGAAGAGTTTCTGGCCGTCAACAATCTTGCCTGTTGCTGAGTTCACGTACAAATCCTGCATAACCAAGCTGTCACCTTTCGCTAAGCGGCAATTTGTCAATCTAGTGATATACGGTCTCGGAGTTGGGACGGTAGAAGCCATGACTGCTGTACAACATAAGCTGAGTGCATGATCCCACTTAAACTTACAGGAGTAGAGGCTGAGTACTTATGGCTTGAAAAGCTGTTACAGTGTAATGTTACGGAGCTGCCACAGTTTGTTACACACTAAGGATTTCAGACCCATAGTTTCGTAGGGCAGAGCATACCATATCGACATCTTTTTTTGGGGTTAACAGTGGCTTTGATCTATAACGGCACAATAGAATCCTGCAACGTTACAAAAGGAAGCTTTATCAACCTATCTCAAGGAAAGACTGTAGTGGAGCACCATTATTTATACTGGTAACTGTTTTAGTCTCCGTGCCATACTACTTATGTGTCTTTACTCACCACTAACGCAGTACACTTGACACTTGTAGGCAATCAGAGAAAGCACTTGCGTAGCTAGCTTTTTGCAACTGACCATCAGTAAGCTAGGTGAATCCGCCTGGCATACGGCTGGTCTAACGAAGGCCAATCCACCGCGACTAGGGAAGAGAATGTCTAATTGTGGACAGTCTCTGTAACATGAATAGAGCCACGTTTGACGAAGAAAGGATTGCGGATGGCTTGACCGGACCGTGTCCGGCTTGGCATACTTAGTACGAGTAGCCCACTCAGACTTGCCACTCCTAAGACGGTGCCGGTCCGGCGGCAACCTCCTTGATTTGAGGCTGTTCAAGCAAACCTTCAATCCATGATTATATACCATGAGAGTTCACGGAACAAATAGTGCATGATATAATGGATGGACGATTTCAAGACTTGTTTAAGCTGATCTTATTGTCGTATAAGATCCATTATAAGGCCAATGCCATGTGAAATAAAGATCTTAGAATTTATATGATTATTACTTTGAATTGAACTATAACTAGATACATAGAAAACGGTTCTATTTAATATGTTGCATAAATAACCTATCCATATCATCGGGTTTTGTAAATTATTAGAAGTAAACGAATAACCGCCTGTGCATCTGGTTTATACCAAAGTAACGTGGGTGGGGTAGAATTTTAAGAAAATGAAGGATGTAGGCTGGTAGCCTGCTCTTCTATCTACCAGCGGCAATCAATCTGGCTAGAACACTGAAACCTCTTCGGCTGACTCGACCGGGTAGTTTAGATAATGCTCTAAGTTTCAGGGCCTCCCCATGACGGTTTCACTTGGATCAATCAGTGGCACAACCTTAGTTTTAGTAGTTCTTATCACATCAAGCTATGCTGATTGGCAGTTTTTCTAGCTTCTAAATTAGACCTTGAATAAGTGAAGGTGTAAGCAAGAAGATGTTTTGAAATAAAAATTACGAATTGATTTTTGTATCCAACATTAGTACTATATCACGTAATCTGCTAAACCACAACCTAATATCCAAAGAGGCAGATAATTGGGTCTTAAATCTTTGGGTATCTTCAAGTATTAAGGGCTAGGTCCTAGAGGCGTTTGCCATCGGTGTAGAGATAGTGTGTGCTCCGGGGGGTATTAAAGTCGATGGCGGTTTCTTCATACAAGGTCATAGAAAATTTTTGATTAAAGATAACTCATAGGACAAGGAAAGAGAAGAAGAGGTTGGTTTCAGCAGCAGCTCTTGTGTTGGATAGTTCACATCGGATGACTTATGAAGCACAACTTTAGAAGATGGTATATTATTTGGCCCCGGTTAAAGGCACCAGCACTTTATCTATGGGCTCTAATACCATAAAACTGAAAGATATTACAACATGACACTAGCTTTGCCTCGATCTCAAATTTGTTTTTACAGTTAAGTGATAATAATAGATATGAAACCATGAGAGATACATTGTCTGCCTCATTATATGATACCACAGCTCATACAATGAAATTCAAAAGTTAAGTTGGGAGAGCATCCCGTGATTGATATGGGTATGCCAAAGTTGAGAGTTTTATCTTTTATTGAATATGAAGTAAAGATTTGACATAGTGTAACAGTTGATAATGTTGTCCGGACCAGCACGATCCTAGATAGGTATGCTTCCCTGCTGTCTGACTTTTTGCTTTCGCTGAATTGGGTTATTTCTACTCCAATGGGATCATCCATTGCCCTCGGCCATTTAAAATCTCAATTGTGAGTCAAGACCGTGACTGAAGCTTCGTCTCACATTTCAATTCCACAATTAATATTTGAATTTTTCTAGATGGTGATACTTCATTAAATAGGAACCCTGCGGGAAGCCAAGCTTAATATTCCATATATGTATCCTCATCATCAGGCAGGAGTGCTATGAATTCGGTTAATACTAGGCACTAGGCATCAATAACGTAGCTGAAGCTGGCATTCTTTAGTTATATAGAAGTGCTTTGGATATCCTAAATCATTTTTACGAATCTGTACAACAATTAATCCTTAATAAATGATGTTCCGTTTGAGCTAGAGAAACGTATGTATTCAAGCGGTCTGACCAATATTATTGAGCCATAGTTTTTCTCATACATATAGTAGACTATGTCATAAAGATAATATTCAATTCATAACCCTGCATAGTACCACAGAAGGATCTATTATAATCCATAGAAAGGCGAATTCATAACCCCATGTCATAACTCATACTCATGTGACGTACC
Organism: Xylogone sp. PMI_703; assembly: GCA_021399445.1. Taxonomy (NCBI): domain Eukaryota; kingdom Fungi; phylum Ascomycota; class Leotiomycetes; genus Xylogone; species Xylogone sp. PMI_703. The sequence goes on along the minus strand of JAJTUQ010000006.1, from coordinate 3,908,585 downwards.
TATCTAATCAAAGGCCATGGGAGTGGGAATGGCCACCACCAGGGGCGAGAAGGTTCGGTCTTGGGAAACTCGTAAGCGGATGCTGGAGTCACGATGACATCGGTTCTAGCGGAGCAAGCCAGTGCCGCGGTCGTATTGCCGGGAGGGCTGAGCTTGAGCGCCTTCATGCTTGGGAAGTTCATTCGGCGCGCTTTGAGCGCACCAAGGTCGATAAAATCCATCATGTCGTTAGCATTAGCGTCGCGGTATGTCAATGCGGGAAGGTTCCATTTCTTCTCAATGAAGGCTAGGATGGAGGTGTGGTCGTAAACAACATGGCTGACGTGGTTCTTCTTGGCCCAGGGTGAGATAACAACAGCGGGCACGCGGAACCCATAGCGTTTGTAACCCTCGTATTGGAAAGCGCCTGCTGGAGGATTTGGTGTAATATTATCAGGTGCCAAGGCTACTGGGGGAGCGACGTGGTCGTAATATCCTCCGTGTTCATCATAATTGATGATTAATAGAGTCTTACTCCATAGCGGAGACGCACCAAGAGCTTGAACAATGTCAGACATGACAGCTTCTCCAACAACGACATTCTGTGGGTTCTCCTGTGATTGAGTAGTGCCATTTAGGTCAAGGAAAGTGAAGCTTGGAAGTGTCCCTGCTGCAGCATCGGTGAAGAATTCTTGGAGCGGCCGGCCATGCTCCTGACCGAGGGCATTGTCTCCAGGAAAAAGGCGGATAGTGGCAAGCCCATTAGGCCTAGTTTACAAATTAGTATTGATTTAAATCACTTCTCATATAAGCAAAGATAATAAGAAAAATAACTCACTGGCCCCATCCAGCAACGTAGTTCTTCCAAGAGACACCATACTGGGTCAATCGATCAAAGATAGTATCAACCACTGGCAATCCGGTAAGATTCTGTCCGGTGTTTACGACGCCCAGAGATGTGCCTCCGATGAGATACATGCGGTTTGGCCAGGTCTGACCCAAGACTGAACAGAAAAATCTGTCAGCAATCGGGAAAACCTTGCCAATAGAGTGCGTAAACGGAAGTTGCTCGGGAGTAAAGTAACCCATAGAGATTGGCTTTACCCCGTTGCCGGTTACAAAACCATCCAAGCTGCCATTGTCGTACTGTAAGTGAGAGCTCACCCAGTTCTGAGTCGGGGCTGAGGTCCCAGGAGTACGAATACACGTCATTGGCATCTCATACGCATGGAGGATGGTGCCGTTCTCGAATTTGTTAGTCGCCGAGGGCTTTCCAGTGCGAGGATCAAGGGGAAATCCCTCTGCATCTGGGCGTTCAAGGGTACCCCAGATATTGTCGTAGGAATGATTTTCGAACATGACCATCACAATATGGTCGATGCCCTCGAGTTGATCACTTCCGGCTGGAGCATGAGGGTTGGGAAGTGAGCCAGGCATTCGGAAATCGCTTGGAGACTTTCCGAGGACCTTGAGAGCAGCAATCATTTCAGCATCCAGGTGCGGAGGACGCTGCAAGTGGTTACTATCTGGAGTAGGTGCGGCATTTGCAATGCCCGCCAGAGCCAGCACAAGAGCAGAGTTGAGGAGCTGCATCTCGCCGGGGTGGATGAAGAAACCTTAGCGAGGAGGATGAATAGCGTGGATGGAAGTAGAAAACTCCTGCATTATCAGCAGCAGCAGCAGGCTAGATACTTATATGCTTAAGCAGAAGCCATCTCGACAGAGACTAACTCTCCCAGGACGATCTGAATGATCAAAAGTGGGATCAATTGCAGACTTCAATTTTGTATAGAACTTCCAATCTACCCAGCATTAGATCATAGTGCACCTTGGAGAAGGTTGTCAATAGCATGGAGGCATGCACGTGAAGAACCATAGCATGGTATTCGACGGATTCCTCCTCCTTCCGGATGCGCTCTGCGGAGCACCCTGCTATCTTTGACCGACACATTTGATGATGGCCAGCGCGGGTTCTGCGATGGCTTTTTTATGATTAAACCGTTGCAAAGGTATGGCCAGCAACCCACGTGGGAGCCTCGCATACTACCGTGAGAGGCTTCATTGGCTCTGGAAGAACAGCGACCCGTGGCTCAAGTCGAATAGGGTCGAGTTTATGCACCGTTAATTGATAGAAGTATGAATGGAAGGAGCTTAAATCTTTTGCCCTATCATGGCTGACGCCTACACGCATTTGCACTCAGGGGAACCACATGGATTGATGTAGCCCGCTCGGAGCTGCTGTAATGGGCACTGTACCTGCCCTTCCTCCCCTGGCCGCCCCGAGACATCCGCTCAACGGGAAGTCGACCCAGCCGCGTGAATGTCAGCTTCTCATGCCCAGAAACCAATAACATCGCGTCAATTACACAACGTGGTTTGGACCGCCAGCTACTGTAGGAACAGACAAAGTAGAGCTCATAAGCGCAGGGCTCAAAAGTGGAGGTTGACAGGATGGATCCTGGGCATGGGATTGCCGCCTTTCTAATCGGTCGCGCAACATAGGTGGAAAAACATCCACCGCTGGCGTGAACAGGAAGTGAAGAGATTTGTGCATAATAATGGAACCAAAGTGACATCTGCTTCCCAGATGGATCGCTCAACGAATGATAATAGTGCTAATGAATTTCGAGGTATTTACACACGTCCATCTGTAGAACGCGGAACCCAGAAAATTCTCTATGTTTTGTTACCGAGATTTTCTTTTATTGGCTTACTAGTTGGTCATCATTCATGAGCAGCCCACAAGAGAAGATCAAGAATTTAAGCTCTCAGGTCTCTTAAACAATCCTGGCACACGTGTAGGGCAGAAAGAGGCTTTTCTCCGAGGTAGGTTCATCGGAATGTAAGCCGCCGTACTCACGGGCTAAGACTGCGCGGAGTTACAACCCCTTGCATATGGTTAAATCTCGAGTAGCCTTGTTGATTATCTTGCTAGAGAGAAAATGCAGCCGGATCTAAAATATCTTCCGGATGATCCAAAGATGGGAAAGGTTCTCACGAGTACTTAGTGCACACACGTGTTGGCATTCGGACCGAAGATGTAAAGAATACGCTGTTCAAGGATAAGAGTTGGACGCACGCTTCATTGTTGTTTCTGTTAAGACCATGATGACTTGGGAAGATCTTGATAGTAGTGTATAGTGTGCTATTAGAACGAGTAGTATTGAGCATCCCATTTGCTAGCACCGCATCAATTATACTTCATAGATAAAGAAGCTGGATTACTATTTACGAACATCAATGACAGTGGTAGAGCTAACTTCCATCATTCTAGATGATGGCGTTATTTTGCATTTAATCAGTGCTAAGCTTCAAATTTAATCAATAATATGGTCAATGGCTATATTATAATATCAAACAACCGGCCAATTTACTAGTCCTTCATCACGCTATCAATATAACACACCATGCTGTCCAAATTCAGATGATTATGAAAGGAGCTTCCGCACCCTAGTCGAAATATCCCACAGATAACGTGGCAGAAGAATAATAACTTATTACTTTACGGAAACAGAATGATGTAGCCTCTAAAACCAGAAATATAATCAAGCACAGTAGAACACCATTTATGGCATCATGCTAGATTACATTGGTATCTTTCCACTCCTCATTTAGTGGTATCATATTTTACTCCAAACATATCCCGCATATAAAAACCTTCACCCTTCCTCGCTTATTCATTAGTCAATACATGTTGGACTTTACTATTCTAAGGCAAAGCATCTATCCACGGAATCCGCATTATTTCCCCACCAATGTGGCATGGTGACGATCTTGCCAGCACCGAAGAATAAGAATATCAACAACATATTCAGGTTGAATCCAGCATCAAACGCCGCAGCAAGGATATAGTTATATCGTGCCCATAGCTCGTATCGGTGACGGTACGCCCAGTACATGACAATGTAGCCGCCAATGATGCTGGATGTGTAACCGGTACTAATATTCCCATAGAAGTTGGACAACCCACTGAAGAAGATGGTGGTGTTGAAAAGATGGAATTTGGCACGAGGGAACGTCTTGTGTAAGAGATAGAGGATTGCAGGGCAAGCTGCACCAACGAGGAAGCCGTAGGGGAGGGGGCGATAGATGGGAAGCTTGAACAGACGCTGTGGACCCTAAAATAAGTTAGTAAGCAGTGGCATTGGAAAAGTGAGCGACGCGAGGAAACTTACAATCAAGACATATTGAACACTGGTAGTCAATGAAGATGCCAAACTTTGACCTGTCCACTGGTGAGTTGGGTCCGTCGCGGCACCACTCAGATAATCGGCCTTGGTGTTAAGAACCCACCGAACAACACCGTAGTTGATCGGAACCCCAATAAAACAACCAAATACTTGCGAAAAGAAGACTGCTCGTGGCGGGATATGCATGTAATGGCCGATCTTCTGATCCTGCAACATCAGCTGCGCACGGTACCACGCGTCACCGGCAATAGAGGAGTAAACCGTGGCCCCAGTGGGATTCTTGTGGCCAGATACCGCGTTGACCATTACACCGTATATCAGTTCGTTGAAGGTCCCGATGGGCAATTGAAAGTTAGAAAGCGCATAGAGCCAGCCGAGTGGGACAACAACAAGGACGCCAGTAGCCAACGCAACGAAATATGTCCAAATGGGAATAAAGAGGTTTCCAGTGCCGAGGATGGTGATGATAACGACGAAGGTTACCAAGAACAAGATCACAGACCACCACCATGGAACTTCTTTGTAGGAGCGCTGCAGGACATTCAGTTGATCAGTATATTGGTGATTGATAGTCTCGCCTTTGCGGGAATTCTTGCGTCTAGCATTCAGTTTCGCAATGGTGTCCTTCATCTGAGTGAAGCCGAAGAAGCAAATCCAGCTCAAGGCGGAAGTGTAGGATGCGTAATCAAAGAACATATTCCATAGTTGCTGAGTACTGACATAGATGGGGCCGTATTGCTCATACGCGGTTTGGTTGAAGGAGACGTCTGGAGTGATGATTGAATTGACAGGGTAGGGGTCGCCATCGACTGATCTCATTGTTAGATGGCATAACTCTCGTGTAATACAGAATTATTGAGTGCAGATCTTACCCGTGAAAAGACGGTTCGACATCAGATGCAGCTTCCAGCTACCTAGGCTTCCCCATTTTGCTGCTGGTATCAGGATCCAGCAATTGCATACGAAAGCGAGGAAAATGATAACCTGCGTCCACCATGGAGTCACAAATAGACTGTTGCTGTTACTCAGGTTGCTCATGCTGGACCAGTCGAGCGTTAGATTCAACACACTCATACCTCCGAAGCCAGAGCCTAGAAAGTTAGCTATTTTGTTGTGTGGCGCCACCCAGCAGAGGAAGGCTAAGGAGCCCAGCATAGGAAAAACATATTCGGGTAGGAACTGCCAGAGAGTGACGCCAAGCAAGACACCAAAGAAGACCCTCATTTGCTTTCTAGAGATACGCGATGGGTGTTCTCTTTGCTTCTTCTGGGTTTCGAAAAGCGCAGTCTGGCAAAGCCTAATGAAGTATTGATTAGTTTTGTTGCTTCTCAATATCACGAGCATTATAACTTACGCTTGGAACCTGTTCGAAATTGCCAAGTCAGCATATCAATACAACCAATGATGCGTTCAGGGAAATATTCATCTTACCATGGATACTGAGGGTCATAAAGCAAGAACTGGCGTGCAAGAGCGGCAAAAGAGTACCCAGTGTACACAACACACCACATAAAGAAAATGGCGATTGCTGGATGGATAGTAATGCCAAAGTACAACTCAGCAATTGACACAGGGGTATAAGCCAGGTTGTAGGTAGCACCAGAAGCAGCAGAAATGGTTACCAAAACGTGCTCCTTTGTGCTCCAGGGACCGGGATTGGTGTTGAAGCCATATCGCGTGAACGGAATGCGAACGTTAACGGAGGGCAGGACCTTAGCCAACCATATGCCGACGTAGTTGGAGGCGATCTGGACGAAGAAAACCGAGTATGGAGCATAGGTGGTTCGGAAAGAGCTCATCTGGGAGAGAAAAGCACCCGGGACGACGAACAGCAGCGTCAAGATGAAATATCGGAAGGTGATGGTGGGCTCTGATGGGTCATCGTGCAAGCTGACAATCCGGCGAACATGCCAGGGAATATCTTTAAGGACGGGGTCATCGTCGCCGAAATGCTCATCGTCACTGCTTTGGCCCGAAGTCACGTTGGGCGATGCTTTCTCGGGATCCACAGGCAAGGACTTGATATTGGGGGCATCGCTTGCTCCGGCGCCTTTCTCATCCACAGCACTGGTGATTTCAGCAGCGTCGCCATCGCTGGACCTGTTGATGTCGAGATCCTCCTCCGCCTTCTTGTCGCTGGCCTGTCGCCAGCGGGACGTTAGGAACGACATGGTGGTCGATACTCGAGAGTGCCAGCCAATCTAATATCGTTGGACCAAGACTGTATTCTCGAGGCTGCTCTCTCTCGACTGTCTAGGGTTCGTCCGACTCTGCCTATATCCTAGAGCAGAGGGACCACAACATCTCTATCTGCTGGAGAGAGATATATATGCATATCGGGTATTTGCATGGTGGTCGTCGGACACCAGTAGCCAGTAGTTGTGGTCCTTGTACTTAGCTATTGTTTGCCTCCTACCTTGCAGGGACCGCTGTCCAATATCCCATGGCTAGTTTTAATGTGCTGAAGGCGTCATCGCAGCCATGCAATGGTCTCACCTGTAAGCATCCCCAGATCCAATGTCTGGGCCCATGTTCTGGCGATGATCTTTGCAGCAAGTAGCGCGTGGTACGTTTGCCAAGCAGTCGCGCATCCATTCCATCCACTGAGTGATGGCCTCAAAGAGGAAGGCGCATTACGGGATTGAATCCATCCCCAGGGTTCTCGAGACGGACGAGGTTGGGATTGGAGTGGAACGACGGGCCTGGAGAGGTTGTGCACCCAGGCCCGTGTCCGTCTGTTGTCGGGCCCCAACACTATTACTGAGCAAACCAAGTACACGATCCGTGGACGCACACGACGGACCCAGTGTTACGGTAGTCCAGTGGGTGTTTGAAAGGGAGCCACCGAGCACGCCGAGCTACTTTTGTGTATGTCGCCATCCTCAAATTGGTGTCTTGGTGCTTGGTTTGGAAGCCTTTCCCTAGCAGTACGAGGCGCCCAAGCGCCGACCAAGGGCTAGGCAAAGCTTTTTTTTGTGGCCGCAGAGGTTTTTCATCTCGCAACTCTAGCAAGAACAGTGGCAAAGACGCTGTCGACGCCTCGGGCCAGATGCGACCGATTGATTTGGCAGCGGCAAGGTCAACCGTTGTGGCTGTAGGGCTGCACCGACGTGGGGAGGACGACGTGTGTATTATTCTGGTGCTGGTATCAGATTGGCTATAGACCTACGGAGTGTGCTTCACACATTATTGAGATAAGTGTCTGCTCAAATGAGGCCTTGGATAGTTGCCGGAACAGAGCCGTCTAGCATTTGTCGAAAACCCCTTCTCTCTTCTCCCTCTCCGGGGTTTGCTTTGACCGAGTTGCCAATATTTGCAAAAGCTGTTGCTCCACTTCACGAGCAGCCGGGAACTGCGACCATTCGGTAGCAAGGACGAGCACACTCGAGGCACAGTAGTAGTACAGTAACTTGACTATCGCCTAGGAGAGAATCAGGTCGAGGCTCCATGTCTCCATCATCACCAATCGGCTGTGATGGTGAGCGGGAGTACGGTGGTAAACTTCTCTGCTCGGCGCGATCCAGATGCTTGGACCTGCCATTCCATCGTGCCCACTGTTCTTCCCTGTAGCCTTGGCGTTACATTTCCATTATTCCATGACTAAAGAGAACCACCACTGTTGTGCCCCTTTGAGCCCTTGTACGTGTAGACGGCGCTCTTGTCGCATGGGAATCCCTTCCTGCTTCTCCACCAGGCAGCATCCCATTTGCTCAGCGAACAGCAATTGACTTTGTACGAACAGTAGCTATTCCTTTACTACGCCCTGTGTGCGACTGCAAGGTGTGCTCGGTGTACTGTAATTGTTAGTTCCGTGTCCACGGTCGGCAACAGGCGTGGCGGCGAGATGGGGAACCTTAAAGCAAATACGACGGGTCCCCGTTAATTACCACTTTGCGACAATACGATACTTACGGAGTATTCTAGCTTCTGCCTCTTGCCCAGATCTGCCGTGGCACTCAGATTGCGAATCTAGCTCTTGCAATTGCGTGCTCAGGCAACGGCTGGATGAGGAAGTTGGTGAAGGTGAAAATTTTTGTCTCTTCGTGGTCCAACATGGTCGGAGAGAGCAACGACACGACGACATGAGCATATCATCACGCCTTTTGGTCGTGGATCGGCTTGTCTCGGTTTATCATGTTGTGAGATTTTTGCCTTCCATCTAGCAGCAATCTCTTCTGCAGCGTCTTCCATCCTTGCTTTTGCGAGTGGTAAATCGCAAGTCAACTTCATAGAGATCGGAAAGGAAGCCGAGGCAAGACAATCTAGCAATGCAGCGATCGCCAACCTCAAAGTCCAATCTGAGTTGGCACCTGGTAGAAGCCGTAACGGGGCATTATCAACACACTTCCAGAGATCCCTCCCTTGACGCCCAGATCCCATGGCACTGGTATCGGCCATGTGGAAACCCTGCACCTGGATGCTTCCCACTGGTCCTGGCAGTCTGTCTTTCTCCCTGCGTCTCCCCCCTCGTCGATCACATTAGCATAGACATGGTGCGTCTGCGCCGCGGAAGTAGAGAGATACTCGATACCGTGTGTTCAGTGGAGATCTAGGTACATAACACCCCGTTGCACTACCGTGATTAGACACTTGCGTCGTACGGCCTTGGTGTCCGGATAATACTCCCCTTCCAATACATAGGAGACCACGGCTGATGGTTATCAATCTGCGGTAACCCGGGGTGCTTCCGACCAACCACCTAGCCTGGGTGAGCCGACCTCCCAGGTAAGGTATAATAAATTGAATCACAAGAAAAGTAAAGCCAATGGATCTGGTCATTGGACTCCAGAAAATAAGAACCTATAATGGTTTCAAAAGTTTCAATCCAAGTATTCACATCCACACGACCTATCCTTGCAAAATTGGGAGAAATCCTGGTGGGTGCTGGTTCGGTATGGTATATTTATTCATTGTAGGTGGCTGTTCCAATATATCTTGTAAGCCGGATATCTAGATTCATAAGACCAAAATCCCATATAACCCTTTCTGATATAATGGTAAAATCCACGGAACGTATTTCATTATGAACCTACTATGCAAAATGCGCTGCGATCGGCATTATTGCAGTTTCACATCACTGTGATATTTGAATCTCTATCATTGAATCTTAGAAGAATCAGACCAATCTGAGTATAACTTTACGCTGCCAGTTGGTTGTCGGAGAGCTAGAGTGTAAGAAATCGTAGCCATGCTGGTATGCCTAGTAAGGCCTATATGATAAGTAGAAGCCTTTGCAGTAGACGCAGCTAGAACTTCAAAGGGCCTGGCTCCTATAGCATAGGAAATGATCACTCGAAATGACGATAGAAAGCATTTGATAACTCAGAGTTTCTGCCGCGGGCTACAAGCGCTTGCAGTTATTCATGGGATATGCAACAAGCATGATTGTGCGGGCGCCTGCGATCACAGCAATCTTCATAACCGCCCTCGTAGCCATTAACTAGAATAGTGAAAAACTCGAATCCGTGACTCACACTAATCGTAGGTGTTGGACCTAGAGGCAGATGCGGGTAAATATCTCCCAAGTTCCTTCCGTATGTACTTGGCCATGGCATGCACGGGTAGACTGTCCACATCGCGGATAATCCACGGTCTTGTATCTTTAGCCCCGACGAGCGAGTGATTTGCACGACCGCGTCTGATAGGCTTTAATAATTTCTGTGAGCTCCATACCAGCTTTGATGACCTTGGTGGCAATTTTCGTCCACAGTAACGCGGCACTCTTCAGTGAGCAGAGTGTATAATCGCCACTTCGAACGCTGCAGACATAGCAAGTACCATTAGGGCTGGGCTTGGGAAAAGATCCGGCAGGACTTGGATGCGACGGGAGGAGTGTGTAGTATAGCGATATTGCTAGGTGAAATGCTATTGTTGCTAGTGTCCACTTGCACACCATGCCATCCACTTGAATATCTATACTACCATCCCCTGCCATTTCATATATCACGCTCATCACCCATCTGGAGTCTACACGTAATGCACTTTATCACCACTGCCATGATGATCCCTTCAAATTGGCATCTCCCCCTTGTATCCTCGACCTGCCACATCTCCTCTCTCCTTTCTATCGGCCAACGTCCTATTTCGACTGTGCTATGCTTTAAAGACTTGCGAGGTAAAGACCTGTGTCAGTCGCATGAGCTCAGGTCCTAAGATGCGGTCCTCTCCTACCGGGGGGACGATCTCGCGCACTTGGGCAGCGAAGTCAGCTAACTGCGGAGGGATGTCTCGAGTGGTCACATGAAATGCCTGAGATGCGACAACTGCTAACGTTGCAAGACATGCATCAAGACAACGGCCTGCCCTTTCTTCTTTTGACCATGCGATGAAGGCTGTCGCAGCCACATCGTCCTGTCCTGCACCGGCAGATTCTGAACCAGGGATGAATGTACGTTGTGCTGCCAGCTTCGCCTGCTCCAGATATCCAGTAGTAGCCATGGGGACATATCCAAGACTTCCATGGCCATCGCTCTCGCTAGGATGGCGGTCCACCATGAGCATATTTGGCAGATGTGAAGCCGCCCCATCGAGGAGTTTTGAAGCATGACGGTCACACAACAGGCAGATATCTGCCCAGCTAGCTGCAAGATTATCCAACGCAGGAGCTGCCATGGCATTGTGATAGCCTCCAGTACTAATGCATCGCCCGTAAATGTGATCCGCATCAGGAGGAACGAAGAGAGGATTATCAGAGGCAGAGCGCAGTGAAATCGTCGCAGCACGTTCCGCGTCAGCGACAGCTCTATGGGCTTGGCCGAGGATTCGAGGTACGATACGATAGCTCACGGGAGCTTGATAATTACGTCGTGCCGTGGTTCCGCCTTCCAGGAGGACGCGCAACTCTCTGAGGGCGGCAGCCTCGTGTTCGTCGCCCCAGAGGTCTTCCAGCACCTCATCATAATGCTCGAGAGGTGCACGCATGGCTTCGATTGAGAGTGCAAAGACACGGGTGATAAGGTGGAGGCGACGGCGGGCTGCCAAAGCGCTGTCTGCCAGCAGTGCCGCAGCGCACGGTGACCCGTTGATGAGAGAGCCTCTTTCCTTAACCTCAAGGTCTATTTGGGCCGTGAGACCGGCGAAAAGAGGATACAGAGCCAGGATCTCTCCAGGACCTCCCTGTCCGGACGAGGGTACGGTCGGGAGGGGCCGCCCGTCCAGCATTTCCGCAACCGCCAGGGCGATCCGCGGCGTGGTGGCAGCATGGCCCTCGACAAAGTTGGCCAGTCGTGCCAGGAGAATCGCGCGTACAACTCGGTCTGGGAACGGGTCACCAAATGAAGTGGCTGCTGCAAAGGCGCGGATGCGTGCATGGCGCTCACGTTCCTCGATCGAAAGTCGTTTGTGTGCTAGCTCGCCCATGGCTGTTGTGACACCGTAGATAACCACCGAGGGATCGTTTTCAATCAGGCTCAGGAAAGCCGTTCTGCAGCGCTGGATCTCATCTAGAGCTAGCTCATCGATCTTGACGTCCTCCTGCCGCCAAGCGACCCGCAGGACGGCTTCAAGGGTGATATCTGCCCTATTCTTAATAGTGACCGTCATCTTCTCCAAAAGAGGAAGGTTCGCTCAAAGTGTTCCAAACGATCTTCTTGGGTTCCAAATGAGAAGCTACGACTCTTGTTATGACAATCGTCAAACAAACTAGCGCTATATGACTCACGTCGGCATGCAGGTGGAGAAAACGAGCCTCGATATTGTGTAGATCTGAAATAGGACTGTAACTCAACTGTTTTCTTCAGACTGAGCCGAGTCGTATCGATGCTGACACCATAGAGTGCCATGAGATGAACTTCAGGTTGACAGACGTACCTATTTCTGAGCCACAAGCTGGTGATGCCGTGTGAATTGATGTCCGTTGCTTGGGCGTCATTGGCCATAAGGGCCCAGACATCACCATGACCGTCCATTCAAAAGCCAGACCAACCAGGCCAACGAGCCCCACGAGCTTAAAATATCTGATACCTACTCCGTATTCATCAAATTTCTTAGCTTCCTAGCATTTCTTGTTAACGTATTCATTGTTGTCGAAGCCGTTGCGCTGCTCTTCTAATGGGAATATGGGTAATCTCATGTATCTCAGCTACCCCACTATTCCCACTCTTCTTTCATCGACGGAAAGCCACTTTAAGCATTATCGACTATCAGTGACAATCATGACTAATTGGACATGAAATAAAGATAATAGCTATGATACTGCTTTTATACCGCCATTATTCCCATGACCTTCGCTTCCTTGGCGCGTCTTTTCTCCCAAGCTCTAGCTGCAACACGGCAAATAATGGCAACCACTAATGGTCGCAAAGAGAGTGAAGAGGACTGCGCAGATCCCGTGCCGAGCAGGAGCTATAGAGTTAAATTTGAATCAGGTCCTGGTGTTGCGGTCTATGGGTGCCCCTCGAAGGGGGGCATGTATTTCTTAAGTCCTTGCTTCGGCGTTGAACTTGAGTTTCTAAAACTTGACCGTTTCGGAAACACAGAGATTCTTCAAGCCGGCTCTTCTCAAGTAGATGAGGACGATCATTGCAACAGGAGTAAGTCGACTTCTCTTTCTGTCAATAATTTTGAATGGAAAACGAAAGGAGAAGGATATAGATTATACTAATTGGAAATATCACAGTGTGTCAGTTAGATGCCACCTGGTGGAGGAGCAGACGCGCATTCAACTCAGCATTGTTCGATGGTCCCAGGCCTGCTGGTCCATTCCTCAGTGTTGGCTGGCCTGCCGGAGGTGGCGTATGGGTAATAAAGACAACATTGGAGGAAGCAGATAAGAAAGGCACAGCGAAAATTTACAATGCGTATAGCATAGAAGAACGCTGTAAAATGATTGAACAGCTTGGGGGTGTATTTTATGCTGATCCCAAGGATTGCCCACACCTTGACTTATCTTGGCAGTAACAAATTACTATAAATTACTATACTTTAGCCTCGTTGGTGTAATAGCGCATGGTGAATGAATTTATACAAGATACTAAGAAATCTCAATCTTTAGTTATCTAAGTTATTAATTTCAAATAATTATAAGTTTTGGTTTCTAGTAAAAAGATTAAAAGAGAATAAATTTTATATAGCATTAGAACCTTTGTAAGATAATACGGGTGAAAGGTTGCTAATCACAAAGTAGTCATTACGTTTACCTTAAAGCTACTCTCGCTCGGTCTAGAACCCGATATTCAGATAGAGTTCGTGTCCAAGCGCGAGCTCGGGCACGATCAATAGTTATCGGTAAATTCTACAGCTCGATGCCTAGCCTATACCGGTCTCCAATCTCCGGAGACACACTTGTGTGTACACTCTGTCCTTTCAAACCATTCTGAAATACAAGTATATCGCGGTGCGGGGAAGCGAATTGTGGGGGAAATAAGCACTACAATAACCTTGGAAGATACTAAATACGCCACAGTATATACAATGTATTGTAGGATAGATAGGGTTATATAGCAGGGACGAAGAGGGAGTGCGGAAAGCAAATGAAAAATGCGGAGTGGAATGCTTCCCCAGAAAACTCCGATGGAAACCATTGTTAAGCGACTTATATTATAAAATCAACGGATTCTCAGTATATAGTTTTGGTATATACATATACGAGTCTATATACAGGGTATTTGGGATGGTTGTGGTACACAGACGGCGATGCAAGGGATATGAGTGCTCGAACTTTGCATTATAAAACCATATACAATGAAACAGTGGCTACGTGCTGCAACCATATCTAACCTCCTTTGTGTAAGAGCTGTCGCAATTCTCAACTGCACGCGTCAACTTCCGTGGCGCACCGCAGGTCGTGCCCAGTGGCTATTGGTCTCCTGCCTCGGGAGAAGTTCCATCCTGGGAGAACTCTGCGCTGATAACTGGGACTCAAAGGGCGCTCTGTATTTAGTTGGTCTTCTTGCAATTTAGAGTAACATGTAATTCACAACAAGTCAGACGTTTACGCTCACAATTACGTGTCGTTGCACGTTATACCTCGCCGGCTGCCAACTCTGATTCAGTGATAGAGCCAATCTGTGGAGACCTGCGGATAAGATATTGTTGTTTTAATATTATCCGATGAGTACGTGAAATATTTGGGTATTTACATCCCATTTTGCACCATAATGGACACTTCTCCCGATTCATTCTCTTGACTATTGAGATATTCAATGTTGTTGAAGGTTAACAGCGGTATAGTAGAAACAACAAAGTGGACTGCTGTAGTGTATAAGTCTGCGTACGAAGCGATTCAGTAATATCCAAGAAAACAAATCGAGTCACTTTAATTATAGCCACCAAATGCCGCAGAAGTGGTCATGTCCCTAGTTACGAGATTACTGTGTTAAACAAATTCCAACATCTCGGAGCATCTTATAACCAATCACTAACAGGAGTCTCGAAACCTCACTCGCGCCCCAACCAACCCCCTGTTAGCGCTCTATCGGTGCTAAACAGCTCCGATCACCGACCTCCTATACAGTTTTCTCTACATCCTGCATGTAACGACGCTTGAATCAATTACCACTATGTTCCAAAAAGCCAGCCTGTTTAGCTGACAAGACTCCCTGACTGTGATAGACAAGTATCCACTATATTCCGTCTCCGCTTTCGAGGGCTATTCCTGTTCTACGTAACTAGCCAAGATACATGAAGTAATCCTATGCTTAACGCTGTCAACTTTATGACATACCAAGGGATTAGATTGTCCAAACAAACTGTGCCAGCTTAGCTTTACTCTCCAAACATCCGTTGGTGGAAATCATAGTTTTAAGCCGGCTATATTTTCACGGAAATCCCTTTACCGGCTATTAAGCTTAGACCTAGAACCCGTTATCACAAGAAGGAGAATTATTTTTACTAGCCCAAGGAGCGGAGGGGATTGAGAGCTCCACGATCTCCACAGATTAACCAAAGAAACAACCCAAAGGCCAATCCGTGTGTGGGTCTTAAAGGTGTGCCGGCGCATGGAAAAAGTTCCGCATCCTAGCCACACCTTATAGAAGAATAGGAATCAAGCGGGGAAAGACAAAAAGGGTAATAGGCTCGGAGGGTAACACAGAAGGCTTCGGAACCGACGTTATGCGACATATTCCCATTATACCGCCAGTCACAGCAGCAATGGTCCGTGGATGGCGAGGTGCGACTGATCCGATTATGCAAGATAAGTGACAAATTAATCTCTTATGGCTCCCCTCTACTTTCAGCAGATTTAATATACAAGATCAGATTATGCACAAAGCTGCCTACTCATACCTCATGGTATCCCATTGGATGGCAGGCCATATTCATGGGCAAGCTCGGATTTGATATGCAGAAGCAGCAATAAGACCACAGAAGCCCCTGGAGAGATCCAACAGCGTAATTGTTTATCTCTTATGGCCTTAAAGAGCTGGAATTCGTTTCTAGGTGCGAGAATACCGGGGCTATGCCTGTGCTTCTTCCAGACTCAAAGAGTCTGAGAGATATGCAGGTTTTGAATCGCCACTCAATACGCTACTGGTTAATTGAGGATAGGGTGACCCCTGAAAACCCGAGCGCTTAACTTCTAGCTTCTTCCATTGCACTTTGCTTGTGAATATCCAAAGTTGATTTTGGTATGCTGGCGCTGCTGCAAGTGCTATATCCCGGCAAGAGAATATTGCGGAATTGAAGCGTCATGTACACAGCCAAGGCGTTGACCATGGAATGTTACTCTACTTATCTACACTTTCCAAGCCACTGTAAATTCACAAAGTTACGGTGGATAATAACTACTGGGCGTGATTATATGAACATAGGTGAATAGTGACGAGCCCGAGAGGCTGAAATATGAACGTCAAACAGCATACGTGGTATCCTTTGACGCGTAGACTTGATGTAGATCGCTATAATAGAATTAGACTAGACAGTTTGCGAAACGACGTGAAACTGGATGAGACGTTACCGTGGAGCAGACAGTATTCGGATAGAATGCACCCGGTTAATATAGTATCAATCCTGGCCTGGCAGAGCGGAGGTACACCTTTCGAATTGTGGCTTTGAGCGGACACGCCGTCGATTGCCGCGTGGTGATGGTCCATATTCTCGTAATCTCACAGTTATATTCTCCCACTTTTCCACGAATCTGATTTTTGTACATTTCCATCAGTGTAGATCACTGTTTATTTCTAGCAGGCTTCTGCGAAGTCCTTTTTTGGCCCACAAAAATTCCTCTGTGAAGTCTCATTTTGCATCAATCTCATCTCATCACGAAATTAACAACAGCTTGGGGCTGAATTGATCAACGTGAGTTGTCGATAGTTCAAGTATTGTTATACCTGATCATTGTATCTCAGAGTTGACTAGTCAACTATAACTCAGGATATAAACAGGATCGGTATCTCTCTCGCCTTGGCCCATCTCCCCATAGGATATCTGGTTACCTGTTTCTCCAGAGTTGGTTTTACCAATTCAAGCACCATCTTCCTTTATCTCCACCATCATAACTACTATCAAACATATATCAAGCATTACCACCATGACGTTGGTGACAACAGTTGGGACTAGCACACAAACAATACACCCAGTTCAGACAGCAGCCGTAGCTAATGCCCAGGCAGCTGCTAATACTCCTGAGGGCAGGTACGCTGCCAAATGGAATCAAAACTTTTATAACTATACTTTTATCATTTGTGCGGCATTGGTAGGAATGTTGCTGGTTTGGAGAGTGGCAATAGCTTCGTTTAGGTACCTTCGCAAGCTAACGAGCCTAAATGATAATGCACAAACATACTTCGCTCGCCCATCTACGACGTTCGCAGCCTTCAAGAAGCATGTCTTATATGCTCCCGTGTTCAGAAAGAGGCATAATAGAGAATTTCAGCTTTCCTCAGCAATTACTATTGGCACTCTACCAACTCGGCTGGAGTTGATATTTTTGATCGCATATTCCGCTACAAATGTTGCGTTCAGTTTTGCGCACATCGAGTGGACAAATCCGCTCTTGATCACTCAGCAATTGAGAAACCGCACAGGTATTCTTTCTATGGTGAACATGGTACGCAGTAACTGATGCTAACTTGGCCATTTTTAATAATGTGAGAGGTCTGACTTCAGCTAGATCCCCCTTTTCATTATGGCTGCGCGAAATAATCCTCTCATTCGATGGCTGGATGTGTCATTTGATACGTTCAACTTATTGCATAGATGGTTTGGTTACATTGTTGTCCTGGAAGCTCTCGTTCACACTATAACGACGTTTATTGGAGCCGGGCTGAATGGAAGTTGGGCAGCCGTTCAAATGGGGATTACTAGCAACCTGGTTCTTACGTATGGCTTTGTCGTAAGTTAGCCATGTAGACAAGTATTATAAAACCATCTAACTTGTATCAGGCAATGGTTGCATTCTTCGCTATATCCCTTCAAGCACAAACAATCATTCGTGGTGCCTTTTATGAGACATTTAAGGTATTACATATACTACTTGTCATAATGGCTATCATTGGTTTGTGGTACCATCTAAAGTTGGCGTTTCTTTCCTATATCAATCTACTCTATGGAGCTATTGGTATCTGGGTTGCGGAGCGTGGAACGAGAATGCTTCGAATACTCCTCAGAAATGGATTGGGATCTCCAGCAGTTATCGAGTCATTGCCAGGGAATGCTTGTCGTGTAACAGTCAACATTAAAATGCCATGGGACTTCAAGCCTGGTCAACACGTGTATCTATACATGCCAGCTGTTGAATTGTGGACATCGCATCCGTTTTCAATTGCGTGGGCTGATTCAGCAGGGAAAGTAGACAGTGAGAAACTTGCAATGAACCGACAAGAGATTTTAGCAATGAGGATGGCCACTCTGTCATTTATCATACGTGGACAGACAGGATTCACACAAAAACTCATCAAGAAAGTCGAAGCTGCGCCAGATGGAAAATTTACGACCAGGGTATTTGCAGAGGGGCCATATGGGATGATGCATTCAATGTCCTCTTATGGCTCCGTGATGCTGTTTGCTGGTGGAGTCGGCATAGCCCATCAGGTCGCTTATATGAGAGAGTTGGTGGCGGGATATACCAGTTCTACTGTAGCAACGAAAAGGCTCCTTCTGGTCTGGGTTATTCAAGCACCTGAACATCTAGAGTGGATTCATCCATGGATAACTTCAGTCCTGGCTATGGAAAAATCCTCCGAGGTGCTACGAATCAAAGTCTTCATCAGCCGACCAGAGTTTATGGAGGAGATCCCGAGCGCTCCGGCAGAGGTTGAGATCATAGCTGGACGACCTGATATTGAAAGTCTCCTGGATCGCGAGATCAAAAGCCAAGTTGGTGCTCTAGGTGTTTCGGTATGCGGTACTGGCGAGCTCAGTGATGATGTGAGACGAGCTGTGCGTACTCGACAGTATGCTAGCAGTATCGATTTTGTCGAGGAAGCTTTCTCATGGTAATCATCAATTATTAAAGGCGTTGGTATGATAGAATGTGATATTGAAGTAGGTGGGGGTTGGTGATGCAGTTCTGGTTGTTGACTACATTTTACGTTCGTTCATTGAATTGACACTACTTTCCTAGATTTTTCAGTCAAAACACCTATCTCAAAAATCAAGCAACATTTAAATACTCTTCAGGTTAATAATTATGATTTGATTACGTACATCCTTGTCACTGGTTACTAGAGTTATTTTTTAGGTAGTACAGCGTCGGACTATGATTTCCTAAGTTGATATCCGTTTTCCAATAGTATCAATTAGATCCAAACGATAGGTTCTGGAAGGTAAGATATCAAGCCCTAGCCAGCCACACGACCCACCAATTTTCTTGGAGAAAATCAAAGTCACTACTACCAAGATTGAGGATTGCACGGCCATGGCGACCGCTTGCTATGTTACCGTCACTCATATCCTTATAGAATTTCCTGTCTTGTTTTTATATGAAAGTAGGTTTACCGAACTTATCCCCTTGTAGAGGGGCTACTTCGTGAGAAATTAGAAAATTATATAGTCTGGTATCGTCTGTGTAAGGTATGGTTACCACATGCAGAGCGGACCGTTCCTCCCAAGCATTCAGTCCAAAAATCTAGATATAAGGTAACAAGACTTGCTTTTGTTAATCTTTTTCTTTGAGTGTTTTCGCTTCATATTCTAATTTCTAATTTCGACTACATGCCATATTATCAAGATAAAGATTTAAAGGCCAAAAGACAAAGTGCAAGCATGATCAGGTGTTCATATTACGTTAATATACACTATCTATGCACTCGTAGATATCGCTGAGCTAACGGGCAATGATACTGGTGTTGCAGTACTCATTGTGCTCACTGTGGTTGTTCCCCCTCCAGTCTGCTTCGCAACTGTAGCTTGGACCACTTGACCAGCCGCATTAAAGATGATGTTTACCAATGCATTGAGTGGGCTGTACGAGTACGTCTTCTGTACCAGTCCATTGCCCAGCTGCTGGCTTTGCCCCGTAAAAGTCATATTCTGCAAGTAGTTTCCGACAATGGAGGAGACGGTCCCCGTGGCTCCCCCGACAACCTCTTGCACGATGTTGCCAAGGTTATCGATAAGGAAATTGAGGGTTGTGCTGCCTTGCGTGATAGATCCCAGAAGTCCATCTACGGCTCCTACTACTTCTCCAACGAGACTCGTTACGTTGTTGATTGCGGTAATGAGAAGCGGGTTTAGGTCGAGAGATGAGAAGACGCGGTTGACGATGTCGACAAGATGACCCAGGCGCACAATGAGTTCAAGTTCCGCATCAACGTCTGCGATCGTAACGTTGATCTTCTGGACTGATACTTGCACACCGGCATTGATCTGAACGAGTTGTGCGACGTTGGCTGCAAGGTTGATGTCGGCTTGAAGATTGTCTACATCGAGCTCGATACGGCCAACATGTAGATTTGGGACGTTCAGAAGGACGTCTGGTGGGGTTGATGTTGTTGCAACTGGCGATGGTTGTGTGGACGTCGTCCTGCCGGTGATTGGAGGAGTAGAGGAACTTGTTGTGTGAACAGAGGTCGTGCTTGAAGTTGTCTTGGCGAGGATTTGAACAGTCAAGGCAAGGAGAAGAATGTCGACGAGAAGCATGCGGAAGGAAGAGAGAGACGGCATGGCTACAACAGTGCGATGAGCAGTTCGTAGAGGGCGACAAGGGAAGAAAAGAGGGTGAGGAAGAAGTAGAATAAGAATATAAAACTAACCTGTTCCAACTATCAAACCGAAGTATGCATGGGGATTCGAACGAGGCCCGTGTGAGCATGGGAGATGTAGATATTTCCCATCTTCTAATTTCGGGTAAATGGCGGTTTAATGCGTAGTGAGATACTAGAGCCACTTTGATGGCGTTTTTGAATGCGATTCTGTGATGCCGGCATTGAATTTGGATTTAGCGTGACCAGTTCCTTGGTTTTTGGTATGACCATTGAGATCAATTGATATCGATTGGTCTCTCAAGTTAATTCCCGAGGTGTGCCACGACTTATGCAGGACCGGCTCCTCAGTTTCATGTCTCCTTACCCATGCAAGCCTTATCCTCTGCCGGTCTGGACCATTTTGTACAGCTCTTCCCCTTCTTTTGCTGCGCTCCCTCATAATCAGCAGGCTGTAGCTGTTTTTGAGACTGTTGCTGCTTCTCAAGTTCAAGTCCATTAAATATGCTGCGATCATTCCTTACAATAGTCGCGTTGCTTTCTGTCCCTCTGTCGGTGCTGGCACAGTCGATTTCCATTTCCGACAGCGATGGCTACACTGGGTACCATCTCAACATTCGGGAGGACGGCGACCCGACCGCCGTGCTGTACGAAACGGCAAACACGCAGAACAATGTATCCGACAGCGTGCCTGAACCAGACGTCTTCCTCAACGCCTCGGTCTCCGTTGGAGAAATAGACATCCAGGTTCAGAATCTCACTGCGAAAATCAACCTCGACGCCCAAGTTCTCAAACTTCTCTCTTTCAATGCGGGCGTCGATCTTGGCATCGACCGTGTACGCCTCTTGATCCAAAATGTCACTGCAAAAGTCTTGCTTGAGGCGCGATTGGAGAACCTGGTCCTCATGATCAACGACACTCTACACTCTCTTGACCTAAACCCCATCATCGCAACATTGGGCCAAGACTTGGGGAACTTGGTCAACACCACTGTGGGTACGCTTTCGGGCGGGAACACTGCCAACGCGAAGTCGAATTTGGGCACGCGCGACCTCTTGAGCTTCGAGCTGGAACACAACATCCTGTATAGCGTAAACGATTACTCCGGTAACACACATACGAACCGTATCCTTGCCCAGGACGGGGATATTGTGGAACAAAAGCTCGACAATGACGGACATGTGCAGCTGCAGACCGTCGTCGGCAATTACGCAAAGGATATGACGTTCAATGGATTTAATAGGACGGTGACTAGGAACGGACAGCAGGTGCAAGAGCTAGAGTATGTGTATCAACCATTCATCGGGCTGAGTGCAGTTGCCGCGATATTCATTGATGAGGCGGGAGCGGTTGTCGGCACGCAGCTATTGGCTGAAAGCGGGGGAGGAGGGACTAGTACCATTGGGAATGAGTAGAAATTAAGAAGTATTATGTTAACTGTTTTGCTTATGGGTATATCCAGCAATTACACCGGTGCAGCCGTTATATTTCCTCACTGAGCTTTTCATGTGTTCTCCGAGTCATAAACAAGATGACATTTGTACCACTTACTATCCATTGATAATCTCAAAACACGCAAGGCGATACAGAATGATATTAGAGGATTGAAGCAAAAATTTATGATATATATATAAAAACCGTCAATACAAAGGTTTTCATGTAGCTTCTATATTTGCTACTCTAGGTATAATTTTAAGTTAGCCCATACTGCAGGCCCAAGGCCCTGTCTGCTTCAGCCTTGTAGCGCCGTTTAAGCTCGTGGTAGCCCCGGCTCCAATATCACTTTATATGTGTTCTTTAGTTATCGTTATTACCTTGATATGCGATTGCTGGTATCTTATTTACAATCACACTAGAAATCGTGTTTGGAGTCAGACCTTATATTACTCATTAATCGTTTGAGCTAACCCTTTGATTTTCCTCACAGGGTTGCTCTTTACTAGTTGAGTATTAATTCGAGATTGTAAGGTTTAAATTATCCCATGTTTGATCATCATTGAATACGTTCAGAGATACTAGGATGTGGTTCAGGGCCTTGCGAGGGATATCTCAATCACTGAGACGGAGCCAGAACCTACAGAGCTACGATTGTACATTGAGAATCAGATATAACTTCGAATTTGCATGTCCTATTCAACTCGTATCTTGATTATTCAAAGTAAGTATCTCGAGAATAACTATCGCTTCACGTGGCGTTGTTATTTTAGAACCTCGCTCAACAGCTTATTGGTATTATACAGCCACAGATTCAGTATTATCCGACAATCTTTGAAGCAGTAAGGAAAGAGTTTGATTTTTTAAGATTTAGGTGTTCACTATGTGTATGTGGTGGTTGACGACACTATGGATATTAAATAATGGTTGATAAGTACTGCATTTACTGGCTGTTTTTTTTTTCAATTACCAATAATTAGCTTCACTATCTGTCTCTAATATAACCACATACATTCATTGTTGGAGCCGAATAACCTAAGGGCCTGTTTGGCAACAACATATTGCTTCCATCTTTCTCCACTCCATAATGCTCGCCCCACCCACATGGCGCTAGTTATCAAACACCTCGATTTCCTCCATTTTCGTGCAATTTCATATTGCTCGTCTAATATAACTATTACGTGACCCTTGTAGCAGGAAAATGAAGCTACTCTAGCTCCATTTTCCTTTTGTATAGTAAAATTCCTTGAAAACCCGTATTCTACTCCAGACCTACATATCGATCTGTATGAGCGCTCGCCTGCCCACTTTTCGGCATGAAATTAAACTATTACGTGTTAGGTATAGTGCTTTCCGAGCTCAAAAGGATCTCTCTGGAGCCAGAGAGGTGCCTCTGAATTTTGATTACGTGAGCAACATGAAGTGGAGAGAGATGGAGGCCAATATGTTGTTGCCAAACAGGCCCTAAAGGGGCTTCCCGTAGAATTGTGGACATATATCCGAGGGTACAAAAATTTAACTGTAATTGCCAAAGTGGTATATCCGAGGAAGAGTAGCAAAAGAGGGGAAGATTTTGTCGATCATACTCTTTTCATTACTTCTTAATATTTGTTATTGAATCTACATAGCTAATATAGCTGAAAAGAGTATGGATTCAAAAAAAAAAAAACATGGTGAATCGTGTTGAAGCAGTTGTCTCACCTATTTGCTTTACTAGAGCAGTTATAGTCTTATTATGTTCCTTTTCATCATCAAGAGAATAGATGAAACGGGTGGAGGCCTTGCTTATCGGCTTGTGAATATAATCAATAACATAAAATCTCAAGGTAAAAATGCGGGGACACCAATGGGAAGATAAAACATCACTAATACAAATAAGGGTGCCAACGTGCATAACTGTAGCAATTGTACTGATAACGCCAAATAGCGCAAAGAATATTATTCATAATTATAATAACGACTGTATGAATAAAACGAATTTTTTTAGAAGATGATATGTGGTGCATACGCGTCTAAACCTTGACGGAGGCATCTCTTAATTGGAAGTCCTCGACTTCAAATATTTCTAAATGGACACCCACCTCCCTCCTCATGCTCAAGGTAGAAGAGAATTCGCTATCCAAATATTTCTTTTTGTCGTTAGATTTGAATTCAGTGGCTAGAAGGGTAGAACGAAAATGAACTCCTAATAAGGACTGGGTTTATTGTTTTTGAACCATATCTTCTCCACTTCGGAGCCGCCAGGGGGAGGTGTAATGCCTTGGATCGACCAGAGCTCAGGTGGTGTCTCGTCGGCGTGCCATTCGAAGTCGAACCCCATATCCGCAACATAAGGTTTTAAAGCAGCGTTTGCCCTATTTACAAAGTTCTTCTGGAGCTCAGGAGTTGGAAGAGTGCGGGCCATGTGGTCGACTTTTACCCTAACAAAGTTTCCAACGGGTTCAGCGCCCATATAAAATCTTTCCTTAGAAACAGGGACATAGAGTACGCCGACATAAAACTTAGGCACTCCACCGTCGGTATAAATCTTAGTAATATCCTCTGATAAGGATTTCATTTGTTCATCACTAAACGCATTCGGCGGATGGTAGATTGTCCAGAGAGGCATCTTTAAATGAGGCAGTAGTATCTTAAATCGGAGTTTCTAAATGTAGAAGCCCAGGCCACGAAGTGACAAATATATAACACCTAACTGAAGTGATAAGTCGTGTAAGTGCTTTAACAATCGTTGATGGTTAGATTATTTCCTGGTAGAGGAGGATATTCCTTCGATTAAATACACTCTGCTTTGCCGTCTCTAGAGACCCTTTTCGGGCTGGTTTCATAAATCCGAGGAAAGCCGACTCACTACATGGGTTGAAGTTGTGGGGATGTCTAAGCTCAGCGTTCGGGTATTACGCAGAGGATGTTACTTTAAGAAATTGAGACTGTCATAACCTAATGCCGAGGTGCAGTCGTGGTTATTAAAAGTACCCTAAGTTTAATGCAAGAATCGCTCGTCAAATATTGTGATGCTGCCGGATCCCCTTATTGACCAAAATTCCCCTGAAAAGCTGCAGGATAACTAGGCGAAGTTACTGTAGCTGTGTTCTGATCCATTTATCAACCAAAGTTTAAGGGTAGTTAGCATAAGATTTTGGCCAGATATTACCATGCCAGAAAGCACAAAATAAATTATTTTGACATTAGTAGCAGAGGAAGCATCTACAAGCCAACGAATTGGAATACAGTACTAGTATAAAGGAACCGTGTGACACCAAAAGATGTCATTACCTCAAGGAAGGATAATATTGTACTGTACATTTCCACAAAGACGAGTGTAACTGCGGGAGGTTGCCAAAGTTAACATCTACGCTGAAAGGGTTAGGTTGGATGACCTGAAAACGCTAGGAGAAAGCGAGCAAGGGCATATTCTGTAGGTAATACTGTTGGTTTAACTGGTCATGGATCAGTAATAATTAGAAATTGAATGCTACTTGAAGTAAATCAAATGATGAGTAAATTAGTAACTGAATTAGCGAGAGTCGGTGAATGATCTGGTTCCTTGATATGCAAAAGCAGACTGGATACAGACAGTGATATTGGGTGCTATTGAAAATGGTACTCAACCTGCGGAATCCCTCTTTGTAGAGGATATCACTTCCACAGCTCTCCAGGATCCGGAGAAAGCTGTCTTTCGTTTGCTCTTGTCGGCGCGTTTGAATTAGAAATATATGCCATCAGACTTTTGGATCCCTCTCTTACAGAGGAAGATCTCATATACTGTTCTATTCTCTCCCATATCTTTGCATCGTCCTTCTGGAAGACGTAGATGCTTCTGAGCTTAGCGGGGAAGCTGACAGGATGACTGATGTTCTGCCGCGGACAGGACCTAAGGTGGGGACATAAAACTTAATGACCTTTCTAAGGTCGTTAAAAAGCAGGGGTTGGCGATAAACTCAAGAGTTGTATCTCACTTGCTGGATTATTCAATGCCATTGATGGTTTTGCTAGTCACGAAGGTGAGTTGGGCGATTTCTGCTCTAGTGAAAATGAGGACGACTTGTCGATTTCATTCATGTAGGGCCCTGATCATAACTACAAACCGTCCGGAAACGCTAGATGAGGCCCTGATACGTCCTAATAGAGTCGACTTGAAAGTTGTCTTCACGAAAGCAAAGGAATGTATGGGCCATATCGATCATGAGAATCAAGCGTGCAACTTGGTCATGAGCCCACCTTTTCCGCTATGGCTCGTGATGGGAGATCTGCTAACATCACCAAACTCTGTGGCCCTACGCCGAAAGAAGAGTTGCCAGGGACGTCTCCGAGCACCGGAGACAATCTAACGGAAGAGGAATTGTTCTCCACAGCTACTAGATTTGCAGCAAAGCTCCCCAACAAAAAATTCTCGGCCAGTCAAGATGCAAGAGTTCCTGATTACGCGTAAGAACAAACCGAACAAAGCACTCAAGGATGTTGACAGGTGAAAGATCTGTAACAGCTAACGAAAGCAAGATCGAATGGAGATGGCTCAACGGGTACTCTCCCCTAGAAAAGGCCTGCAAATCTTACAGAACTTTGAATCTACATTACAATGTATCTCACTTTATTTTCGTCCTTACTGCTAATTTCCGTAAGTATAGTCAGTTATGCTAACAGCAAAGCTTCTTGGGTGACTTAGTTCGCGATGAGAGTAGTTCTTCATATTGATGGGGGCATATATCACAGTATTTAACTTGGGCAGC
Source organism: Xylogone sp. PMI_703 (assembly GCA_021399445.1). Lineage (NCBI taxonomy): Eukaryota > Fungi > Ascomycota > Leotiomycetes > Xylogone > Xylogone sp. PMI_703. The sequence continues at coordinate 3,882,172 of JAJTUQ010000006.1, read as the reverse complement.
AATGGAATATGTCGATTATTGACAAGCAATTCCTTCAAAATTGTCTAGAAACTCGCTGTGAAAGGACAAAGAACCGTTTTGTATTTCTTATACATGAAAAAAGGTAATACATAAACACCATGTAAATGGTATATCTAATTCTCGACTATCCTGATCATACATCGTGGTGGGTGATTCAACCATTGACGTGCAAACCTGGCCTACTGCAGGTTGACGGGTCGTGCTGGATCTGAGACCGACCCTCCGTATCCAGGCACGCCCGCCTGGTGGGTTGCAGGTTGGTGGGTTGCAGGCTGATGAGTTGCAGGTCGTCCCGCAACTCCAGCGACTCCAGCGCCCTGTCGAAGATCTAAGTTTCTTGGCTGTTCGGCTGATGTACCCGTAACGGTACCAGTACCATGGCTGGTCGCATGGCTCCCTCCTAGTTGCTGCTTGGATACGTCCATCTCGGCCGCTCCTTGATCGGTGACCCTTCGACTTGCTGATTCCCCACCGGTCTCACCAAAGAGTTTGTCGACGGTTTCCATCGCTCCTCCTCGCAGCATTTCCCCGGCTCCATGGATCCCGTGGAGGCCTCCCTTGATGCTGTCAGCGATGTTTTGTGTTGTTCGGTGTACGTTGTCGGCCATGATGAATGAGTTTGACTTCTAATATATACGCGTGCCGGTGCAATAAGGGCGTATTTTGAATACGTAGAACTCAGAAGTATATATTTGAGTTCGATGAGTCGAAAGTATCTTGATGCTTCAAGTTTCAAGGGTAATGACCCAACGTCATTATGACGTACTATTGCTCTCGCTCGGTTTATCGACACTCACAAGACTCACAAGACTCGCAAGGCCAGGGGTCACCCCAGCGGAACCCACTCCGATCGAATGAACGTGAAGATACGCTTAAATGTAAAAGTAATTCGAGTCAAGGCAGATTGGACATGAGATTTTCAATTAATTCAGTAATAGGGATATTCTACTTGAATTGTCGGCAAAAGTTACAATGTTTCAATAATAAACCTCTCATATATCCATCTCAACGTGTAGATTTTACCTACTTAGCTAATGATTAAATAATTATGACTTTACATGTACAACACCACTATACACATTAAACCTCTTGTAACCATTCCTAGTAAACCGACAATAATACCTGTTAGCTCAGGATGAGATAGGTGCAAAAGGCTTGATATCGCCAGATTTGAAGCTGCTAAGAGCAGGGGTTCCCTCGGCTGGTGGATTCGAGAACTTTGTCTGGAGGAATGTCTTCATGATGCCCAATTCCTTCTTGTCAAATGCTTCATACAACTCCGGGAGCTCCTCGAGCTTGAAACGATGTGACAGGATTATTGTCGGGTCAAACTCGCCTGTCTCGATCTTCTTCAAAAGATCCTTCCAGTACTTCTGAACTGGCGCCTGACCCGCTCCTCTCAGAGTGATGCCCTTTTCCATGACTGCGCCAATCAAGAACTGGTTCGCCAGAGCTGCATAGTCTGCAACGAGACAGATGGTTCCGAATTTTCGAACAGCTCTTAAAGCCTCATTGACAATCTCACTACTATCTGTTTCCAGGGCAAGAGCACGCTGAACGGTGTGCAAGATGCCTTTCGTATAGCGGAATGCAGCTGCATCAATACCACAATCGACGCCATTCGGCTCAAGCTTGTAGATAGCAGAAACTACGTCTGAATCCTCGTCGAAATTGATGACATCGCAGCCAATGTGATCTCGAGCGAACTCCAGACGTTCCTTAACATTGTCAATGACGATGACGCGACGAGCTCCAGCAAGTTTTGACCACTTCGCACACAACAAGCCAATGGGTCCCACACCCCAGATCGCGACGCTCTTGTCTTTCTCGACCTCAGCACATTGAACGGCGTGGTATGACGTTGGGACAATGTCAGACAGGTACAGCGCCTTCTCATCTGGAACGTTGTCCGGAATCTTGAGAAGATTTGTATCGCCAAATGGGCAGCGTACATATTCAGCTTGTCCGCCGGCAAATCCACCAGCAAAATGGGAGTATCCGAAGAGTCCAGCAAAGGGCTTGCCGAAAAGCTTTTCCTGAACTGAAGAGGAGTTTGTGGTGTCACACATGGACGAGAGGCCCATCTTACAGAATTTGCAATCGCCACATCTGCCAGATATCAGCTTTCCGAGTTCTTGAACCATGTTATTATTAATTGACACTCGAGCGACTCACGCAATTTGGAAAGAGGCCACGACACGGTCGCCGACCTTGACGTTTTTGACTTCCGATCCGACCTCGTCAACGATGCCTATCCATTCGTGGCCTAGGATATCCCCTCGCTGCAGCTGCATGATCTCTTTGTGATACAGGTGCAAGTCGCTGCCGCAGACCGTCGAACCTGTGACTCTGCAAATGACATCTTTAGGCTCCGTTATGGCAGGGACCGGGGCATCGACTATGCGAACATCTACGAAAGGTTAGTTTATGTCCACAGGATAATAAGATATACAGTTTCATTGTCTTGCCTTTGTTTCCATACCACTGAAGGCTGAGCATCGTCTGGTCGGGCCTCGTGCCGGCTTTATTAGTGGTTGATACTGGTCGGTCTCCCATATGGTTTTGTGCCATATTGGCGGCCGTTGTGGTAATACCAGGAGGCGTGATCTTGGAAGAGTCCATCTCGAGTGTTTGCAGTGATTATCCTTATTCTGGAACTGAATTGTCACCACGAAGAAGTTAATGAGTGGAAGTTAATCAGGATGGTTTCGTTGCTTCCCTATCTGGGTAGATGTAGGGCTGCGCAGATATGCTCTACGTCACGAAGGTAAGGGAGAGGGAGCTCCGCCATTTTGGTTTGACGTCACGATAAATCGATTTTCTTTTGTAAAAAATTACTGTATACATACTGTAGTAGTGTTAACTAGTACTTTTCGCCTTTTCCGCACATGGAGACACATTGAGGATTCCGTTCGAGACCAAACATTTTGAACCCGCCAGCCCGCCAAGGAGTAATGGGTTTAGGGGGAATGAGGCTCTAGCCAATCAATCACGAGCATCATCCGCAGATCGTACAGCTTCCTCATTGTATCATTGTGACATCACCTCATACACGGTATCTTTTGGATATAAATACTTAATGTCTAATACTGTAAAATGGATGGTAAATACAGTAAGTGACAAACAGTAAATCACAATATATACGTAAGGGTCTCTGGATGACGTCATTTCCCGCCCAGGTAGAGTACTGTGATAGATAATTACAAGTAAACATAGTTGGTATACATCACTGGAATTTACGATTTCATGATTTATGCCCGGTGTCACCGTGATTACTGACTTTGCCGTCTTTGGTTCCGGTGCGCAATACTGTAACGCGAGTTTCTCACGATGGGAATCCCATAATAATATTAACTATCCAGCTTAAATGATTCAGTATAATCACCACAGAACTTTACCCACATCTGAAGCCTAGGGCCGTGAATTCTGCCTTACAACTGCTAATAATTGGTTTTGATTTGGCGTCCGATATTGAACTGGTGACGTAGGGAATGCACAAGCGATGTCAACGGTATTGATATATAAGAGCTCCAGAACTAACCCCCGGTGTCGTGACATTACTATGTGTAAGCACACAGGTGTATATAACAATATTGCTCCCACATTACACTGTCTATTAGCTCACTGGAATACAACTGTCGAACCCCTTTATTAGTAACAAGCACTGAGAGATATTACGAGAAACAACAGATAGTAGCAGACTAAGATGTCCTTCTCAAACACTGATACCGGCGACAAGCCGCAGGACCCTTACAAAGAGAAGAATTTGGATCAGGTTTCTATCCAGGAAAAGATCGAGGGTCTCAGCGAGTTCATAACGGCATGCAAATTTGGCATGATGACCACCCGCCATGAGTCAACTGGCTCACTCTACTCAAGGTGTATGGCTTTGGCTGATAAGGTATGTCTAGGCCCGTTCCGATATGGGCAGAGCAGCTAAACAAGTCTGGCCCAGGAATCCGGCGGTATCGACCTGATCTTTCACACAAATACCGAATCTGGAAAGACCGATGATATTGAATCGGATAAGCATGTTAATGTTTCTTTCCTCAATAGCTCTGGGGAGTGGGCCTCAATATCTGGTATCGCCACCGTCATTACGGATCGAGCCGCCGTCAAAAAATACTATTCCCCTGCGATCAAAGCGTGGCTGGGTGACCTCGGCGATGGAACGCATGACGGAGGACCAGAGGATCCACGCGTTGGCCTCATCAAGGTTGAGACGAAGTCGGCAACGTACGCCATTACGAGGAAGAATGTACTGAGTAGAGCTGCTGATATGGCTCAGGGCGCGGTGACGGGGAAAGTGCCTGCAGTAAACAAGTTGAGGGAGTTGAGTGAGCAAGAGATTATAACATGGAGAGGCGCCAGGAATATTCTGGAAAATCGACCAGAATAGGTGACCATTTTGAAGTACCAAAACTTATTTGAGTTATTTTAAGATGTAGTAAGTTAAATTGTTCTAGTGTATCATAAGAATCATGCTACTTATTTTATCGGAGGTTTTCACATTTAATTAACGGATTTCCACCGGATTTACACCTACTGTAGAATAGATTAGCAGTAACAAAATAATTAGAACCAAAGATAAGTATATATACGTATATATATTTTTACCAGAAAAGAGGGAAAAGACTGAATAAAACCTTGTATGAAGTTGTTATTGTCGCGTGACCAGGCTTTGATTGACGTAACGGGGATCGAGTGAATGACGGCATCGATGCCAAACCTGTTACAATGGAAACAAGGATGAAGCGCCACTCTCTATCGTCTCTTCATCAACCCATATTAAATCCAACGACGTCGCAGGAGTCAAATTCTGAAAAGGAATACTGTTATCGAACTCGTCGAATTACCTTAAGTCTATACCAACTATACCAACAAAAGCAAGCGCATCAGTTCAACCATGCCAACTATCATCGGCTCACTTACATCCCTCGTCTCTTCCATCATCCAAACCATCGTTGCGGTATTCCAAACTCTCATCAACACTGTTCTTGGTACTTTCCAGGCCGTCTTCGCCGCACTATGGGGTGCTATCTCGGGACTTGCACAAACATTTGAAGGTCTAGCCAAGTTCTTGTTGAGTATGTATTCGCTCTTTGAACTTAATAGCTCCGTTTTACTCTCACTCTGATATACTAACCCGTTAAACAGGTAACATTTTAGTGATCGGAGGTCTTGCGATAGCGTTTGTCCTTTACACAGCCTACCAACAACGGTCTCCAGCAGCAAAGCAGAAGAAAACTCATTAAGATTCGGATGTGCTCTTCGCATTCCAAACTCTGACCTAAATCATGAATAACAATAAATAATTCTCTTTCTTCTAAATATATGTAATACCCTAGAAAGAAATACAATGTATACACAAATTTTTACAACGTTACTAGACACTTGAAAGTGAAACTAGATTAATCTCAGATTCTAATGATACAACGATTTAATCATGAGCTGTAGTAGTATATATATGAATTATTATGTACAGGTGTTCGGATGTTACAAGTTGATAGAATAAAATATGATGAAGTGCTTAAGAGGCATGAATGTTGACAAGTTCGTTACAAGGTCTTCGATATAAACTCTTGGTTGTCATCCATGAATGAATAATAATTTATCTTGCGGGCCAACAGTAGGGAAAGATGTATATAACTTGCGACGTCTTGGATACTCAGTTTGATCATGTCTATCAGAAGCTTTACAGCGAGTTCGTCTGAGATACAATTTCCCAACACAATGGAATACATCTGCCGGAGTGTAGCTCCATATCTCTTACCACAAATAGTGATTACCAACGCAGCAAGGAGGAGAACAAGGCCAGTACCAGCTTTTTCAGTCAGAGATGGACTGGATTCAAGAAAATTATCGCTCGTATGTGACCCTACTTGTGAATCTGGAGAGAGCATACGCAGTTTTCAAGTCCGAAAGTGATTACGCTTATTACTATCCTGATGGCCTTCTTGCACGCACCAAGGGTGGATACCCAGTGAATGAAAAATTTTATGAACTCTTTCAAGTCGACGCTTGGGTTGCATTGAATGAACATCTCAAGGAATCCCATGATCGAATCAAACAGGTGCCTGACCGTTGGTGGCTGCCACTTTGTAGCTGAATATAGTTAACTGCAGTTATGCGGGGGCCCTCATAGGTAGGCTATTTAGACGCGAAAGCTGCATGGCGTATTTGCTGTGAGCTGAAAGTATCTTAATGAGGCTCTGATTTGCGACACCATTGAAGCACCTGCTAAATTCAGCTACTTACTTCACATAAGGCCACCATTTCGAAAGGTCCCTTAGCTCTTAGATCTTGTTTATTATCTGATTGGGTAGGGTTTTCAGGTATAGTAATTTATAGCTCTTAAGGAGTTTTGCCTACTTAAGAGCTAATAATGTTTAATTTCAGACCTCCCTCCTATTTTACATATGAGCTTATGCTTCACTCTACTCCATATTATAAGCAGAGAGAATACTACATAGTTTTCAAACTAATTTGGAAGAATAGAGGGCATAATGGCACACTCATCAGAATATCCGACAAGAAGAAAGGTGTTACTCAATCAGGTCATAGATGAACGAGCCAAAGAAAATCCTGAGATGGTATATGCAGAATACCCGATCTCGTCGACCGGCTATGAGAAAGGGTTTCGAAAGATCACATACGCAGCATTCGCAAATGCTATTAATGGATTGGCTTGGTGGTTACATGATACAATTGGCCCTAGTCAGAGTTTTGATACTCTAGCATACATAGGGACTCTCGATATTAGATATAATGCATTGCTTTTTGGTGCTATCAAAGCTGGATACAAGGTTCGCTGCTCTCGCAATGACTATTAACTCTTGGCTAGCACTTTTCTGAGAAGATATACCCCAGGTCTTGTTTACATCTCCTCGAAATAGCATACCAGCACATACAAACCTCTTCAAGCTCCTTAATTGCAATATTCTCGTTACGCCAAATCCAAGACCCCAAGCGGTCGCAGCAATTGCAGACTCCTGCAATGTTCGCATCCTTGAAATCCCAACAGTTGAAGAACTTCTCACTAACAAATACCCCAATTATCCTTATAATAAAACATTCGAAGAGGCCAGACGAGATCCGCTTATAGTTTTACATACATCTGGAACTACTGGCCTCCCTAAACCCATCATCTGGCCACAGGAATTTGCTGGAAGCTGGCTTCAATGGCTCAGAGTAGAAGAACAGCCAGGCTATGTCAATACGCATAGTCTTTGGTGTCCTGGTCGATTATTCTTCATGTTTCCACCCTTTCATGTACGTATGCTCTCGGATAAATCATCTCCTGTCTACTTCATATATATCTTCCAATATCCTAATTTGAGCTAGGCAGCCTCCATGTTTGGTTCTGTACTGGGCACAATTTTAGGAGAAACTACGGTGATATTCCCACCTTCGGGCGTTATCCCATCTGCACAAGTAATGGCCGATGGACTCAAGTATACTAAAGCAGACTGCGCAGCAATTGCACCTTTAATGGCCGAAGAGATCTTCAAGAAACCTGACCTCCTGGACTTTCTCTCTCAAAACCTCCCATCAATGTTTTATTCAGGAGGTAATGTTGGTCAAGAGGTGGGAGACACAATCTCCAAAAAGATGAAGTTCTTCTCGATGATGGGCACCACGGAAACTGGCCTATTCCCTATGGTTTACCCTGCGGAGCGTTGGCCTGCAGAAGACTGGAATTATCTCAGATTTCCGTTAGCAGCAGGAGTGAGCCTTCAGAAAGTCTCTGATGATGAGTATGAAGCAGTTGTAGTACGGCATACAGACCCCGATAGAGAGCAATCTGTATTCAAGGTATTTCCAGAGCGTGACGAGTATCGGACTGGGGATCTATATACTCCACATCCTACAAAACCAGGTCTTTGGGGCTACAGAGGAAGAGGAGACGACATCATAGTGTTTCTCACTGGTGAGAAGACAAATCCTATTTCTATGGAGGAGACTATATCTCGCCATCCTAAAGTCCGCTCAGTTCTTGTAATGGGAACTTTGAGGTTCCAAGCGGCCCTCCTTGTTGAACTTGTGACTGATGAAGAGCTATCAACCATTCAAAAAGCAGAGATAATTGAAGACTTATGGCCTATAATTCAGGAGGCTAATAAAGAATGTCCTCATCACGCCCAGATCAAAAAATCCCACATCCTCTTTACTAGCCCCCAGAAACCTATGCAACGAGCTGGTAAAGGAACTATTCAACGAAAGCCCACGTTACAGTTGTATGAGACGGAGATTGACAATCTTTACGCAGACGCAGACAAAACCACAACGTTACATGTCAACGGACCAGTAGTAGAAATCCGAGACTTCAAAGCTCTTTCGTCCTTGATATCGGATACGCTGGTAGAGATCACAGGATCGAACGGTTTTACTAACGACGAGAATTTTTTCTTATCTGGCATGGATTCACTTCAAGCACTCCAGTTTACGCGGAGTTTGAAAACATCACTTGCGGTTCCAGACTTTGAGATTAGTACAGTATATGCTAATCCTTCCATCACATCACTTGCCAATGCTGTCATTGGACTGTCAACCAGAGATGATACCTCCAAGGAACTAGTACGGGACAATAGGATACAGACCATGGAGGCTACTCTGACTAAGTATAAAGCCATTCTCGACAACACTTTTGGTTCGGAAAATATAAAATCAAGGACGGATCCTTTCCCAGCCGACATAAATGACCAGGTTATCCTTCTTACAGGATCAACTGGCGCCATTGGAAGTTATATTTTGCAGGTCCTCCTAGAGACACCAGGAATATCCCATATCTACTGTCTGAACCGAGGACGAGATTCCCATTCACTTCAACTGAAGCGGAACAAAGCACGTGGCCTACCCAACAGCTTCCCTTCCGGACGTGTCACCTTCTTGACCACCAGCTTATGGGATGAATTCCTGGGCCTTGAACCAGTAGTATATAGCAGGATTCAATCCAGTGTTACTGGAATAATTCACAACGCCTGGCCCGTCAACTTCAATCTATCTCTCTCCACATTTGAACCACACCTCAAAGGCATCGTGAATTTGCTCAGGCTATCAGCATCGGCAAAATACGCATGTACTATGCTATTTATATCTTCCATCACTTCTATCTCAGCATATCCCATAAAACCTATTCCAGAAACCATAATCACAGACCCTCTGGCGGCGCTACCAATGGGGTACGGGGAGAGCAAGTATATAAGTGAAAGATTACTCGATTACGCTGGTAGTATATCTTCCCGCGCAAACATCCTCATTGCACGGGTGGGCCAAGTTACGGGACCCGCCTATGCACCTGGCTTCTGGAACAAGTCGGAATGGTTTCCGAGCATGATAATCAGCTCGAGGTATCTGGGGATGTTGCCAGATTCTCTTGGGAAGGGCGAGGATATCATCGACTGGGTACCAATTGATTGTCTTGCCAATACTCTTGTTGATTTTATCTTGATGAAAAAGGGAGATCTTCACACAGATGGTGCAATAGTTTTACACCCGTGCAATCCTCGGCCGACAACTTGGAACGTTTTGAAAGCAGTAATTGCTAATGCTCTCAGTCAAGGACATTTTGTCGAAGGGCAACCACACAACATCACAACAGTGCCACTGGTAAATTGGATTGAACGAGTTCGAGAGGAAGCCAGTAAGACTGATACGACATTGGATCTAGAAAGGATGGTAGAAGTGAACCCAGCCATTAAATTACTGTCTACTTTCGAGGGTCTAATGCTAGAAGGGATGCCCGTTGTGGACGGGAAAATGGCAGCAGAGAGTAGCAACAAACTGAGGAGTTTGAAAGGACTCGAGCCAGAATGGATGGAAAGATGGATCAAAGACTGGATATAAGATGTAAAGCAAAGACTCGGGAGTTATTTAGTTTCAGACCTTAGGATAACTCATATCTTCATTTAAATTCAGATCCGGATCTTTATTTTTCGGTATTTCATCAACACTATAACTATGAGGTATGCTCCTGGGAAATTATGCTATGTTTAATATGGAGCGATCGGAAGAGCCCTACTATCTGTTGTTGTCTGGAGAAGTACTGTGGCTTGAGTGGTCTGTGAACATCCGCCGCGGACAAACTAACCATATATGGCAAGAAACTCCACGACCCGCGGACCGCCTCTCGAGCTTCTCTTGTATATATAGTTGATAGATCGAGGATCAAAATGGATGATGCACACTTACATTTAGCATATCTTGAGATTATTTTCCAAAAGCATCAGTTATGAGTGAATTTCGAAAGGTAGATATTTTTGCAGTGTTCGTTGTCTTACCTCACCTAACTGGACGATAGGCAATTATCATCGGCGGTGGTCCGGCCGGTCTATCGACGGCTCTGCGCCTGCAGCAAACCACGAACATCAAATGTAGCATTTATGAGCTACGTCAAGAGCCAACAACGCTGGGCGGTGCAATTGCAATTTTATCTAATGGCTTACAACTGCTTCACCGTTTGAACCTCTTCGAACCACTCGAAGCACGAGGGAACAGCCGCAGCGGCTTGATCATCCGGTCAATGCAGGGAGACATCGTAGCCAAAGAGGATGACAGTGTGGCTTACGCTCGTGCACAGACTGGGTTTGGCTACATGCGTATTAAACGGACAGATTTGATGGATGTTCTGTTGGAGGCGGCGTCTGACGCCAAGATACCTATCCAATTCAACAAGAGACTCATCTCCATCGACGACAATGAGAAAGGAATAACGGTGACATTTTCTGATGGTACCTCTGATACAGCAGACATTCTTTTAGGATGTGATGGCATACATTCTTCTGTAAGACGACTGTATATTGATCCAGGTCTAGCTCCCGAGTACTCCGGGTTCTCAGGACTCGGCTCGATTGTTCCCATGTCCAGGTTACCTTCTCAAACAGCCGTAGTTGCAGCAACTCAGCTTTCTGGATTGAATACAACCTTTACGGAGGAAGGAATGCTCATGGTCACGATATGTACTGCAGCCAATGATGAGGTTAGCTGGGGATTCTCTCAGGAAGTTCCGCTGCCTAACACTCAAGATAACAGAGATGGCTGGGAAGTACGACGTAAAGAAGAAGTAGAGGGTTTTAAAGAAAATATGAAGAAGATTTTGAGAAATGCCCATGGTGAATGGGCTACCACAATAAACCAGATTGTCGACAAGTCCGATGTCATTAAGTTTTATCCCATCTACAGACTACCTCTTGGAGGAGCTTGGTTTAAAGGCCGGTGTATACTCCTTGGAGATGCCGCTCATGCAATGCAACCTCATGCAGGCCAAGGTGTGTCCATGGCACTTGAAGATGCATTCTTGCTTTCGCGACTACTGGAAGATCCGTCTAGGAATCTGAGTGAGATCTACCAGAGATTCGACGAGATCAGGAGGCCACGTGTTGAGGAAATCTACAAACTTTCGGCACGTAACGCACAAGTTCGAAAGAAAAGTGGACCCCGAGGTTTACTATTCAAAGAAACCATGATCCGGTCGGCTTTTTGGATTTCTGGAGCTCTAGGCCTCAACAAGTGGGGATATAGACAGAAACATCTAGTTTATGACATTGATGAAGTCCAACTCTAGGCGATAGATCATCTTGTTGGACAGCAAGACGATCTAGGCTCTTCATATGCATATTTTGGAAGAGGGCAATGTTCTGATGCATAAAAATCATGAAACTACTCACCAGGAACATTTTACACAGGACTAGATTGACGAGAATATTCCTAATTATTGAGTACTATAAATTTGCCGCTAATATAGTCATTATTCTACCTATAGATTGGTGATGTCCGCAATCCTCATAATGGTAAAATTGAAGTATAATCATCAGTTAATATCCTGGTTCAAGTAGCTATCCATATCTTGTAACAATGAATTCCACTGCGGAATATCTAAGTCAGGCGCAACGGTCAGAAACTCTGACCATAAACTATCCCAATTTCCGTCTTCTGCCCTTAACTCGTAATTGAAGTTGTTGTGTTCCGTAAAGTTCTTGTCTAAGCTTTGACTGGCATCACTAGATGTTATATTGTCTGTTATTTCCACATTATTGCCAGCTAAGGATTTATTGGATTTTTCCGAGGGCTGTATCGTAGATAATGCTTCAAGGGTCTGATCATATGAGTGGTAATTTACCAGTGGTGTGGATTCTAGTTGAGCAGGAGTTGCTTCCGATCGATGTTTTTGGAGTGCTATCATAAGTGTTTGCATATTTGTTCGAAGTCCTTCCATGCGGGCTCCTGGCTCTTTGTCTGATCTTTCAAGAGTCTCATAAGCTGTAAGTACCTGGGCTCTCCTAGATTCGGCGCCTGGTCCGTTCGGATTGAAAGAGAGATCTGTTGCCAAAAGGAGAGCTGCTATAAAAACATGCTGCATGATCCGCCAGTAACGAGCGGGTTTCACCCCAGCTTGCATTGCCACATCCTCCATTGAGCGCCGCAATTCTAGCACAGTTTGTGCGGAGTGGACACACATCATGTGTGAATAGGCATATTTTAGATTAGTCATTCCTTTGAGATGATAAGGTCGATGAAGTTGGCACAGGCGGGTATGAACACTGAAGTGCACGTTGAGTCGCTTGAATGGAATAATAGGTCTCTCTTTGCAAATAGGTTCACTCTGCTGTATACTGACAGGATCAAGTTTGAAAAACACCGGAAGGTCCTTGAGGTAGTTTTGAAGCTTCTTATCAAACGCTAAGATTGTCTCATAGTCAGGTTCATTAGACTCAAGAAAGACTGAAGGCATAGAATCAACAATCTCCCGACAAATGTCCGCTAGTTTGATACGATGAACAAAGCCACACATTGAAGTTGGTGTAGATAGTGGAAATTCACGTAGAATCCCATCCTGGGTGACGAATTCATCGTCAACGTTGCTTGGATAATCAACTTTCATCTGACTGGGGTGGAATACGTAGGTACCATCAAAAGGGCCGCCCGCGAATGAAGTTAGCCTATCACTATTAGTAATGATGTCAAATATTGTAATAGCGGTTATATTGTATATTACCAATCGGATGAGACCATGTTCCACCAAATCCGTCTTTGGACCTCGACTTCAATATGATTGCACCCTTTATTTCTTCTTTCTTCGATATTCTTAAGAGAATCAAGTGCCCGAATTTGCATTGCTCGTATCATTTGAAATCGGCGTGCTTGGATGATAGGAACTTTTCTTATAGGGCCCTCGGAACTAGTAATGACATGATTCAATGTTTCTAAAGCTGCCAGAGCAACCGTGGAAGGGGTCATGCACTGCGGATCATCGAGGACAAACATGGCTAGACGAGTATATATATTGGAGACCTCTACTGCCTCCGATTGAGTAACTCCTAGGATCCGAAGCAGCTGAGGATTTGGTGCAAGAGCTGAGCCCGCAAACACGCTCAACAACAAGAGCAGGTTGGACATTTCAAGTTTTGAACCCTGGTTTATCTGTTCATAGGTCTGCTCCATCATCTCTCGGGTGGAGGGAATATGAAGTACTCCATACATCGGCTGTAAAGTGAGAGAAAAATGTTTGAACAGCTCTCTTGCCTCTCCAACCGGGGGAAGATATCTGGCTACGGGTATCGTGCTAAGAGAATCCCCGATCGGTAAGCTAGAAGAAAGGCAGGAGCGGAAGGGAGTAAACCGCAGTCTAACAGCATCTCCCAGCTAGGAATAATAACAATCTCCATCAATACCACTCAATGTTATCTCGAAGCAGATAAGATTCGAAAATTAACAGCATGCTTACGTTTGAAGACTCAGCCCCTAGTTCTCGGGTGGCCTGGCGTGGCTTATCAAAGACGGCTTCTTCCAAGCTGTGGAGTCGTTGCAAGACCTCTTCCGCATTACTTCGGGTCAGATATACCAATCGTTAGTAAATATGGCCATCTTTACGCAGGCGTCAACAAAAAGTAGTGGGATCTTCACAATATAGGAGGAAGTGACTGCACGTGTCGAGGAGGAGTCCGTGAAATAGTCACAGGAGTGTTCGGGTATTGGACTGCATCAACAGACGGTACGGCTGAAATAGGAGCTTCAACGGACTCATCAGAAACTCTGTGCGTTGTGTATTCGCACTGAATGTTCCTCAAGGTACAGTTCGAGCAGGGCTGGTTGCGATCGCATCGGCGCTTCTTCTCTCTACAGGAAGCGCAAGATAAAGGCAGTCGATTCCACCTATGGACCATCATGGCCGGGCCTCCTTCGTGATTACGCTTCATGATTCGCCATGTAGGGTCTATCGTATATTTGATCCTCCAATATTCACATCTGAAATGGTGAGGAGGAAGACTGGACACCGCCGCACCCGCCGCCGCGGCGCCACCTTCCTCAACAAGCTTAGCTGACCCGCGGACGCCACAATAAGTCCTAACCGGGCATGGCGCATTGTGGCCCTGCACTGTGGCTTGTGTGGCAGTCCTTCCTCCTACATAATAATTATACATCTAATAAGCAGTACGCACATTTCTCGCGCGTTATTTCTCGCACATCTCAAGTCGCAAGCAGAAAAGACAGCTCTGGGAAGCTCCTTGGTGGCTATGATTCTCCCTATGTCCTCGTCTCGATCCCGAAGTCCTGACCTCTGAGCTACTTATACGAATCTTAAGAATATCTCGGCCATGAATATCTTCTAAACATTATCGCCTTTGCGACTGCACGTGTTGAGGGGAAGCTTGCGAATAATCACAGAAGCTTTGGGGGACTGGAGATTCGATGCTCTATTTGTGAATAGTTGCCTCTCCGGCGGTCAAATTGTGACAGACTCTGTCATTTTCCGTCGCTATTCGAGATCATCTTCAAATCTAGAATATAGGCGACTAGGTGAATTTGGAATAAAAATGGAACTTGGATTTGGTATTCTCTTCAATCCGTTGTCGGTGCACCTCTGGCTTAAGAATTCCAGCTAAATCCAATAAGAAAAAGCATGGGTAGATCATAGCCCATGAATAAAATTGCATACGCTCGATCTATTTCTAATGAGTAATTCAGGTCATAGTGCACTCGTGAGGAGAGATTGGCTCCTCGGCGGCCGAGTAGCTCGGCTCTTCGGCCGGAACACATATCTTGCGCCAAACAGCTTTTGTTGAATTACAGGATTTATGTTCATGTACACCAACGACAAGACCTTGGTCTAAAATTATTTATACCACGTCTACTCTCATAATCCATGAAATAACTAATGCGGAAAACACAGACTTGGCGCGTTAGAATCGAGAAATTCCATGGGAGGCATGCCGCTTAACGTGTTATCAACAGTGAGACCGTATTTTGCACAAGATCACTAGCATAACTTTACATATCACGGGAGATCCTTTACCGTGCTGCATTCGCGTAGCGCCATATCGGACAACGAGATCATCGCTGTATAATTAGAGTCTATTCACTAGACGAAAACCAAGAACACTCCTCGAATTAAGTGGGATGGAAGTTTTCCAAGGAAGCAGAGGAACAGATTCTGAGGATTACGGATATATCCAACAGACTCCTCTTCGTAATACAAGATCTAACGAGCAATTGGGGCGTTCTCAACCAGCCCTATGCTTCCGCCTGGGTCCGCAGCAGACATTGAAGGAGCAATATGATCGAAGCTCCAAGGCCCAATCGAGGATGGCATATGCCCGTGAACTACGCGGGCATGATCACAACATTTTGTGGCGAAGGTAGGGGATCCATAATCACGGACTAGAAAATATCATACAGTGGAGTTGACACTGGGCCCATCTAGGACAGTTAAGAATTTTTCACCAAGGTTAAGACTTGTTCACATTTTACGGCTGTCATAATATGCTAAGATGTATTTTGCAGAGTATTCACTATAACTATAGGGACGGGAATTTCTTCAATTCTACTCTACGATATGGCTATTCATGACAACTGGCTGTACTGGCTTTCAGTCACTGTATTCTGCCTTAATGTCGTCTTATTTAGCCTGTTCACTTGCGTCTTGCTTCTACGATACATACTATATCCAGAAACACGGAATATCGTGGATAGGTATTATACTGAAATTTTGTTTTTCGGCGCATATAGTATGAGTCTCGGTAAGTTTACTCGGACAGCTACACTAATTCCTAGCCCTCAAGATTAACAGGTAGAGTGCAGGCACAATTGTACGCTACTCCTCTTTTCATATCTTTATCTTGCTAATCAGACAGATTAATATGATTGTGTTCGTTTGCGTCCCAGCCTGGGGTCACCCTTGGCCAACAATTGCTTGGGCTTTATGGATATTCAATGCTACCGTTGCAATTGTGATCTCCTTTACTCTCCCTTTTATTGGGTAAGGCGGTAATACCCTTAATGTATTCGAAGTTTAACGACTAATATTGTGGGCTTCCAGCATGAATCATCCAACGGAAGGAGTTTTACAAGAAATGACAGCAGGTCTGTATGGCATAATATTGGCTTACTACTCAAAACTGATACATTTTAGTATATCTTTTCCCTTTCTTGGCAACAGTTGTCGCTGCTGGTACGGGAAGTATCGTCTCCGACGTACTGCCCTCTCATCATGCCCTCTGGACTCTTCTTGTTAGCTACATGATATGGGGCATGGGAGTGCCATTTGCAATGATCATATTGGTAATTTATTACCAACGACTAGCCAGTACGTTCCTTGATGGGCTTCAACAAACAAACCCCCATTTAATAATATGTTCTTCGCAGTATATAAACTACCTCCCAAAGAGTCTGTTGTAACCGCGTTCATACCAGTTGGCCCTCTTGGACTAGGTGGTTTTGGGTCCGTTCTATTAGTCCCCAGATTTGAGAATTATGCTGACAATAGCGCTAGAATACTCCAGCTGGGAAAGGTTGCCATGAAGGTATTCCCTCAAACGCACACGCTTCACCCTTTAGCTGGTGATGTGCTCTATGTTGTAGGGTTTCTTGTGGCCATAATTATGTGGGGGTTTGGCATGATATGGTTACTCTTTGCCATCCTAACAGCTTATAAGCTCCGACCCTTCCCTTTCAACATGAGTTGGTGGAGTTGTATTTTCCCCCTTGGTGTCTATGCTACCAGCACGAAGTTACTTGGGCAAGAGCTTCCATCCAAGTTTTTCCAGATTTTAAGTATAATTCTTTCAGTCTGCGTCTTATTCCTCTGGATTTTAGTCAGTTTTAAAACTATACAAAAAGCAATAACAGGAATAGTTACCTTAGAGACTTCTTCGTTGTCAGAATAATCATAAATATGTGGCTGGTCAGGCTATGGCAATGTAGCAAGTGGTAACATAGAGTGTATTGGTGATAGTTGTGAATTGAGCTGTAGAATAAAAGCAATAGAATAGTGGTCGAGTGGAGCTATATGAAGCACTGAATGAACTGGCGGCATTCATGCTACTCGAGTATTTTAAGTTATTGTCATCCAGGAATTGCTGAACTGCAGAGATATAAGTCTGTTGGCATCTGTCGAGAAGCTTGACATATATGTTAGTGCCTACGAGATCAACATATTATAACCTCGACATCTTCGTTATGAGTTAAGTGCAGCACCGGGATATATATTCTCCAGTCTTCTGGTGGGATCTAAACAGATACTACTAGCTTTTCCCCACTAACGCCTTTACGCATTAGCTCTAGGCCTTCTTCTAACTTATCAAACCCACCAACTATACGCACGGGAAGCGGCAACTTGTACTTATCTTCCTCTAATAGTGTTTGCAGTGCTCTCATTATGTTCCTGCCTCCTTGCATCCCGGCTGCATCTGCAGCCCTGAACATCACCGAATCTACACCGCTGGGTGCTGCAATTTCTTCATCCCCGGTCCATACTTGAGCATATCGTTTGGGTCCATCTGGATCAAATGCCCGGAATATGTCTCTTTGCGTACTACCCGCACCAAC
Organism: Xylogone sp. PMI_703; assembly: GCA_021399445.1. Classification (NCBI taxonomy): domain Eukaryota; kingdom Fungi; phylum Ascomycota; class Leotiomycetes; genus Xylogone; species Xylogone sp. PMI_703. Next base: position 3,864,328 of record JAJTUQ010000006.1, on the reverse strand, counting down.
CGCATCAAGGATCGCATCAACACCTCGAGATCCAGAAGCCAACTTCACTTGCTCTATTAACGCCTCCGAGCTTCGGTCAAGAGCTTTATTAGCACCAATGTCAATAATATGGCTATGATGTTTTGGAGAGCTGGTGGCCAGAATTATGCAATCCGGAATTGAAATACGGAGTAGTTGAATTACAGCTGCGCCAAGGGACGAGCTACCTCCCAGGATCAAGACTGAAGTTAGACTGATCCCAGCAGGTTGCGGCTCATCATTGAGAAATGGTAATGGGGTTTTCAAACCAACCCCAAGAGCCGTGACGGCGGTGAAGTAACATACGCTAGAAGCGAGAGAGTGCGTTAGTTATGCACAATATATTCAAAATAGATATGGACAACACACGCTAGACTTGCAGCTTCCTCAAACGACCATGCCGATGGCTTTTTAGCCACCATCATCTCCTTTACCACAGCAAAGCTCTGGAAGGACGCACCACGATCACCGGACGTAAACATTGCCAGCACTTCATCGCCCACTTTGAAGTTCTTGACTTCCTCTCCTATGGCTTCAACAATACCAGAACCGTCTAAGCCCGGCACACAGGGCCATGATTCCACTCTACGGCCATAATCTACCATTTTGTAGTCTGCTGGGTTTATAGCAATAGCTTTCAGTCGAATCATAACCTCATTAGGTTCAGTAATAGTTGGCTTGGTGGCCGAAGTAGGTACTAGAGAGCCACCTTGTCTTAAGGCCAGGTACTTGATGTTTTCTAAGGCCATTTTTGATGGATACAATATTCTCTGTGGAAGAGGCCGGAGGCTCGAAAGATGTCCAATCTCGGTAAACGCTGCCCGATGCTTATATAGATATAAGAGTAGTAATTGCCCCGAGTCGTACGTTATTCATTAATTAAATAAAGATAACCAATATTCCCATTGACAGAGGGTCAATCAAGGTAGCAAAGTTTCAGTTATCATACTATGTATCTTCAAACATTAATATTATATAAGAAGATTGGGGGCGGATATAGGAGACAAGTGACGGGTTTAAGCTTTTATCCCGCGGTTTGGCTACCAAGTTGCTTTTAATTCGAAGATGTATCGCTTTACGTAAACGATTGTACTGAGGTAACGTAAATCCCACTCAGTCAAATCACCCAGTCAGATGGATCACTTAAATTTACTGCGATATCTCGTAAAACTGGCCGCTAGCAAATTCAACAACCATATTGAATTTTAACATACAATTTTAATGAGAACTTAATCTAAAGCTATTTAATACATGATTGAGATTTTACATGATCAATGTTTATAGTTTACGTAATAAAACAAAAATGCCTCGATTTTAAGGTTAAAGTTGAAGTTCTCACAATTACAAATTCCCAGAATGAACGACTGTAAACATTTTAATATTCGAATTGAAATGTATTCGGTGTTGTTGCTGGTTGCTCCGACGCCAATTTTAGCATTCGGCGGAATGGCAACCCCAGCTCCTGCACCGATAAAGTAGCATCGTCCCTTGGTGCATCTAAAAACACTCATCTGTGCAGCGGCCTTTTACCGGAATGAACAAGATTGCCGGCTTCGCCGAGAGATCGTATTAGCAGGGTACGGAGCTTTCCCTGGATGGCGATATTAACTTGCTTTTAACGATGAGGCGAAGAGCTGATAACTGCTTAATATGGTAATGCTATTTTGCCTTGTCGCAATTAGATTTCTTGTGCTTATTGGTCTCCGTCGACCTTTGGGGTAACTCCACAGGCTAATTAACGGGATTCATCTTGTTATACACTAATGTACTGGCATGGGTTCATTGTACTGTGTAGCTGACACTAAGACGCGCAACAATTTACGGAGTTGCATAAAAAATATGCCATCTAGGTCATGCGGGAGGGGCGCTCTCAGGCACAGCCGGAGATTTGTTAGAATTAGGCTCCTCTTCCCTTTCCCCCTGAGATTTAATTAAGATGAAATAGGCAGGCTAATCATGTGCCTGGCCCTTTGAATGGTGGCTAAAGAGGGAATACCTCTTGTAGGCATGCACTCCGTTCATAATCATTCCATCCGCTTTTCGGTATAACCAGATTCAAAAAAAATTAATATATATTCTGACATCTAATGCTGGACTTGCGGTTGAGTCCATCCGATAAAGAAAATATAAATGGACGTGTATATGGTCGGCCAACGAGGATACTTGCCATTCGAGACACCTTGTCGCAAACCCAAGGATTTACATTCGAATAGATACATTTGACCTCGAAGACAACGCCATCATGAAGTCATTAGCACCTTTATCCCTAATTGCGGCGGCAGTCTTTGCTCAAGCTCAAGCTGGAACCATATCTTTTGACGTATGAGTCCGGTTTCCACACGGCTGCCTTGTATCAATCACTCTTCTAACAATGTGCCTTGACCTAGTGGGAAGACATCCAAATTTCCAACGATGCAGACTGTGGAAAGTTTACTTTCGAAGCCAATCAAGTTGTCAAGGTATAATTACATGCTTGTGGAAATGGTGCATGATATTTGCTTATATTTTGAAATTAGAACCTTTCTATATCACTCAACGAAAATTCGGCTGTGAGCCTGGTGAACACAACAGTTACCAACTCATGCAAACCTCCGAATCAAAATACATTGAACGTGCTTAACCCCTTTGGGTTTGCGACTGCGGGACCGAATGTTGCCGTGGTCCCAAGTGGTTCAAGCCTTGCTTTTCAGTTATCTGACTTTAGCCAGAGACTTTCCGGCAATGTCAGCTTTTCAGTTGGTGTCCAGCTCAATGAGACCGAAGTAAGGATTTAACACATCATTCGCCTATAACTGCTAAATTACTAATTATATCGGATAGCTTCATAGCAATCATGCTATCCTAATTAGCACTATGGCAACAGATTTTGGTTTAGTTGACGAAAGGTCAGGCTTCACATTTGTTCCTTCCAAAAATGGAGCAGGCCCATACGAAATCACACTCGAAGTCTCAGAGCCATATATACTTTTCGAGATCCAGGCGACTATCGATGAACCGGTCGTCAACGGAGGCATTCGCGTCCTTACATACTTTGTGGATAACGTTATATTCGAAACGACCCCTGCCCCTTCCAATTAGACCAGGATTGGAAAGAAATGCAAGCGTTTGATGGTGGAGGTCAGTGTGTGGCTTGACACCATATGGGATGTAGCATTTCTATGTTTGCAACAGGCAGCTTCGTCGATTGGTCTACTTATCATGGCTGATGTAACGTAAACTGTAAATAGTCCTTCGAAATCCAATATGACTATGAGTTAAACTATGCATACCACACGCTGCACCTTTCAAACTGTTTTGTAATATTATATAAGATGAAATTATTCTCCGGTTATCCAACTATTACCTCAGATACTGGTTCATGTAGATGGAATAAATCAGCTGTGCGGTACTGAATAGGGAAACATAATGCTGCAAAAAGTAATCTTGTTGGATCTTTATGTGCAGACTACAACCATATAGACCATAAAATCTTGCTCATGTTTGGTGGTATATAGGAAAAAGTTAGCTTTATTTGAATATTAAAATAAATAAGGCTACTAGCTTCGTATTTTTCGCATGTCAATGAGAGCTGTATCATATTCATGAAGATCTACGTTAGTTAGAGATCAAATATTAACTTCCTTCTCCTTCCCAATGGTCACAACTTCAGGGTCATAACTAGTAGCACTCTCTACATATCCTCCTGCAATTCTACCATCCAAATGTGCAATCCTGGTCCTATGCAATTCCATCTCGAACGGCGAGGCTCCTGTCTGTTTTGAAGTAGGAAATGCAGTATGCAGTCCCCAGTGGATAACTCCTGATACAAAAAAGCCAAAGAAGTAACTCAAATCATATACATGATCCCAGCCATTGCCGTTACTGACACCTTGAACTCGACGGACGAAGCCAGCTGGGAGATTATTAGTAAAAAATAATACCGAGTCGGATAGAATGGTGGAGACATACGTAGAAGGGGCCACACTCCCATCATCCATGATACAATTGCACGCCAATTGAAGCCGGCTGTATACCAATATGCCGATTCCTTTCCGGATTTATACATGTCGCCTTTATGTAACTGGCATTTCCTCACTAGAAAGTAGTCAAATATGAGAATTCCAGTCATACCAGATAGAAAGATAGACCAGCCGGAGAGTACAGTGATGAAGGTGGTGACATTATTGACAAAGTTCCAAGGGCAAATGGCAACGGCGATGACAGTTAGGATATAGCAACCACGTCGAATATTGATCCATCTTGGACATAGTGCGGCCATATCCATGCCTGTTGACATGGCATTTAGTACGATACAGAGCGACATTTGTGAAGCAAGGAAGCAAAGCCCAGAGAAAAATGTGCCAGCGCGTGCTGCAGGTGTCATAGAGACGGACTGAATGTGAAGAAGCAAGAGGAACGGGTTCCAGAAATACTCGCCATAAATGGTAGCAGAGGCAGAGGTAATGATAAGTCCACAGAGGGCGGTAACGATAATAGTCAACGGACAAGTGACCCCTTGACCGAAGAGAGACGCGTTAGGGGTTTTAGCATAGCGAGTCCAGTCAGATTGTCCAACAATCCCTCCGCTCCACAGACCAAGGATTGCTTGAATCCCATACACTATATTCCAGCTCAAGGTACTGCCTGACACAGTGGCTGGTGAGTTTATAAGCGCTCCTGCTCCGTGTGCTGCTCTGACAGACCAGATGAGCATGCCGAAAATATTACACACAATCATGATGAACGCAATCTATGCTAATGTCAATCATACAGAACCTATTTCTCCGGGCTAGCAGTACATAGTTACCTTCAATGGTAGCTGGAGCTTCTCGGGTGGAATCCACAACATGGGACAGAAGATTGCCAAAAAGATGAAGAAGCTCACCAAGCTACAGGTGTCGACATTGGCGGACAGTGGAAGAGTGTTGGTCATGAACGCGTACTTCGGACCTATGACAGCCCCGAGAATGATCTTGACAGCTTGACCACCCCAGTATGTCTGGACTCCCATCCAAATACATGCTGTAACAATTCTATTTAGCACGGGCCAGAAACCCCCTATCATACCCCATGAAGCTCTAGACATGACAGTAAAGCCAAGATAATCGTGAGAGCCCATCCATCCTGCCACTACAGCAATCATGGAAATGATGAATGAGGCTCCAACGATAATACCCATCGACTGTCCAACACTAAGGCCGAGTGCCAAGAGTGTGGATCCAGCTGTCCAGGCTGAATTGTTTGCGCCTTGAAATGAAGAAATCAGCCCCAATCATAGAAAAATGCATATTGCTTTATACCTGTGATTATCCAGTACCCAGCAAAACCTTGCCACGTCCACGTTCTCCGATCTTCCGGAATGGGGATCAAGTCCCGATTGCACCACTAAACCTTATATCTTAGTATACGCATTCGCATGTGCTGGGAGAATGGAGGTGCATACATATGTGTTCTCATAGTTGGCGTCATCATCCACAGGGCATTCCAGTTTTCGAGCCCAGTAGGCTATCCTATCTTTCGTCTTCTCTGACACCATTTTTGTCGAAGTTACTCTACGCTGCATTTATTCTTCCTCGCCTTGGTAATTGTTCGATGTCTCGAGAACGAACGAGACAAGTGCGTAGCATGCTAGACTTCGACAGGTCCACAGAGGACTCTATATGTTCGGATCCTGCACTCCAGAATCTCTTGATGATAACGAGAAGATAAGCATATGGCTAGATTCTCCAAGCAACGACATGGAGTTACTCCGCAGTGACCGCTGGTGTGACACGGGTCTGGAAATTTCCGATCTCCTGTTGTGCTGGAATTGAGCGATAGGCATAGTCTCTTACCTGGCAAGCCTTGCAGGCTGTAACGTCAAAACCTACCGCCTAAATAGCCAATCTCCTTACTGATTCGCCTCCGGCTTCCTATGATAGTGCGCCAAGGTCTCTTTCTGTCAGACAGTTGGGCGATCGTAAAAGTGGGATGAGGTTGATAATCGCCATTTGGAGAGCTGCTGATAGGGCAAGTCAAGTCCAAGATCCATACGATCACTGGTCAATGTCGAAAGAAGTTGCCCGATCAAAACCAGCTGACTTGAGTCAACCATCGCAACTCCAGATTTGAGATATTGTAAGGGTGACTTGCGTTGAGGAAGGCTCACGTCTATCGTTTTACAGCAGTAAGCTGGCATTGTACCTCACTTTCAGTAAATTTGGATGGTGATAGCAATATCGATAATGAAATATGGCTTCAGCAGGACAACAAAACCCTCGAACAAGCATTCCGGTTGTTGATTTCGCGGAGTGGCACCCTGCGTCTACTCCAGAGGTCCGCCTTCGAATCGCAAAACAGCTCGTTGATGCGTGCCATAATGTTGGCTTTGTGTGTATTATTAACCATGGCGTCCCGACTGATCTCCTCGAAGAGGCCTTCTCCTGGTCAAAGCGACTTTTTGATCTGAAGACCGAAGAGAAAATGCTGGCTCCACATCCAGATGGGCCAACTGTACATCGAGGGTACAGCTGGCCGGGTTTGGAGAAGGTCAGCCAGGTTATTAGTACAGATGAGGAACTAGGGAAGAAGTTGAGGGAGGTGACAGATTGCAAGGTTAGATAAATCTATTCTTTCAGTATCGTCTCATACGAAATGATATTGTATTAAATAGTTATTACAGGAAAGCTACGAAATTGGGAGCGAATCCAACGAGGAGCAACCGAACATCTGGCTCCCTTCGAATATCCTTCCGGGCTTTCGAGAATTCATGACATCTTTCTACTGGACGTGTAATGGTGCAGCCCATGAGATTCTCTCAGCTATTGGACTCGGTCTGGGCCTAGAGGATCCTGAGTTCTTGGTAAAATTCCATGCTGGCCACAACAACCAACTTCGTTTATTACATTATCCACCCATCCCAGCCGCGATGCTAGAGAGCGGGAAGAACGCGCGTATGCCAGCGCATAGCGACTGGGGAAGTATCACAATGCTTTTCCAGGATGATTGTGGAGGGCTGGAAGTGGAAAACCAGTACCAACCAGGAGAGTTTATCAGGGCAGAGCCCGTGAAGAATGGCTGTGTTATGAATATTGGGGATTTATTAATGAGGTGGAGCAACGGTGCGATGTTTGCGTCCCTCTGTTTCAAAATCTTCGAACTGACCTGTTTCTTAGATTATCTGAAATCAACCTTACATCGAGTTACTCTACCACCTGCAGCAGACCGCTTTACAGGTGAGGAGCGAATGACTCGTGCTAGGTATTCGATTCCTTATTTTGTGAGCCCAGACATTGATGCAAAGATTGAGGTTATAAAGGAGTGTACTGATGCAAAGAATCCGGCCAAATATGAGCCAGTTATTCAAAGAGAATATAGGCTGAGGCGGGCAAAGTTACAATATCCGGAGAAGCCAACTCAGACAGCAGCAGTGGTAGGATGATGTTATTTTGGCAGTGTAATACCGCGGTCTTTGTTGTAATTTGTACAATCATTCACTTGTTAACTACACTGTCATTGATTGGCATTGCTGGATCTTGTCCAGCCAGTCTGATCCCTTCAGCAGCACCGTGGAAGAATGATTGTGTTCGTAGAAGTGATGGACGAATCAAGCCAATTGTGCTCCAATCCGATGCTTTTGCCAAAGATTGTAGGATACCTTGATATCTCTGAAGCATTTCATATGCACTAGCGACTTGCGTTTCATTGGAGGCGCAGAAGAAAAGATATATAAGAAAATTGGTTGATAATATAAGGTTCGTTCTACTGTCTGTAGGAGGTATCAGTAAGATACTTCAAATGATAGAGAGTGTCACTTAAGTCGAGGCCAGAAAACATAGAGATCCTGAATTCTGATTTTAGCCACGAATCCCACAAAATTTTTTCCTTCGACGAGAGCGTCATTGAAATAATGGCAAAGCCTCGAGCTGGGATCGGATTTAGACTCAGGTGTCGCCGGAGCCATTAAACCCCGGAGGATGTGGAATTTGACGGCGAAGGAAGCCAAATGCATATATCCTGAGGGATTTTGGTTGAGCAGAGTATTAGGGTAGCCAGGGGATTTTACACACCGTTTATTCGTGGGGAAGTTTGTGCTGAGGTCAACTCAAACATCATGGAGCGTGGCAACAGAAGGAGGGTTTGATCAACTGCAATTTTGTACCTCCAGATTATGCTTTCTCTTGGAGCAATATCTAGTTTCTGAACACTTTGCCGATAATTAACCAGAGTCCTAGACACATTGGTAAGCCCTGTGAATTTGACGCTAAGTGAGGAACATCAAGCTTACCCGGTATTATCGATGACTCCTCGAAGTATCTTGGTCAACTTCATTATCTCCAAATGCCGATTTGCATAGTCACGATTATAGGACCGATCACTCTCGGATACTAGATGTTCACCCGGCAATCCAGTTACGTCTTCATCGGAAGACAAATCATCTATAGTGAGATCAAGAGTATCAAATGAGCCACCTGGAATATGTGGTGTCTGCCCGTGACAGACAGATGTCCAGGCATCCGTGCTGTACGTTATCCACCATAACCTCCTGCGAAGTCTTTTCTCCCATGATGGCAGCTTCCAGGAGGCTGGATCCTGGTGTAGTCCAAGACTTTGCGCACACGCAGTAGCTTGGCATGCTAAAGCCCAGATCCTAGGACTCTCAGTGGTTCCGGCTACATCAGGCTGCTCGTGGAGAATAAGCAGACATGTCTGCAATGTAGATATCTTGGGGCAATCAAGTTCTCGATTGAGTGCTGTATGTGCATGTTCAAATAACTCAGGCTGGGAGATAGCTGGGATGGGTTTCAATGTTGGATCTTGAGACCAGAACGCACAGCCAAGACCATAAATCACACCACGGAGCGATACGGGTATGCTGAACTTATCATTTGCATAGTCCATCAGAATGCTGGCTTTTGAAAGGACTGGAAAGACAGGATGCACAAATTGGAAGTATAGTCTTAGCAGTGCATCTCCGTATTTTCCGACGTAGGACTCGATGGCGTCTGAAGCAAATCTTTTCATTCGCTGATCACGTTCTGAAGACACGTCCTGTAGGATTGAGAAGTGTATTGGGGGTGTACCTTGGACATGATTTCCCGGATAGAGTTGGCGTATATTAAAGTCAAAGCATTTAGTCTCATTGAGGACGTTATACCGGATGGAGGCTAATAGATTCGTATCCTGTTCTCCAGATAACCCTATGAAGTGAGCGGTGTGGTGTCTACCATACTCAAGAGAATGCTTGACACGGCTCTGCTTGTAGTTATCCGGGACGACAGGTCTGCCGTTACCAGAAAGCTGAAGAGTCGAGTCATCTGGAGAGTTATGTGCAGAGGATTGTGCAAATGAATTCTCTGAGTCTCGTCTAACTGCTGCTGTTGGGATAGGAAATCTTGAAGCTTGTGGTGAGACGTGGTTATATGGCGTCTCCCCACCATTAGACCGGGAAGTAGCCTGGATTGCCAACTCGACTTGAGTAGAAGCAGGGTCTGATCGACGACGAAGTCGTGGTGCAGAGGCAAATGTACACTGCAAGCCTCTGATTTCGCACAGTCTACCTGGATGTTCTGGTTAGAGTGACTGAAGGGTCGGGGTCCTGACTTACAGGGTGGCTTCACAGCTATCACGCAGGCGGATTTGCGCTGGCGACACACATCGCAGGGTCGGTCCTTTCGACTTCGAGATCCTCTCGGACCTCCAAATCGCGTTTCTAGGGTAATCTTACGGCGAGGCTTCTCGTTAGACATCCTACAACTGATCGCGCAGCAACCACGCGGGGGAGTGTGAGGAGGTTGTATGACGCGTAGAACGTTGGCCGATCAGGTGCAAAAGTGGGATGCTGCTGGAATAATAAGTAAACATCAGTAACGTTGTAATATGAGAGGGACTGAGGTATAAAGCTGTCTCATATCCTTTCCGCTGGAATTATGTACTCGATAATAATGTACGTCGGGGCAGAAGTCGCGTTTATTCTTGTTCATGGTTTTGACGGTGGTTTTCAACCCTTTTGTCATGTCCTCTGATCTTCTTACGCCAACCGCAACAACATAGCCAAGAATACCTAGTACGACGCCGACTAGAGATGGCTTACCAGTAAAAGCGTTTATCAGATATCTTACAAGGCATAGAAGGAAATGAAGGAAATGATTCCAAGCTCACAGAGAAATCCGAAAGATGTGTCTAAAAATATCATTGATACTCGTGCTTATATAGATGTCACTATTGAAATGTCATCTTGTAATCACCGAAACAGTAGCCTTCATTTTTGTGATCACATATCTCAATAAATTTGTGCCGCATACTGGTTACAATATTTAATCAAGCGGTTCTAGCGCGCCTCGCCCGCTAATCTCACCGATGTCACCTAGCTCCTTTACCAGAGCCTTCCTCTCTTTCAATTCACGAGCGTCAACCCAATTCCCATGTGTTTGTGCTTTCACATGGAACGGCAACTGGATAATTGCAATAGCTTTCTCAAAGTTTCTCGTGTCAATGACCACCAAATCATTCCTGTTTTCACTCCTCCTCTCCACCACAGTCATTACATACCCGTCGCCATCAGCAGCGTCGTCAGAGCGAGGGACAAAGATGGGCTCCTGTACGCCGGAATCGTCGCCTGCATAGTAATATTGTGTTTTCCCCGTTTTATGGCTGAGCATCGCTAAACCATTGAGACCGTGGAAGATATTCTTCCCTCCGTCAGACTTGCTCGGGATGAAGACATCAAGGAATACTGTGTCGTGTTCCTTAGTCATAAATCGCTCGTCAATTCGTGGGAACTCAGAAGGCACGCCAAGAACAATAAGGGGATCAGAAACTTTAGTGTCAGTTGGCTTGCTCAAATCTATCTCCCATCGAACGAAATCCGCCTTAACATCTGGTGGAGGCATCCTTCCATCATCCGGAGGGAAAAATGGGAATGCATTGTCATGGACTCGAGTAGACTCAAAGAAAATCTTCCCGTCGGCCTCCCATGCGCCACCAGTATGAATTGGCATACAATTTTCCCATTTATAGACCCGGTATTCTCCTTCTTTCCAGCCAGTTGGAAGAGGTCCAGCCTTTCGCCGTGGAACTGCTATGAAAGTAGCAGGCAAGTTATAGTCCCACGCCCAGTGGTGTTTTCCGGTTTTCATACGAGCTATATTTGCCTCAAACGGCCAAAGAACAAGGACAATCCAGTTCGGGGTAATAACACAATCGTGAATAAAAGCACACCAAGGGGATTTAATCCATTGCTCGTCCCTCTTTTTGCCGTCTTTATCGAGAGCATATATAATTATATCGAGTGTTCCTAGACCCTTTGCTTCATAGCCAAAGACCATTAGTTCGTTGGTATATGGATCAATCTTTGGATGGGCCGCAAAAGTCTTTGCCTTAATTTGGTCTCCAAAGGGGTCGTATGTGACAGTCTCAAGGGTATCCGGATTAATCGAGTAAGGAAGGGCGACCTCTTTCAGCGCTAATAAATGGTTTGCCCAGAACATCACGTTGGTGTTTGCGGTTGAGTCGACAGCAGCTCGGACGCATGGATGATGCGTAAAAGGGTTTCGATATAAACCAAAGAGTGCTTTACCAGCTTTACGTTCAAGTTTATAGCGCTCTGTTTCGACATATTTCATTTTCATATCCACCCGTCCATTGTGGATTCTAAAGGCGGAAAGACTTCCATCACCATCGATAGGAACATTATCTGGGTGAGGTGGAACAAATGGATCAGACATGGTGCGATAGAAAGTGCCGTCAATTTCCTTTGGTATTTCACCAAATACCACAAGGTCCGCAATTTCCCCCTCTAGGCGGCACGGAGCTGATGACCCAGCAAGATCTAGAGCAACCGGCCATTTGGAAGTAAGGCCAGCGTATGCGGGAGAGACTTGTGCCATATTATATCACTAAGTGGGTTCTAGCAAAGGTGTAAGAGAGATATACTTTATAACTGAGCAGGCTATCAGTGGTAGCTGGGAGCCATGTTTAGTGAGTTATATATACTACTGCCTTGAGAATCAAGCTTAAAGCGACGGGTTTCGATAGCAACTTCTCCTAACCTTGTTCGTGTTGACCTACATTGTCTTCCTAATGTTTGTCTGAAAACTGGGGCGTTGCACAAAGTGAGTGGTAATAGGAGCTCCGCGAAGGGCGGCAAATGCGGAATTAAGCTGTGGCATGATAGATTTCATACAACTGCGGCGACTTAGCTATGGCCAATATGATTCCTGGAGATATATCCTACACGGGACGGATATGCAGCGAAAATTGTATTTGTCTAAGGCTAGGTTGTAGAAGGATACTCCGCAGTAAACTCGTTTTTTATGACTTAGTGAGCACGTCCCTGCTGCCTCCGATTCTTGGCTTGGTGAATCTGGGGAGAGGCAAACAAACCTGACTCATTTCAGAAATTGAGATATGGAGGTACATCATGAGCGTAGGAAACTACCCCTACTGTAATATGGTTTGTTTCTACACTCGTTCATCCGTCGCAGACCTAAAAAGGCAGCGTAGCTGTACATGATAAATTTATTAACTAGTAATGTATGTGCACAAAGAGTAAGTTACTAGGGCTTAGCAGATAACAATTGACCAGATTAGAAAGTGGTTGAGAAGATGAGGAGCAGGCCACTTGTAAGGACCAGCTAGAGTTCAATATTTCTTGGTCGTAAGTGAAATGAATTAAAGCGTATACAGTGATACATGATTCATAATAGTTTTACTGGAAGGTATTCTTGGGTATGTTGTTGCGGTTGGCACTAAGCAGTCTGAAGAAGTCACAGGAACAGATAGCGCGAGGGGCTAGGAGTTTGGAGTCTCTAGGGACAATTCGCTGTCCAATCATCATCTGTGCTATTCAAACAGGATGTAGTTGCTGGTCAACCTTCGTTTACTAGACTTTTATACATTGGTACTACCGCAGATGTCTGCTGAAATAATACGTTCATTAGTAAGTAAAGCACGTTTATACCTTTTATTCTATTGCAGGATATATTCGAAACGCTACTACGGAAGGTACTCAGTGCCGCCTCCGCAATTTCCGAAGAAACTTTAATATCGGAAATATTGTGGAGAATTGCGGAGATCTAGGCTCTACATCAGGGAGAACGGCACTCTGTACAAGGAAGCCGTGTCGAGACCATAGTCGGATCCCACAATCACAGCCCACAAGCCGGCTCCCACGTTCACTATGCTCAAAATAAATGGAGGAGTTTCAGCAAAAGCGGCAGTTAAGCTTACTGCTTCTATTAATAATCCCGTATTACCGCTAGAATCCCAACGCGGAGTCATCCCGTAGTGGGCTAACGCAGTCCCTAGTATTGAAGTGTCAGATACAGAGCGCCCAGGAAAACTATACTCACCATAATGCTACCATTGATAGATTCTTGTGGGATTGAATGACTTGGCTAAGATTTTATGACACTGGACGCCTAGAAGGTACAGATTCAACCGAGATAGTGGGTCAGACGATACAAAGGAGATATATAGATAATACATAACCACTATCTATCATGGAATGTCATGGACATTCTGCCACCCTTTGACTTCAGATAGGGCACAATATACCTACACTAAAAACACAGTTCTCCATTTTGGCTTATGCAACATCCACTCCTCAACTGTCACACCTTCACCAGCAATATCCACACGCTTTGAAATGCCCCTTTCATCCGTTTCAATCATCATAAGCGATAGGCATCCCGTCACTGTCTGCCATCTCTCTTCCATATATTTAAATCCTTCCTGCATAGCTATCACAATAAACTCCATCCATTTAAACTTTACATTCCGCGAGAAATGCATGCATTCCACCGTCGAAATCCTCGTTTTCCCATCTGAAGAGACCACCGTATAATTGCCGCTGTCCCATAACTCAACCTTCAAGAAGGCGTAACTTGTCTGAAAAACAAGGGTTTGGTTCCATTCACTATGTTTCAGGCTACTTGGTAGAGCAGCTAACATTTCAAGCCGTCTTGGCCTCCAGCGAGCACGGAGTTCGTTGAAGTCATGCTGCTCACCAGCCCGAGGTGTCTTTTCGTTCATAATCTTGACATAATCTCCATTGTCATTGATGATATACCACTCAATATCGCTCCAGTAAGTGACTATATCAGGCCTTGTGTAATACAAGTCTGGGCCGGTAATATTGTAGTTCGTTCTGGGCTCCATCCAGCCGGTCCAAGACCATGTCGGAAAGCCGGGACGATGACGGCATCGTAAAGGGCTTTGATTAACATCGAACAGAAGTGCTTGATCCATATAGGCAGCTGGAAGTCCCCATATCATCTCACAACGTAGTGCGTCAGACACAGTAGCCAGAACTCCGCTGAATGCGTTGAGAATATCTTGGTGGTTGGTCATAGCTCTCTTCGCATACCCGTTTACCAGATTACAGTAGCTCAAAAAAGGTTTGTCATAAGATCCTATATTAGCTCTGATATTTCCCTGCTTATAGAGGTATATTGAAAACTTTCCAGGGCCCCTTCTGAACGGGATGGGCTTTAGATCGGACAGGGAAGTTTCTCCTACAAACCTATCCTCAGACCATAGCTCTTTGCCGCATTGAAAGTAAAGCTGAAAGCCGGTGAAATATATCAGCTTCTTTGCAAATATCATCTCCTGCATCGTCCAAGCACGCTTATTCCAGATTGAGGGGGAGATAGCTGCCGGAAATTCTGCGAGAACGTTGGCCAGTTCAACTGGTCCGATCGTCTCGTACACTTGTTTATTCTTTCTTTTTGACACTCCACAGAGCCCTTCCCAGGAGTTATCACCATGGGCAGCTACTATTGTAAACTGAGAATATTCATATATTATGTGCATACTCGCAAAATGTCTACGAAGGTCATCTGGGTCATCTTGCTGGATGCAGAGTGCGTCGACCCATAAGTACCGTTCGCCAAGCTCCGCAGAAATATGTATTGCGTCTAGAACTGTTGTTGGAGTCTCATTTAGACTTACACCTCCATCCCCATACAATTTTTCTCTTGTGCTACTCAGTAATTTGAGCTGTGGACGAACTTGCGCTCCCCAAACGTAGCTTAGAGCTACATATTTGCAGTCTTCCGGAGCATCAATAATACGATATTTCTTCACATCAATCACTCGGGATGGAAATCTGTTCTGTAGTGGCTTGTTGCCATATTGGCATATATCTCCATGGTATTGATGACAAGTTTGCAAGAAACTCTTGATGAGAGACACATTCACTAAAGTCTCAAGTCGTCGACCTCTCAGACAGACTAGATCAAACTCATTTTCGACCAGACTTGGGCTGACCATCTGTATGCGCCCCTCCAGTTGTAAGCCGGTATGCTTTATTAGAGAGTCCAGCAACACATTAAACTCCAGTTGGGGAACGGCTACGTTAGATCCTGTAGCTCTTTCAACAAAACGGCCTGATTTGACTATTGATAGGGAAATCTCTGTATCCCACGGGAACTCCCCGCTTAGCAACCTTACATCGCTATCCTTAGCCTCTATCGTCCTGAGAACTAGCCTACAAAATGGACATGACATATTTTGCTTGATATGTCCCAATCTTCTATATGAGTTCCATCTCTTGAACTCAGAATCAGGACGCGGGGTAAAAATATCCTTGAAGTCGATATTCGAACACTTCAGGCAAAGATGTCCAGTTCCAGGGCGGTTTTGCAGCCGCGCACGAGCAGTATGAGCAGGCTTCGAGAGTGCGACTTGAGCCCATGATAATGATGGAACAAGATGGTTTTCCATGGGCAGTTTGAAGGTTTATTCAGATATCTCATAAAGACATTAGGGGAAATCAAGCTACTATGAATCCGAATTTGGCCATCGCAATTAAAATTACAATAAAAGTAGACACTTTTACACCAGTTGTCAAGACTCTATTAATAGAAACCATTCGCACCGACTCGGTGGGACCCATAAATACTACTGTACCGGTACGGATTTCCTACTCTCGTGCACGGTAATGATTTTGATTTGGAGTACCAGCTCCACAACATCTGATTGAAATGAAGGGAAATATTTTAGATAAAAGACGCGTATATGATTGTTCACATCCCCAGGTCTTTAAGATGTGGACTAGGAATCACATGCAACCAGAAACCAAGGTCTACCAACGATGCACTTTATCTGGATATACACGGAGAGGAATGAGTTAAATAAACATACAAGCTGATAAAACTAAACTACGCTACAATTTCCACTGCCTACATTCTCTCTATTCCAAAACTACAATGAGGAACCAACTGCGTCATTGCCTCGTTGTGGGTTCTGACTTTTTGTGGTGACCCCCCTGTCTCCACCCAAATTATCTCTAGCCACAAATTCTCTACGGCACACAACATAAAACATATGTTGGTATCAATAGTAACAGAGCCATTATCCCTAGTCTGTATAGATATTAGCGCACGTTAATTCTTAGACAAAGAAATTAGTGGAGGGTCGGTACTGACGAGTGCTGCAAAAGCGAGAGTTTGCTACACACCAGTTATTACAACCCTCTTTAGCACATCGGCTGCTACTACCCGCGGCTTGGTTGATAAGTGCATCAATACTAACTGGCGTTACAGGTTGCGCGA
Organism: Xylogone sp. PMI_703; assembly: GCA_021399445.1. NCBI lineage: Eukaryota > Fungi > Ascomycota > Leotiomycetes > Xylogone > Xylogone sp. PMI_703. The sequence goes on along the minus strand of JAJTUQ010000006.1, from coordinate 3,847,796 downwards.
CAACATTGTGGGTCATGGTTATGGCAATAAGGGTCAATAGTGTACCTTGCAGTAGTGGTGAATATGGATAGCAGGGCTGTGGTCTGAAAATCTGGAAGTAGAAGTGGCTGCTTTGAAGGTTTGGCATGAAGTGTTTGTAGGGAGTATACACTGGGTTAAATACGCTTCGTCGCCACCGACGAAAGCTGGGATGTCTCTGCTTCTACGAGATAGTGAATCACTCCTGGATGTTTTGTCTTTGAGTTCCCTTTGCATCTGGACTTAGAACGGTGCCTTTGAACAAAGAACCGAGGATTTCAAAAAATTGACCCGCACATGATCCCGTTGTCTGAGTAGCACAAAGAGATGCACCTGTAACCATGTCTTGCGGGCATTCAAGTAAGCCATGACTTTGAGCAACTATCATCATCCCATTTTACCGTGGTCGATAGCTACAACGCTACAACTTTGATATCGTAAGTAATCCTCGGGTGTTTCCACATACCTACCACCTTTATCCTATTCACACCTTAGCGCAATAACTCCCAGGTTTTTCACCTGCTCAATGCCTAGGTGTGAGCGACCAAATGTCAGGGCGACCCGCGGATGCGATATGTGCAACCGTTTTCTGTGTCTGATCCACATGTCGTCCTTTTTTCACGAATGTAGTAGAGTAAGTGGAAGACATTTTGGCTTATATCCAAATCGGATACTAAGAGCTTCTGAACTAGGAGATCTTAGACGAAACAGCATACAGAGAGCAACTGGCTGCTGAAATTGTGCGCCTCCGTTCTCAGATCAACGATGAGGCCGTCAGCCAATATGTGTCAAGTCTCAGTGGTGGCCGAAGTTGTCGTGTCGAACATTTCTCTGCGATCGGTCCTGGAGCACTTATGGGCAGTGGCAACTACCACGCACGTATTCATTTTCACGATGGCTCCCCTTCATGGCTACTTCGGGTTCCACGAGTTGCTAGCTTTGCTGCTGCTGTTCCACCTTCATTGGTTGAGCACCTTATCCGTAGTGAATATGCCACCTTGAAATTCCTTGAAAGCACCGCAGTGCCAGCACCTCGAGCATTCGGTTACGGTATGCAGGGTTTTGGAACATATCATGGTGTTGGGGTCAACTTCATCCTCATAGAGGAGTTAAGAGGCGTACCATGGACAGGCCAAGGAATGTCTGGCAGCAAAGCCAGTGAGGACAAAAAGGCCAAAATCTGGAGTGGTCTTGCGGACATACTAATAGAGCTACAAAGGCATCCGTTTGCTAAGGCTGGTTCACTATGCATACATTCGTCCAAAATTGGAGTGTCAACTGTTGCAAGCGACAGATTTCTCGTTTTCAGCCCTGCAGGTCCATTCGATACATCCGCCGCCTACTATGCTGCTTTTGCCGAACAGCACTTGGAGCTGATCGCCGATGGCCAGCTTTATACCGAATATCCCGTGAATGCCTATCTAGTATACCGCTTTCTGAAGGATAACGCAGCCCAGCTAGTTTCGCACGAGGGCGGTCAAGTACCGGAGAGGTTCTACCTGAAGCATGTTGATGATAAAGGGGACCACTTACTCGTCGACGACCAACTGAATATTACTGGTATTGTTGACTGGCAAATGGCCCGTGTTGTGCCTAGCCGTGAAGCTTTTGGACCGTCTCTCACTATGGCGGATATGGACGCCTTGTGTAATGGGAGAGTCTCACTAAGCACCAGCTACCTTGTATTGGCCGATATGCTACGGGCGAGAGGCTTGCCTGATGTAGCCGGCAATATGGCGGACGAGAAAGTCAGAAGATGTTTTTGGGGCTTGGCTTTGGAGCCGGTGTGGGCATATGCCTTGCCGCTGGCAAATGCAATTTTTAAATGCTTTTGGAGTAGTGGAAGGTTAGCCAGAGTGGAAAGGGAGGATGTTGAGTGTATATGAGAATGATGAACGCCTAAAGAGCCTAATCTCCCATTCTTCGTCCGAACCAGAAAGATAATAATTCTCTTCATTAAAGAATCTGATGAATAAATTCTTAGCAATTGCCTCTGTTTGATACTGCAACTTTCTTTATCTACGCTCTGGTTAAAGTAAGCCATTCCGGTTAGTTCATACGTAAGTACTGCTCATATCTATGAGGGAATTAATCAAAAGTGCTATGTTTATTAATCTTAACTATGAAGAGAATTAGGAACTAATAGGTGGGATGGCGCGAGGGAAGGAAATCGGTTAGCGCATCCGCCGGGTCCAAATCGGAGGTTAAATTTCAAGTGAGTTGCTTCTATATATGTCTCATCTCACAAATGAAAACTGAATCACCCACCAACCATTTTACTCATCATGGCTTCCGGGGAGCATGATTTAGCCGTAGCTGTGAATGCCCCAAGACCTGAAGGGGAAGATCCACGTTACCCTCGAATAGTTTCATACCGTAGAAACCAAACTGGGTCCGAGTCTCAACTTACTGTCTATGGAAGGGGCCGTAACGCCGATGTTTCGCCTCATCGGCAACTTGTTGTGCGGCGTCAAGACACCACGTATCTACGTCGACTGAAGCCCGGGAAAGCGTATCGACTTTTTGGCACAATTCTTTTTGTCTTGAGTCTGGGCTACTTCCTGAGGCGAGATCCTAGCATCACACCCACTGACTATGCGGCACGGACTAAGCATGTGATGAGTACAACTCCGTTAATCGATGGACATAACGATTTGCCAGCATTGATCAGAGTAGAGCTGAAGAACCACATCTACGACAGGCGGTTTACGTTCCGGGAAGGACTTCTTAGCACTACGGATTTAGTGAAACTGAGGGCCGGAAGAGTGGGAGGCCAGTTTTGGAGTGCTTATATACCTTGTGTTGATGATGTTGCAGACGATTTTAACGTTCCAACAGCATGTGACCCCATCCAAAGCTTCTTTCCAATCTGTTTTGGACATGTAGAAGCGAAGAGGCTTGCTTGCTGATGGTAACTTCTAGCACTTACTCCGAGATACCCTGGAGCAGATCGATGTTTCCAAAAGGCTTTTTGATGAGTACGAAGAGGTAAAGATAGAGCATAGGCTTTCATATATTCTTACTATGCTGAAACTTGTGACAGCTTGAATTTTGCAGAAACGCTTCATGTGTGATGCCAGCGTTTGAGTCAGGGAAGATCGCATCGATGATCGGGATTGAGGGTTTACATCAAATTGATGGGTCCATAGCAGCCATCAGGGAGGTGTATGAGCTCGGAGTACGTTACATTACCCTTACACACAACTGCGACAATGTTTTCGCGACCTCAGCAACCCACGTTACAGCGGGTGGCACTGATAACGGCCTAAGCTCCATTGGGCGGACCGCTGTACTAGAAATGAATCGTCTTGGTCTCCTAGTTGATCTGAGCCATGTGTCGATAAAAACTATGGAAGATGCGCTTCAGATCAGTAGAAGCCCAGTTATCTTCAGTCATTCAAACTCGCGGAGTATTAGTGACCATGCACGGAACGCCCCCGATCACGTTCTTCGCATGCTATCCCGCAATGGAGGTGTTATTATGATTACATTCGTACCATACTTTGTAAACGTTCGACAGCCCGACGCTGCTGATATATCAGCGGTAGTGGATCATATCTTCCATATTGTTGAAGTAGCAGGGTGGGACCACGTAGGAATTGGGGGAGACTTTGACGCTATCACGGTTTTCACGAATGGCTTGGAGAGCGTCGCAACCTACCCTAAACTCATAGAAGCTGTAATGAAACGAGGTGCAACCGATGCACAGGTTAGAAAGCTATTAGGGGAAAATGTCTTGAGAGTCTGGAAAGCGAATGAAGAGATAAGCCAGCGTTTGAAGGATAATGGGGAAATGCCATGGGAAGATGTCTGGGAAGGTAGAAAATGGACAAGATCAAGTTGGATATACCCACAGATGTTCTTGGGAAGCGAAAAAACAAGGATAAGACGACCGAATGGTTTACCTTGAAGATCATCTCTAAGGGCATTGGAAGGCATTTATGTTACGCCAAAGTTATGCTGAAACTGCCGGAAATATAATGATGTCAAAGTTGCTATTCAGTATAATTGCGTGGAAGATATTAGCTGTTTCAAACCAAACGATGTTATTTTGATTTCAACGTCTTAAGCATAATTGATACCATTCCATCCTCTTTCAGTAAATAAAACCTTTCAGCGAAATGGGTCCCGCTAGAGATATCGTTTGGACTGGGCGACTGAAATTGGTGATCAATATTGATGAGTGGACGTGCCTTATTGCATTCAATCCTTCTAATCGGTGCCTTTTCAGAATTAACAGAACCATTGCCACGCGACTCAGCATTTCCCCTAGCACAGATCAAACTAAGTGACGAGGGTAATAAGTCTAAAGCAAGGAAACGCTATGTTCGCACTTATTGTACTTAACGGCTCCTCTATAGACTCATATGGAGCACGCCAAAAAAAATATCAATTACTTACACGTCATGTTATACAATCCGGAGGTAAAAATCGTAATGGTAGTCTACTTCTCTGTGTGCTCTGATGTAGCTATAGTACGGTCTACTATAAAAGTGGGAAATGATCTAAGGAGAACATTGTGCTGAGGATGGTATCAAAGAGCTTAGGTTACGCGAGCTACGAGAGAAAGAGGCTTCTTGCACTAGATCTGTTACACCATAGTAGAAGTACAAAGTCTGAAGATGACTAGCCAGTTAGACACAAAGCAGAGTAATCTGGTCTACGGTGAGAAGCAATTCTGTCAAAATACGATTATTAAAAATGGGACTTCTGAGGTCTGTTCTGTCCAAACGAAATACCCGTTTTGATATTGTGGCAGTTTTGTTTTGCAGTGTGATGATCATGGCTATATAAAAGGTTGGACAAGAGCTAGCTAGATTCGCCATTATACATATGCTGATCATGTAATCTATCCCCACCAAGCAGATAATCAACCAGTCATACTCATAAACGAGGAGTGCACTTTCAGAATATCATCAACATTGTTATCGTCCTTACTGTTGTCGTTTTGGTGCGGCCGCAAACTCCAGATGAAAGCAATCAGTCTCTTAGCCCAGAAAGTCATCAAGGTACTACTATGCGCAGCTTTAGTCTGTGGTTGGTGGAACGTAGACTGTGCATTTGATCTCAACAAGAATATTTGGATTCGGCAACCCTCGTACTTCAACCGTTGTCCTCGCTGGAGCTTTCGTGCGATCAGGCCAGACTTTATTCCACTCTGCATTCATTCCGGCATAATCGCGGGGGAGGTTGACGAGGAAAACTGTTGCATCGACAACATTTTCTAGCCCGGCTCTCCCATCACTGGCCCCCTTGATGACGGTATCAATATTTGCAAAGACTTGAGCGGTTTGAGAACCAATTTTTAGGGTGAGGCCGCCTTCGGAGTTTTTAGTAGCGCCAACAAATGTTCCATCGGCGCGGCGAGAGGATGTCCCGGAGACGTAGATATTCATTCCATTGCCTGGACCTGGCACGATCCGTGCATGTGGATAATTTGCCAGGCCTTGAGCGTGCGTTGACGAGGGTAGAACGAAGGCTCGAGAATCTGCCATTGCTCAATTGACGATACACACGTAGATAAAGAGACCAGTAGGGATAATAGAAACTGATGGAGAAAAGGGCGCTTTACTCAGGGTATTGTATGGTTTATTCTTTGAGAAGTAGCCAGAGGAAGAATTCGATTATGAAGATGATTCTTGTTCTGGATGCGGGGCGGATGAAAGATAGTTACTATTAATAAGCTACCGAACAGCCTCTCAGTATTCGGATGGTATCCGTGGACCAAAAAAAAGGTTCTATGTTCGTAATCGCGCTATTTACCAGCTTGATGGGATGTGGAGAGTACGAGTATGAGTGAAAACATCACGACTATAATCGCCGCCTTCACGACCCATTCCCGATGATTTCATTCCACCAAAGGGGGTACCAAGCTCACGAACGAGCCAGCAATTGATCCATACTAGGCCGGCTTCGAGTTGCTCCCCAACCCGCCGCATACGGGACACATCATCCGTCAATACGATGCTTGCAAGTCCGTTTGGATTGTCATTTGCACGTAAAATAGCTTGTTCCTCAGAATCGAAAGTAGATATTGTGACCACTGGCCCAAAAATCTCCTCTTGCACCACTTTACTATCCGCAGCGAGATCCGTCAGTACAATCGGAGGAATCCAATAACCATCTACCGGTGTCTCTGGTGGAACGGATCCGATTTGAAAAGTACCACCCTCTTCTTGCGCCTGAATAAGGTAAGAGCGAATTTTGTGATAATGAATTAGAGATACGACAGGCCCCATCGTCTTTCCGATAACGTAATGTTTAGTTACGTAGGCTACTATTTGTGTTAGGAAATCCTGATAGATATCTCGATGTACATATATCCGTGAACCACAGAGGCAGATCTGTCAGGCTCATGAGTATGTACGTTAGGTCATGAAGACTCGGCAAAGTCATATTTCACTTACCTGGCCAGTATTCTCAAAAGCTGCTCTTGCAGCAAGTGGGACAGCTTTTTCGAGATCTACGTCAGGAAATACTAGCGTTGGATTCTTCCCACCAAGTTCCAGCGAGAGATGTTTTCCAATATCCGCTGCGGTGTCCTGACGAATCCGAATACCTGTAACTGTCCCTCCCGTGAAAGAGACACCTTGGATACGGGGGGACTGGACCAAAGGGGCACCAGCCCCAACCCCATCACCAAATACGATATTAATGACTCCGGGAGGGACTTTTGCTTCACCAAATACCCCCGCCAGTACTGTTGCACGGTGGGTTCATAAATTTCAGTAAGATTTTGGAGAAAGTGAAGGTGATTTTTCACCTACGGAATGCACTGATACTAGTAATCTCGCTTGGTTTGGCAACGGCTGTGCAGCCAAATGCCAAACACGGTGCGATTTTCCACGTCAGGAGGTAGATAGGCATATTCCAAGGGGAAATGAGAGCAAAGACACCGGCAGGCGATCGATGCTCATATGTCAAGGTTGAAGGTTCTCCGTCGATGAATCTTACCGCGTCATTTTGGTGTAAAATATAGGTAGCAAAGTATCTTCAGGAATAATGTTGGCTCTTAGTTTCCTTCCTAGTATGGTCTCCGCGACACATACCTAAAATTTGCGATTGCACGATCCACCTCTATCCTAGCTCTTTCGAACGTTTTTCCTTGGTCGATACTTTCCCAAAGAGCAAATGTATCCCTTTTCTCTTCTAGAATATCTGCTACCCGTTGTAGCAATCTGGATCTGTATTGACGGGTAGTCTTGGACCAGCTAGGAAAGGCTGTAGCCGCTGCATCTACAGCTCGATCGATATCTAGCTTCGAACTTCTCGGGATCTTGAATATAACCTTCCCGGATCGTGGGTTATGAGAATTCAGCCAGTTTAAATCCGAAGGCTTTGAAAATTCGTTGTTGATAAAATTTGCCAAGTGGAGTGGCTGTGTTGACGCTGTGTGAAGGAAATCCTCTGCCACTTCAGGCTGATCAATTTCCCATAACTTTGAAATAAGATCCATAGTAGCGAATGATTGGCGCTGTATTATAGAGCGAGGTTGCGATATTAGGCAGTAACTGGCTAGGAGAATTCATTTATGTATCAAAGAAATGTCAAGACTTACGGAAGAATATCCGATTCGCTGTTCTGCTGAGAATTAGTTGTAATGTGAAAACATCAGTGTCTAATCAAACTGTAACTTAAAGACTATTATATTGATCTTGATATTTAACTATTGCAAACTATAACTTAAATATACTATAGAATTACTATCATATGAATGACTTGTAGTCGAATATTTTACGTTTAGCTCTCTTTATTTATTTCCGCTTTCTTTTTATAACAGATGTCTAGAATCATGTCCTCTAGCCGTAAAAAATCAACCGCATTTCCACCTAGCATCCGTCCTCTCTCGACGTCCGAAAACAGTTTCTTCACCGTGATATCCGTTGTCAGCATCTGACCCGGGATAGGCATTTCCCCTAGTGGGAAGGGATAATCACTCCCCATAATGATCCTGTCAGATCCAAGCTTTTTGCATATATACTCTAACAGGTCAACGTCATGAACAAGGCTATCAAGCCAAATATTATCTTTATAAATCTGGAGACACTGTATCGGTGAGATTCCGTGGGAGTTCTTGGCTACCAGATCTGGACGGCATTTGTATCCGTGCTGTATCCTTCCCAGGAGAGGTAAGTATGCGCCGCCAGCATGTGCAAAGCAAAATCGGAGCTTGGGATGTCGAGCCAGAATACCAGATGACAAGATTGAATGAATTGCGAGTGCAGTTTCGGATGGCCTAAATATAAGTTAACCTTCTCATTCAATAGCTTATAGGATATATGAATTTGGCTTTACATTCCAATAAGCCACGCTGACCAGTAATCGTTCCAGCGCACTGCATTCTCTTTCTGCAGCTCATATCCCAGCGGATGAACAAAAACAGGGAAATCGAGCTCTTCACATGCTTCCCAAAAATGATCAAAAGCTTTATCATCCAGATTCTTTCCGTTGATCGTTGTACCAATTTCGACACCTTTTAGGCCAAGTTCATTTTTCGCGCGGTGGAGTTCTTTGACCGATGATTTCACATCTTGAAGTGGTACAGTTGCCAAACCCACAAACCGCTCAGGATATTTTAGACAAACTGAAGCCAAATGATCGTTGAGATAACTTGCTAATCGTGCTGCGAGTACAGCATTCTTATCATATGCAAATAGAACTGGGACTGTGCTCAGAACTTGAATATCAATATAAGAAGCATCCATATCCCTAAGCCGAGTCTCCGGGTCGAAGCAATTGGGTTCCACAGTTCTAAAAAATTTGCTTCCGACATACATATCTACTTTTAGTGCATCTTTTGGGTTGTCTTTCGATTCGTGTGGCCGGAGATTTACCCACTCTGACTCGTCGTCGCTGAAATCCGGTAGAGATGGGGGCATTATGTGGGTGTGAATATCAATCCGCACTGAAGAACTAGGTGCACTACCGCCATTGGAAATCTCATTGTGGTCTGATTTTGAACAGAAACAGCCAGAAATGCGGTCCATAAATATAATGCAGGATGATGCATGTGTTGTTATGGTATGGTATACCAAGGAATGAAATATAAACTTATGGAGTCTGAGTGAGGTATCCTTTCTTTATCTGCATACGGAAGTGGCATCTTGTCTTGCATATTTAGAATCTTAGACTATTGTGGCAATTCTCTAGGTTAGGCTACCGACTAGGACACCCAGAGAGCTCGACAAATTAATTAGTCACTCATAGACACTATTATGATTACCGGCTAGTATCCGTTCCTTAAGATCTAATCCATATGATCTTAGACAAGAACTCTACTGCGGTGTTGGGATAATAAATAATTCGTAACCCTGTCATTCTCCTCGCTTCTCCTAATTGGCCAAAATCCACTAAGTAGCCAATCCGAACACCATAGTAGACCACCGGATCACTCTCCGACTGGCCCTGAAGCCTGGATGTAATAGCCGGTTAACGGTCATCACGTAGCTTTAAAAGTTTCCAGGCACCGTTCACATTTTATCAACTTTAACCTTTAAAGCTTATTGATCAGAAAACTGTAAACTATATAGCCCATTCCGAATATAGTTTTAAAATTTATCTACACTATGGCCACCACGACAACATCGTCTACAACGGTACCTCGTACCCTTGGATCTATTGAATCTGAGCCCTCTGTAGCAGCGTCTATAACAGCATCCTTCAATTTCCCCGAACCGTTTGCATTATCTTCGTGGATCGATGCAAACTTAGACAAACTGAAACCTCCAGTCAGCAATTTGGCCCTTTTCATGGGAAATGATTTTATTTTACAAGCGGTCGCCGGACCAAACACAAGAAACGATTATCATAGTGAGTGATCATACTTTTTAAATACCAAACTAAATAGCATTTGTTAATCTGATCATATAGTTAACCAAACGGAGGTGTGCACCCTGAATTTTCTAAAGGCCAATCAATATATGGTAGGATAAAACTAAATAGTTGGAATGAATTTCATATATAGGAATGGTTCTACCAAATTAGAGGCAAGCTACTTCTCAAAGTCGTAGAAAACGGTGACCAGTTTCGAGATATCGAGATAGACGAAGGAGAGATGTACCTTTTGAAAGGTATCGTCATCTTTTAATATTTGGAAGACTGGAAAGGATCAACTGCTTATATTCTGTCATCAGGAAACACTCCCCATAGTCCGATTCGCAAGCCGGGGACACTCGGTCTAGTCATGGAACGACAGCGAGGCCTTGAAAGTATTGACCGTCTACGCTGGTATTGTCCCAATAAGGCTGCGCATCAGGATACGCCGTCAATTATTCGAGAAGAGTCATTTTTGTGTGATAATATTGAGCAGAGTCTGAAGGTCATAATCCAGGATTGGCAAACTAATGAGAAGAGTCGGGAATGTAAACTCTGCGGGGCAATTGCTCCTCCGTATTGAAGGGAGGTGAATAGATGGTGTATATAACTACGGAAATACAGGATGTTCTAGAGCATCTAGCATTTAGTTGAAATTCTGTCGCCCGCTTGAAACGCGATATTTGTATGATAGAACGCCAGCCCTCCACGACGTAAAAAGATAGTGTTACAACTGGAAGAGTATACTCCGTTACTCGTCGATTTGTACCATGTAGTGGCCGGCATCTGGCATGAGAAGTAAGTCGTCGAATAACTGAGACGTTTCCAGGTCAAGTGCGGAGGGCTGAAGCTCTGGGATTAGAAAGTCTGCAGTACTAGTATTATCGTAAGATGATATGAAGTGTCTATCTATTCCGAGGACAGGCTCTTCCATGGATCCGGTCGCTTGATGTGATATTTTTCTATATTTTACCGGCATGTTTCTACCATTTTCGCTCGCTGAACACCCTAATCTAGAAACTGAATTTCGTGGTCCTTCCGAATTTATGTGATTCGGAGAAGTCCTCTTCTCTGATGTAGTGGATCTTTGATTAAATGTGCCTTCGTCAGGTATCCCATAGTTATCACTTTGGCTTTCTGATTGATGCCTAGAGGTTCCTGGAGAATGTTGTGCATAATATCGCGCTGTGTAATCGTCAAATACAGAACGGACCAGCTCATGCTGATTGAGCTCGACCCTGGTTCGCTCCATTTTTTCCTCGGTGAGTAGTCGATATTTCTCAATTTCTGGCCACTGGATCTTCTGATTCCGGAGCACTTCAAGCCCTCTCTCGAGATCAGGCCACGCATGGGCAGTGAAGCTTACATGTCGAGAAAATCTCATACAGTATAGCAGCACATTCATACTGACATAGAGTGCACGATACTGTTGGATCACAAAATGACTAGTTGGAACAGTAGCAATCAGATTTGGTGCAAAATTGATACAATTGGACGCCGCCTCAGCGCAACGTAAATAGGCTTCGGCAGTTGCTATTTCAGAACTTTGAATAAATCGGCCATAGAGGAGGACTAGTCCGACATGATACGATGAGATGGCAATATTTTGTAGCCCGATTGCCTTACTCCAGGAAGGAGTGCTTTTAATCTTGGGTAAGACTTGCTCAGTGAAGTAGTTCTCTAATTCTGAATCGTGTTTCTGTATAGATGATTTGAGAGCGTCATTAGATTTTAGGCTACGAAGCTTATCGCGGCTCCTCAGAGGACGGATCGCCCGATATACCCTACCCAGGGTAATATGAACATTCGTAATGACAGGGAACCATTGCTCTGTATCAGGTACCTCCCCTGAAACTCGTTCAGCAGAAGTAGACATGTCGGCATCATATTCGACCTCATCCATAGCTAGTGGTTTTAGAAGAACAGTCGAAAGAGAGCAATCAAGAGTGTAGAGACACCATCGCAGATTATTATAATCTGTTCTCACTTCCGTAGTATCCTCCAAGTTCAATGCATGGTATAGCCTTACTGCATGGCCAACAGTCACCCAGGCATCATTAGCATTTCCTTTCTCAACAAGATAGAGACTAAGAAGGCCTTGAGCAATGACAATATTCATTGAACGTCTAGAGTCGTCATCGACGGGACCGGATGTGGGATTGCCGAACCTTTCCTCTATGGCGAGTGAATAAAAAATTGAGCCAAGGTCGAGAGACTGGTAAGGTTGATTACCAAGTTCATCAAAGATAGGATGGCTAGGTTGCAAAAGAGGTGCCGAAACAGCCAATAGCGCTGGCAATAAAAAAGAGAGTCCAGTCTTCTGGTCCCGGGAAGATGTATCATAGTTCGCATATTGCCTTCGGAAATCATATTCACTGATTATTGGGAACATTGGAAATATTGTTTTATAAAACAAATCGATCAATGCTCTCGCTAAAGAATCAGGCAGGTTTCTGACTCTTTGCTGCGGTGATTGATCAAGAATGGCGGTATCCTCGGAATCACCTAGAGATCCCATTGGTAGCAAGCTGTTGGGATTACTTGGCGCAGAGTTGTGGCCATTCATCGGGTAGTGTGCATCCTCCTCCTCCAGCCGTTCGTTCACAGGCAGCTGTGCATTCGCCAGCTCGAGAGAACTACGAGTTGTACTTAATAGTAAATTCCGTACATAGTAATAGAATACTCACCCAGAGTCGTTGGAACTTTGCGGCCTTTGCTGTAGCTGTTGCTGGGGAGTGGGCGCGACTTCTACGTCACGGCCGTTCTGCCTTTCTGTGATACCAGTCGCTGTTTCATCGCGCTGATGAGCGAGTTGGACGTCATCCTCTGTTGGAAGGGTCTGGGTATTTTGTTGAAGTTGGGGGTCCTGGCTTTCACGCACTAGTGATGGAATCAAGACGTCGCCTACTGACTCGCATCCGCCCTCAGGTTGTTTATCACTAAGCTCCAGCAGACGCTGTTCCATCGATCGGATCTTATTCTCGAGTCTCGCGACATACCTAGTTGAAGTATCAGTATTATAACTCTCTAGTGTCTTTCTGTTGCCTCCAGGGGAGCTAACATAGCGTCAATTCCTCGCATACTTTCCAGCGGATCAGCATAAGCACAGTCGATGTTGTTTCGACAGCAGCTTTGACACGGTTGTTGGCCATCACATTTGATTTTCTTCTTCCGACAGGCATCGCAAGCCCTCCACACTCTTTGGCGCTCGGATAAAGTCATAATATCTGAGCAGTAACCACTGTATTCAGTTAATCTATATCGGTATCACGAATTCAACAATTTGGATGCAGATTGACGTCCAATACGGCTTATGCATTTCCCCGCGTTGTCGGCTACAGATCATGGCTGCGGGCGGAATACCTCGCTCAGCTGACTAAGATTCCAGTAGGTCAAGCTGTAATTGGAGTACAATTTTATGTCTACCGCGTTGACCATAGAGTTGTTTATTACTATTGGGTAACTATAGGGATTTAGTCATTGGATTATTGATTTAGGTTGTGGAGCTATCTGCTGAATAGCTAAGAAATGCTTAGCTGTAGGTATAATGGAAAGCCCTCTATTTTTAGGAATAAATCATGCCTTTATTAGTCATCAAGACTGCCTCTAAGTACATATCTCTCTAAGCTGTAGGCAACTTCTAAGACGTGATTCTTTATGCTTTGGACACTAATTGCAGGGAGAAATTCTAGCCCTGTTTCTTTAACAAGTTAATTACGCACATAGATAATTCATTATAATGGCCTTTAAGTCTTGATAAAGGAAGTCGTGATAAGAGGCACGAGCCAACATCGGAAGGTTTCCGGATGGCCATTACTCTAATGCCCGATAAGAGGAAAGAGAGATAAGGATCTCGTCTTGCTAAGAAGACGTAATGCTATCTCACTTTAAATAGTTCATAATATGGCAGGTGTAGGCCCGTATACATTAATTTATGACGATAGGCGCCAATTTTTCAACAGCCAATCACGGCTCGTTCCGACGGGGCCGGATCTTATCCGAATGGCTAGATGGCAAAGTATCCTCAGCCTTTGAGGGGACTAAAATATGCAGCATGATTCTTCTTGTTACATCCCATTGATAAACAGGGGATTTGGCAGAGGTAACTCAACTCCCAAAGATAAAAACCATAGCAATAATAATACCGGGTGATCCGGGCTTATAATAGAGAGATAAGATATAGTGTATAGTAAGCAGTATTATTGGTAAAAGAGCGTAGGAAGGGCGTTTCGTTAAATGTATTTACTATTATTCTCTGTGGACTATAAAACCACAGATTTATTCGCCCCACACTATAGGCGCACTTGTGAGTCTTTGTTTATGTTGAGCACAAATTCAGGGACATTGTTACATCTTCAAACCTTACTGTGAACTCGAAAGTATTTCACGACGAGAGTCCGGAAGCTCTGTCTCGGATAATAATCTAACTTACCATAAAATGGCGGATTCTATTCCAGGCACAGAGGACCTTGCCCACGATCGCCATGGAAAGGGAGATAATGATATTGTACTAGTGCCACGCCCTTCTACTGATGTGCATGATCCATTGGTAAATTTCTTTCTCCTCACTTAAATCAATCCGTGGTTTGGATAAGTGCTAATTAGAGACCAAGAACTGGTCACGGACATGGAAGTATCTAGCCCTAGGGAACATGTTATACTTCATGTTCCTTGGGAACTTCACAACGCTATCTATCGCACCACTGACACCGATCTTCATGGAATACTTTAATACTTCTGTATCAAGGGTAGCTGCACTGGTGAGCAATTGATTCCTTCCTCAGTCCTATGCAGACAGTTGTGAGTATAGGTTAAATATTGCTATCTATCTAGACCGGCGCCTGTATCCTGTCTCTAGGATATGCGAATCTCCTGATCATACCCTGTGCAAACATCTTCGGACGACGCCCGGTAGCTCTTATTTGCTGCCTTATTTGTGTAGCTTCACATATTTGGCAAGCTTCAAGCAAATCATATAGTTCATTTCTCGGAGGCAGAGTGCTTGTAGGAATTGGGGCGTCAACAAGTGAAAGCTTGATGCCGGTTGTGATCTCTGATATCATGTTTCTGCACGAGAGAGGGACATGGATGGGAGCATATTTGTAAGTCCAGTCAGATATTATCGTACAGAGTATCAGCTAACTTCAATGAAGTTGGGCCTATTTCATGGGCGCCTGGATTGGGCCGATTGTTTCTGGTAGCATTGGCGCTGATGTCTCGTGGCAGTGGTTTTTCTGGCTGTCGACAATCTTGCAAGGTGTAGGTCACGTCTTATGAAGCGCATGACTTTAAACTGACCTATAATTATAGGTTAGTTTTTTAACCATGCTAATTGCATTTCCTGAAACCAAATATCATCGAACTACGGAGGGATATAGTATTGAAAGAGTTGTTGGTCTCGTACCACCCCAAGGTGAAGCCAATAGTGGGCTTGTATCGAAGAAGTCAGACGGTGAAAAGCAGAGTATAACGGCAGCCGATGGGTCGGAAGCTGTACAATATCCTAACCTCGTGGGCGATGGCTATCCAAGCCTGAAGCAGCGATGGGGTATCGTCGGCAAGCTTGACATGGTCACCTTCAAGAATTCACTGCGGGAATTCTTGACGCCATTGTATCTGGCATTTTTCCCCATAGTCCTGTTTGGAGCACTGTGCGTTACTTTTGGGGCATCATGCCTGCTCGTCCTCAATTTGGTCCAGTCCCAGGCATTCTCACGCACTCCATACAATTTTGAGCCACAAGCCGTGGGTTTTACAAACTTTGCGCTCATGGCTGGTGGCATTATCGGACTTGCAACCGCAGGGCCTGTGTCGGACTGGACATCTATGGCTTTGACAAGGAGAAATAACGGAATTCGGGAACCCGAAATGCGGCTCTTTTCTTTCATTCCGTTCATCATTATCTGTGTGATAGGAATGCTGGTGGGTGTTTTTATTTAATCATGTTACAAAAGCTATTATCGGTTCAGACGTCGCTTATTTTACTACTATAAACAGATTTCTGCCCTCGGAATGGACCGATTCTGGTCTTGGGAGTCCATTGTCATGGTGGGTTTTGGTTTCACGGGAATCATTGTTGTTGCTATTCCAACCATTGGCACGACTGTAAGAACTTCCGTGAGAAGGACGATATATCCTCTAACTCAGTTAATCTATAGTACGCTATCGATTCTTACAAGCCTGCTGCTGGGGAAATTATGGTCGTGGCAACCATCGGAAAGAACTCATTCGGTGTGAGTGATGATTTCTTATATACTCCCTTAATGGAAGATTTATCTTATATAGCATTTAGTACGGAATGACATATTTCATCAATCCCTGGTTGGAGAAAAATGGATTTATTCCACCTATCATCACCGTCGGAATGTTGACTGTAGGTATTGCTCTTGTTGGACTAATCCTGTTCTACTTCTTCGGAAAGGCGTGTCGAAAACTCACTAGAAACTCAATAATTCATAAGTTTTAATTGAAACCAGTAATTTTTTATAAGCAATCTCCCGCAGGTCTTAACATTGTCAAAGAAATAGTGTGATCATTAGCAGAGTCAAATATAAGAGCCACCATAGATAATAATTGCCATTCAGTTGATATCTGTTTCTCTTCTCTCTTTCCCCACGATACATCATTTACCCTTCAACTTCATAACACTTAGAACAGCACTAGCCTCTATCGAAGGTTAGATTTCCGCAGTGTGCATTCATTCGGTGAATTCCAAGTTTCAAAATCAGTTGTAATGACTGGGCCTATTGCCAATTTATTAAACTGTAATCTCAAACATCAGTCTCGGATATCAGCCGTGAGGTTACTTTGGCTGATTGGAGGGAGCTCTGCGCTGGCACCACATTGATTATATGAAGTTGCTCGCGGCTATTTAAAGCTACGTGTAACTAAAATCGATTAGATTAATAATAAAACGGAAGGGCAACCAGACTTTCATGAATTAGTGCGAAAATTTAGGACTTGAATTTCATTTGGAAAAACTAGCTTTGGTTGAAATGTTCCTTAATTGCTCGGATTAAAATGGCACGCTTTTGTGGTAAACAGATAGTAGTATTATAGTTGAAAAGAAAATTGTAACAAGATAGTATCCTAAGCAAAGAAATAGTAGTTATTAGATTACGCTTAGCCAATTTTCCGTATCTCTAGCCCAGATATTCTCTATTTCGCACTTTATATATCCATTCTCGGCATTTCTTTACGCTATCGTCCTGCACTCTCTGGTAGAGAGCCATTTCATCCGCCACACTAGCACCTAGAGCTTTTTCAAAACCATGCCTGCCATTTTCAATGTTCGATTTTGCTGCCATTCCGTTTGGATGCTTGTGCTGCGATAAGTTGCTCTGGAATATACCAGCAGCACTGACAGGAAGAAAATCCTCATACACAATCGGCTCATACATTATATATCCTTCTCTAACCAAATAATCGAAGTCATCGGACTCAACAATCTGTGATTGTAGTTTCTCGGGATTAATGTAATATTGAAACCATGCCAATCCTTCAGTACGCATCTGCTCCCATGAATCCGGAAATTCTGCAAACTTTCGCGAAAATGCATCCCCATCTATCGCAGTAATAGCCTCGTCTAATGCTGACTGGAGTAGTGAATCGTATAGCTGACGCCCCTTAATAGTGAGTGCCGCACCTCTTTGCTCTATCTCTCCAAAGCGAGCGGTGTGGCTTCCGGAGATGATTTTGACAGCATCATCAGCTTTACTAGGGAAACCGATGGATTCTTCAATGGCTTTGAAACTTGTTTGCCGCAGAAGAATTGGACAAGTCCGTTTTGGCGGGCCCTCGACATATTCCTTAAGAGGTATATCCCAGTCCCGCATACCTGATTGGACTGCGTCGATGTCTAATGTTCTTGGTGTAAGATGGTTGATGTGAGGTGATTTAAAAGCAACAATATCTGCTAAAACGGGGCTCTCTTGAAGTAGCTTTAGATATTTGTTTTGAGAAACTGCTGCGGTGGAATGCCATCGGAAACTTTTTTTAGCTTCACAAACGAACTCTTCAGCCTCAGTTTTGACCAAGCCGCCATACTGATCATAGATCTCCAGTAATTCATACAACCGCGTTGAAAAGATCCGACGGCAAGATAGAATATCTACTACATCTTTTCGAAGTGCACTTGATGTGATAAATTCGACTCTCAACAGTGACACAAACATGCGAAAGGGGTTCTTGGATAGCTCTGATGCTTCATGTGCTCGAAAACACGTAGCATGAACAGGAATCCCAGCTGATGAAAGATCATAATATCCAGTGGGATACATACCCATAACCTGAAGTACTCGTCGTACTGATCTTAATTCGGCAATGGTACCAACTCGAATGGCTCCATGTCGTTCTAGGTGGATTCGTTCCAGGTCATCCGTAGCCTCCAGTCTTTCCCTTAAGTCTTGATCGTCCTGAATAGTTCTCTTATTAACATGCTCGACGAGTGACAAAAGTTTTCCATAGAGAGGTACTTCAGCGGCATACATCAATGACATAGCCCGACAGAAGATATCTCGAATGTCTGAACGCGGTATGTGCTGGCGTGTTGAAGAATTATGTGTCATATTTGTTTAAATGGAACCTAATAATTTATTTTCCGGCAACTATACTTTAGTATTAATACACTCAACTTTTGAAATCGAAATAAATGAACCGCCCTTTTGTTTCTCCTCAATAATTAATATAGACTTTTCTGTATAGCAATAATTTCATGTGTCACGTTTTATGCACGCGGAAGCAGCCCGATGGCATTAACCTATCGCCGGAAACCACCGAATTGAGTCTTAATAGCATACAATGGCTCAATACAATATTTTTTTATCATTTCTATGTTTTAGAATTGTTCTACTAGGCAATGCTTGAAGATTTGGGTTATTTGACCAGCTTGGAACAGTCTCTGCTCTTTTATACCTCAGGCAGCCCGGATTGGAGAGAATAGTGCACAGCGGGTTAGTATAATTGATCCATGCTCAACAAGAGGAGCCAATGAAATTTACGATTTCAATAGAATTAAAATTCGGCGTAGATGACTTCGACCTGTTGAGAGGAAAGAAGTCATCGGCTCTAATTCCTCGGCAGCAACTACGTATGCCAGTACTGTCTTATTTTAGACCTTATAGAAGTGTCAACTTTGTGGAAGATAATTTTCTCAGGATGATATTACATGGATATTTTGCCCGTCTTTTGTTGCCCAATTAAACGCTTTGCCCAATATTTTCGCTGTTCGCTGGTGGAAAATAGCGGCTTTCTAGATAATAGGAACATTAACTGCACTAGTGTATATATTATTCTCCGGAATTTTCCATTGCAATATTCGGAGGATACGATTATACCACTATACAGGGCTCTTCGGTGACTGTTATTGGTACTTACGTTTAAGGCTTACTCTAGACAATTATCGATGCTCTATAGACCTATATGGCGATAGGTACGGCGGTAGTACTACTCTCTATATATAGCAAATCGTAGCTGTATACTCTTTAAACAATCAATAGAATATAGTGGTTCCGTATTCATCCCTTGTGCATGAGCCCATCTACAAACCCCAACCATCTGTCTATCTTATCTTTCCAAGTATTATATCAGTTAACTAACTAGTCCAGGCTTGGACAGTAGTATATTCTCTATAACCTCTCGAACTTCAAACTCCTCAAACACTGCCCCAAATCCATAACATTTAACCTTCTTGGACAGCTGTTCAATAATATTGTTAAAATCCGTTACTGTGAATTCTGGAAGCCGTGGAGAGTTCAGAATCATATCCCAAACCATGACAGGGGTGACTTCGCCGTTAAGGCTGAGACGCTTGCTGTGCTCAAGCAGGCCGGCGAGACAGGATTTGCTTAAAGTGTAGGATTCTAGGCTTGGTGAAGGAGTATCAAAACTGGCATCTGAGGGAGTATTTGAGTTCATCTCGGGGTATACTCCCGGAACGCATGAGGCCATTAGTGCGTGGCCGTATAGCTGATCTTCTGGATTAACTCGCATGTGACATAAACAAGGTCTTTCGATGGCCAGGACAAAATCAATGCCTATTTGCTCATAGTCAAGCTCATTTTGTGTGCCTTCTAATAGCTGTTCCTGGCTGTTTCGTTGTGGTGAAGATGGTGTTGCAGTTACACTTGATATGCTGGTCTCTGCAACAAGTGGATCAAGAATTGAACGACTAGGGTCTAACGAAATAGGGCCGACACTCGCACCAATACTCTCCTCAGAAGCGGCAGGAAATATAATTTCATGCCGTTCTAGTACTTGCCTCAACCTCTGGTTTTCTTCCTCTAAGCTGGCGTTTCTGTTTAACAGGTTGCAGGCAGCTCCCTTTACCTGTCCGTTTTCTCTTTCTAGATTCTCGTAACGTTCTGAGAGCACTGTTACATCATGCTTCAATTGAATGACCTCCTGCTCAAGAGCTTTGACATAGAATTCTTTTCGTTCACAATGATTTCTTTGGGCTTTCCTTGCAAGCTCCTGCTTTCTCGTCAAGGCAGGCTGATTGCGTGGCTTTGGCCCACGCTTTTTCATAGGCTGTCCATCCGCTCTAGTTTTTGCCACTGAACTGCTTTCAAGAGGACTCAACGATTGTGAATGCATAAAAGTGGCTTGCGTATGATCGTATCCTCTGCTGTCGTTGCAACATTGCCCGGCAGGTGGGGTGGAATCCGCCATAGTGTCCAGTGAGCTCTTTGATTCCCTCTAGGATGAGATGACTAATAAGAGAGGCAGGTCAGATTAACCCTGCCCGCGAAAATATGGCTACGAAGGATAAAGCTAGAAAACCTTTCGTATCATAAATGTGTGCGGGAGAAGGTTGTAGTATGCAAGGTCATACTTTGTTCAAGTAGTGATGTAAGAGGGTAGGGTAAATATTGGTTATGTCGGACGCTATACCGTATATATCCCAGCGTATACGCTAGAACATATATAAAGATGGCATATCTGGATATAGATCTTTTGGTGGTGCTGGAGCATATGGAGATGCGAGTAGAGGGTAGGCCGACGATTAGTTACGTGCGCACAATTCGCCGCGGCTTACCAGGAGAAGGGATAAAATCGTACCGTAATTGCATCATAGGGTAGTCAATTCAGTTAATTCTTTGGCTTTTACCATATTGGGACTGTTGTTCCGACAAATTATTCCTAGGTAGTTTAAAGATTGAATGACTCTAGCACAGGGATATAATTTCTAATTCACGAAACTCTAGCAAGCAATAGCGCTTAAGTGCCCGGTGGCAAATGGTAAACTGTGTCGAGAATTGGGAATTCTTGCATAGGCACTAATGGTGTTCGCTAGCCAATCATTAGCGGTCGGTTAGAACGAAAGTACCTTTGTACTCGGAAATACGACCTGCGCTGCACAAATTGTAAACTTCTCACTTATAATTTTATTCTGAAAGTGATCCGCTCTCTATGGCAAGAGGGAAAACTCGTGTTAATAATGCCTATTGCCGACAAATGGATCTTCGTAATACCCTCTGCGAGACAATTTGGAATTATAGAAAAATGGGTCAATCAACTCGACATCACCACGAGCATGATGGCTGTATATATATCGAACCAGAATATCAATAGAGTTATTGAAATTACTTCCTACTCAATTATCTTCATTGCTAAGTCTCAGAAGTGAAAAATGCAATCTTTTTTCCAGTACCAGGCTCTCGGTCGTCGACTGCAAGAGCAGCTTGATCAAAATAAGGTCAAAACAACAAGCTCCAGCACAGCACGAGCGTTGAATAGTAGCAATCAGCAAACACAACTGAACCCAGACTACGCATCCTCATTAGCATCTACGTCATTAGAAATTGACGATAACATCTGTGATCCCGAGCCAGCGTCACTCGAGCCATTTGGTACCCGGTTAGGTGCGTCACTCACGGGTGTTATTGTGCAAGAACACGATAACACATCTAGCAAGGCCTTTCTCGTTGGCTTCGAAGGAGATCGAGATCCGTTAAACCCCCGGAATTGGCCTTTGACAAAGCGGATTCTCTGCACGGCGAATGTTGGCGTCATTGCCTTGGTCGTTGGCACTGCAGCTTCAATTGATTCGGCAGCCATTCCACAAGCCGCGGCCGAGTTTGGTGTGAGCGAAACTGTGGAGGCTCTAGCTACAGGATTGGTGAGTGTCTTCTCAATCTTCGACATGATAAGAAGTTAACTAGACTAATATTCAACGATGTAGTTCTTATGCGGATTCGGATTCGGCGCCTTGATTGCTGGACCTATCTCAGAAACCATCGGGAGGAACCCTGTTTACATAGGTTCCCTAACTCTCTATATGCTATTCGTGATGGGTGCTGGACTATCACAATCTGTTGCAGGTCAGCTTGTTTGCCGTTTCTTAGCGGGATTCTGCGGCGAGTCTCCCCTATCAACTGTGGGAGGCTCAATAGGGGATATGTGGGATCCTATGAATCGCTTGGTTGCGTTTCCAATTTTTGCAAGTAAGTATTTTAGCTTGTTATTTATTTATTATCGAGATGCTAATCATAACAGCTCTCGGTTTGATGGGCCCCATTACTGGTCCTATCATCGGTGGGTTCATTGCTGAATCCTCGGTTATCTCATGGCGCTGGACCGAATGGATTACCCTCATATTCTCCGGTCTTGTACTGGCGTCGATTATTTTGTTCCAACCTGAAACCTACGAACCAATTTTGTTAAAATGGAAAGCTACACATCTTCGTCAAATGACTGGTGATGAGCGTTATATTGCTTCCATCGAGTTGCACGGTCATGGTTTTGCTAAACGCATGCTCAACTCTTTATATCGCCCCTTTCTGATGATTATTAAAGAGCCGGCTATCATGTTGTGGACAGCATACTTGACTGTTATCTATATTATGCTATTCGGATTTCTAGATGGATACAGCTTTGTATTTAGCAACACTTATGGGCTTTCGCAGGGGTTGACTGGTCTTTCGTTCGTTGGCATTGGAGCAGGCTTACTGGCGGCGTCGGTCACCCTTACTCCGTTAGTATATCATTGGGCGAAAAAGGAAATTGCAGTTTTGCAAGTTTCTTACGATACCGCATCACCTCGCCTGCCACCGGAGTTTTTCCTCTGGTATGCCATGATTGGAGCTCCTACTATTCCTATCTCATTGTTTTGGATGGGCTGGACTGCATATCCTACCATTAGTATCTGGTCTCCGATTCTGGCATCAGTACTATTTGGATTTGGCATATTATCGGTGTTCGTCTCTACATACATGTACCTGATTGATAGTTATGAGACCTACGCAGCTAGTGCTTTAACCATGATCACACTGATTAGGTACGTTGCTTCTGGTGGAATGATCGAAGCATCTCTGCCGATGTATCGCAACCTGGGCGTTCACTGGGCCTTGTCATTATTGGGGTTTCTTGGAATTATTTTTACGACGGTTCCATACTTATTTTACAGATTTGGGCCTTGGATTCGATTAAAAAGCAGGTTTGCTCAATATAATAATTAGAATTAGGTTGGACCCGGCCCTGTCAGAAGCTTCAGTTCTTTGCGGCATTCCTGTCACATACACACGCGATCCAGGCTCTGGAATAACAATCCTGTTCTAGGTCTTGTTATCCTAAGTTTAATACAATGAACCTCTGAGAAGCACAGAAATATTCAACAGCATACGCTTTGTTATGAATTTGGCTAGCGAGGTTCTGATATTAAGGTTAACGTTGCCGCGAGAGCTTACAAAACTTACCAATCATCAGTGGTCAGAGCGCTTAGTAAGGTTGATATTACGCATGTAGGAACACATTAGAGAGAGTCAATTGGCTATTCATATAGAGATGTACAGTACATAGAGAGTGTAGACAAGTAGAAAAGATAGCACTAATTGCCTTCGGCTAGGTCAACCTCCTGGAAGTTATCTAGACTCTTTGCGTCTTCCTCACCCATTTTTCTTTAGTTCTCTAGTAAACAACGGAGACAATGGGAACTGGAGCTCCTACTCCTGCAATGAGCTTGGTCCGAAGAAAGAATGCCACTATCGGTAACGTTGGCAGCCCTTTGTCCAACCTTAAGGCCAATCAATTATACCTCCTCCAAGTGGTCGCAGTTGGACTAGATGTTGAGGTAAGCTTTAATCTTACCAATGCGGCCATGGAGTCGCTACTGATATTCCTAGTTTGTAAAAAGCGATGTGGAGGTGGGCCAGGATTCATTTCTAAACCTTGTTGAATTGTTCCCCATTCTGAAGCAAAGATGCGTTTTGTTACATCGATCTATGACTTCCTCTTACTCTTCTACGGAGGAGAAGCCAGCTTGTGCTAGCTGCCAGAGACGAAAGAGGACCTGTATACACTCAAGCCAGATATCCGATGGTAGAAACTGTCTGTACCAGATTCGAATTGGTTAGATTCCTATCCGGTAGATTCAAGTTCCGTTATATTCCCTCACCTTGTCCATCCGTGCTTATTGCGCGTGAGTTGCATACAGAGACATTATCCGTATCACAAGACATAAACATAAGTGCATACAAATGCTGCTATTGCCATTATCAATAAGGTTCATTCCACTCTAATATGAGCTCCAGTCCATGGCTTCATATGTCTCTCTGATCCCCACAAATTTATCTTTTATGCCGAGCTCCTTGCTTGTTAGAACCTGCTCTCCAGACCAGCTATTCTCGCCAAATTCTTCAAAATATCTCATCATCACGCCCATTTCACGGCCCCACATAGGCCATACAGAGTCAAACGTTTCCATTGAATCTGTTTGGACATAGACGGAAGGCTTTCCTGTCACTTCGCTCCAAAGTTCAAGCATCCTACCAATCGTGGTGTGTTCAACGCTGGCAAGCACGTATTTACCGTGGGTTAGCTGAGGCTGCTTCAGAATTACCGAAATAAATATGCCAACATTTTTTCCGACATCCCCAATACACACAACAGGAGTAGTCGCAACAACAGGTTGTAGTTGAACGTACTTTTGGGCAGATTTCTGTTTAAAAATGTAAGCATAAAATCAATAACTTGAATCAAGAATAATAGGCCAGGCTTACCAAGAAGTTAGGAGAGAACATCGGAAAACCATAATTCTGAGCATAGAAACCAACCCACACAAAAGTGGTTTTGGAGAGCAGTGTAGGAATACCTTTGATGTAGCCATCAATTTCTCTCTTTGCATCAAAGTGTGGCACCTTGTGCTTCCCATTTGATATCTCCGATATGCCCGGTAGTGTGCTCCAGATAAAGTGCTGAAGTGTATCGGTCTTGGAGGCGGCATTAGCTATATTCTTTCCTTGAGCAAGTTCAACTTGTATAGCCTTATCAGGACCGCCACTAGCAAAGGGCTCAAAGAAATTGGTGACAGCAAAGATCGCTGTTGATCCCTATCAATCTATTAGTATCATTAGTTTCCATGGCCAGGGAAGCTCTACGTACCGCGAAGGCTTTCGCAAGAGACTCTTCGTCATTTAAATCTGCAACAACTAGCTCAGCACCTTGTGAAGCTAGATGCTTTGCGTTGCTACTATGAACGTTCCGAGTAATGGCTCTAACTTTGTACGTCCCATTTCGTAACGCTGACTCTGCAACTGATTTTCCTTGTGCCCCAGTAGCACCTACAACGGTGAGAATCGATGACATGCCTGTGGTTGCTAAGATTGTGTAGAATTGATATCGTAGTTGGAACAGTGCTTTGAGGTGAAGGAAGATTGTCACTGCTGGATATGCAACAAGAAGGAATTATAATAGCATTGGCTGTGGGATTTACATCGTGTAATTCCCCTGCGCAAAGTGTTGTTATATACCTGTTGACCTGATGCCACACCACACAACTTCATGTACCGTTGCTGAATAATTGCACTACTATTTGGAATGATCACGATAATAGTCTTCAAGAAGCCCACGAAATTGTTACTACTGGAATTTGCTGAACTCTAGGTGCCTGTGAATCTACGAATAAAAGCCTCAGTGATTCATTTTAAATGACCCTTGTCACATGCGGATGTATGCAAGAGACAGGGACCAGATTCTCCTATCCAGGTTAGAACGAAGACTTTCTTGGCGGTGATACCGTACGCGCACCCAAAAACACTTAGGGATGCCTGAACTACTACAATAGAACCTAATTCCGGGTGAACCTGTGGCGTAGACCCACTCCGTTTTTTACAAGCAGAATGATTATTCAGCGCTTTCTATTCTTCTGTTTTATTATTATGAATTCTAGGGATGTTGTTTCAAAGTCTTTTTGGATATTCCTGGTATTCCCTGTACATGGAATGGCCAATCATCTGGTTCAAAGCCAGATACGGAAAAGCTAAACGTATCAAACCATTACTCTTGCCATCTTCTACGAGTTATTGGATAAATGGTATTAGAAAGCAAAAGGATTAGACCGTTGATGAGGTCACCCAACGTTCGGCAGTACAGTACCTCTGCATTTTGCTGGCCTCACTGACTTCGATCCGTCTTCGCCAGCCAAGGAGCTAACACTCTACTAGCTACCTACTATTTGATATATGACCGTACAGTAATTTGAAGTTTGGAGATCGTTTACGTAATTGTATTCGTAATAATATCCTGCTTGTTTATGACACCGACGATCATGGAAATTCCTTCGACTTCACCTGAATCATATTTGGATTAACTTATCAGCTTCTAAGCTTCGGATTTTGGGGCGTGGGTTAACATGACAGCGGAGTTGATTGGCCAGACCTAGTATGTTAAGGATTTAAGGTATTTGCTGGTGCAGGAAGCGATTAAACCAACTTGCACCGGAGCGTCAGCCGGCCGCTAGATACTTATGGAAGTAGCAATAATTTATTATTCAGCTGTCATTTTTTAATTTATTATTCTCGTAATGCAAAGGCCAGATTACGATTCTCCGTCCTCATAAACTCTAATTAGAGTATACTTTAGAAGTGCGCTGGCATAATTGCCACATTAACTAGATTACTTTCCATCGCCAGTTATATTATACATTCGCCTCGGCGATACTTCTCAACATGAAAAGCTCGGCGTATACTCGATATATTCCTTGAGGGAAAAAGAACTTCAAAAATTAAAATGAAATGAAAAGCAAAGGAAAGAGTAATGTTGCAGAGACCTCTGCCTCTGTTACTTACAGAAGCAATGCGTTCTAGAACGGTTGGTTTATTAATCTCTGGCTCTCTAGCGCGGCTGGATCGATTTAGTGTTACAAACCACGGGCTGAAATGCAGGGAGGACATAGTGGCAAAAAATCCACACCGGCAAACTTCCCAGTATTGGTAGTGTATTCTGTACTATTCCCCGTAGCCTTGTATAAGCCACCGGTAGCGTATTTATCTTTTCAGGAAGATTATAATTGTTTCTTTTTGTAGCCTACAATAATATCTATGCCAGTTCACGTCCTACGTAAGGCTCAGTGGCAAGGTTGTCCGAATCAATTCTGTCAAATATGAAAGCTGACATCGCCAACTAACTAAAGCTCTTGAAATTTATGCCTAGGTTATATATGTATGATATATTTGGGTCACAGAATATGCGTGCGATCCTTGTTTTTGAGGTTTCCGACAAATGCTTCGATACGGTAACCTTACAATTCTCTAAGCATGCACCAACTATTTTCACTGGGCAAAGGCTGCGAGGAGTTCTCTATGTCTCTCATGAAGAAGGGTATCTTTTTGATGCCGCTCAGATAGTACTGCAAGGTAAACACATTCGGATTCCAATACAGGTGGTTAAGGCTAAAAGTCTCTTAGGAGACGTAAAGAGCACGGTGAAGGGGCCAGGTGGAGTTGTTTCAACGATCGAAAAGCCTGTGAGTAGATATTATTTCTTCACAGTCGCATTGAAGTAGGGAGCTAATATATCCAAGCTCATTATCATGTCGTGCGTTAAAGTAGCAGAAGATTTCCAACAGATAGTCGCAGAAGTACCTCACACTGTGATGACCCAAACCAGTTTCTTCTTTAATATTCCAGAATACATGTCAATACCCTCAGATCGAACGGGGATACAGCAAACTCTGCCACCTTCAATGCGTATTCTCAAGCCTAATCAATTTATAGCTTGGGATAACTTTGCAAATGGATCCGTAAATAGCTGCGATGTATCGTACTATATCAGGGCGCGAGTTTTTAGAAACGGACGACAGGTTTATGAGTCCAGCCGAGAGATAATCATAATGCCGGTTACAGATCTACCACCGCCACTTGATCCGGAGGATTTCAAAGGGGAATTTCGACTGCTTGCCACATGGCCATTGAAATCACCTACCAAACAGAGGGAAAACATCACACTGACCATTTCTGCTGAAGAACCGCAACCGATAATATTCCCTACAAGCGAAGGAGAAACTGGGAGCACTGATGTGTTTCTGAACTTTGAGACCGGAATGCTCTCAATGAAGAGCGACGAAAAAACATACGTGGAGTCTCAACTAACGTATTGCGAAGTTTCAATAACTCTGAATGCTATTACATACTTTTCAACACTTGAACAATCCTCTGCAATGTCTATCGAAGAGGTAACACGCTCTCCCTCAGTTGTTTCAAAGAAGACGAAATACAAAACCGACAAGAGAAAGATGCACCTTAAATGGAGAAAGGGTCATGGCATAGCTTGTGAGTTCACTTTACAATTGTCTCCGTGGTATCCACTCATCTAAACCGCTTTTCTTAGCGGGAACGGCAGAATTTGCCAAACTAGAAGCGTCAGTTACCTTGACCACGACCCTCCCGCACAACTTCTCCCGCCTTCCCTCCTTTTTATCCACATTGGTAGCAAGGAGATATGCGCTTGATTTTGATATAATGCTCGGATATGGACACGGAATTATGCCAAAGAAACTGCGTCTCCCCATTCAAATAATACATCGCCCGCTGGAAAAGTGCCCGGATCGGCTATCAGAAGTAGAATTTGAAGACAGCTTGTTGCCTCCATCATATGTTCCATAACCGGAATCGAATGGGTATCATATAGATATTGTCTATCCGTAAGATTTTAATCCAGAGGCATTACTAAAATATTCTTATTCTGGCAAAGATGAAGAAATTAAACTGTTGTGGAATTAATATACAAACAGATCCAGAGTGCTTCTCTAGATGCGTTCGTTATCAACGCTCTCGAAATATTGCCGCAATTACCTTGTGCAAACGAATATCTCTGGAATTACAAACTAGTTCCAAAGCCATCAGAGGACTCAATAGGCAATGAGTCTAATATTGATCAATATATTGCTGGGGTACCTTGTGCATTAAATACAAAGGATCGCGTTATTAGGACTTTCAAACCATTTTGCTGGACATGATCTTCCTGCTATTTCCAGTTTTTCAACACATAACCTATGGTTTATATTGGGAAAGCATATTAAGCAACGAGGATAGGGAAGAGCGAGAATACTACAGAATTTCTCAGGTCCTTGAAGCACAAGGAGAATTTGCTCAGCAAGGAGTGTCTTAAATTTATACTGTTCAGATTGGTGAATGTGAGTCTTGAAATAGTTTATAAATAGAGGCAGCTCTAGCTTATCGGTATTATGAGATACCTTAGACCTGAGGTATTTAGATGAATCTCGAGATTTAGTTTTGCTTATGCTCAGAATCGGGTCAACTACTAGGTAATCAGACTTAATTTAAAGTTGTGAATTCTGGGGGCAGTTGTAAAAGGCGAATACCTGCCATCGTGTACTATGCAATACGCGCTTTTAATTTTACAAAATTATGGTTAGCATTCAACTTAGCTTCGTGACAAGCGCCCCAGACCAAAAATCAGACGAAATGCCGAAAAGTTCTCGCTCGATATCTTCAATATGTTCCCATATGCACCTTCCGAGGCACTTCTGGGGCTCCGTACGACGGAATAGTTCGCCAACCCGATCCCTGCCCCTATTTGAGTTCGATCGGCGACCTCCTCATGTAGAGTCGACTTCATTTTAATCATAGATCGACCAAGCAAAAGTTCGGCCAATGTCACTCCGTTTACGGGTCTCGGCGAGCTATTGCAATATTCGCCGGCCAATGCGAGATGAGAGTATGCCCATTGGACCCTCAAGTGCTGAATATAAGCTGAGAATAACCACGCGTGCCACGTATGATGCAACTTTTACTAATAGTGTTTCTGTATTGTTGATGCCAAGATCATATAATAGCTGAAGCAAAATTCGCCCGAATTCGTCCGTAGTCCCTCACTACGCAACGCGTACACCTTCTGAATCAACTCAAGTCAACCTGAATAAGCACAGCTAGTATACTACGTTCTACGCGTACGGTACTGCGTGCTTATTTTCTAGAACGAAGATACAACAGTCGCGATTTGAGAAATTATCTGTACGAAGAACCAGGGGTTTCTAAGGAAAACGATAAAACAGCCAATCAGCTTGTTCGTTTGAGGTGGTTGACATCTAACCGGCGAGGAGACTCAACGGCGAATCAGAGCGAGGCTTGGCGGAAAGTTTTCTGGGGCACCTTCTATGCTAATTAGCCTGGGGAAGATGCAGATAACCTTAACTTTTCAACTTTCAGCTGACCTTCACTTATAACATTATTAACAATGATTATTTATTGCCCTTTTACTAGATGCATTATTAAATGAGATAAGTCTTAGTGATATTACTTGATTAAGAAAGTTTATTATATATTACTATGAGTGATTTCTTAATCATTTCCTTTTGCCGAGGGGTTTATAATGATGGTACTACGAGAAATTACCTTTTAAGGTTAACTCATGTGCTCATAACGAGCTAGAATAGGCGCCATTGCAGGAGAAGCTGAATCTATTGTAGTTCTTGGTTCAATTACAGGGTGTTTGCAACCAAACTATTTATATTTTCTCTCAAATCCTATGTAGAAGCGTTAAGATGACGCTTTACCTTTCCTCAGCTTGCTTACATCGATGAAATGCTCCGGTCTGATATCCTACGTTCGAAGTTTTCACAGGCTCTTTCAGACCTGTACAAACGAGAAGTTTCTCTCTACAATGACCTGATAGATATCGTGCAAGAGATTAATGCTGGATCTAATTCAAATCTCGATGACAGTGGCGGAAGACTTAAAATCGAACGTCATGGGGCAATCAGATTGGGCACAGTGAAAGAATTGCGGATCATTCGTCGTATTTTTCGGCTCATGGGAATGTTTCCTGTAGGCTACTACGATTTGTCCTCGACTGGCATCCCTCTCCACGCCACGGCTTTTCGACCAATAACGACGGAAGCACTCGCTGTAAATCCATTCAGAGTCTTCACTACTCTGTTGAGAGTTGATATGCTGGGCGCCCATATCAAAGAATTGGTTGAGACAATACTTTCCAAGCGACGAATATTTTCTGCCAGGTTACTGGAGCTCGTCGAGATACTCGAGACCACCAGCGATTATGTGAAAGAGTATGAGGATGAATTTATCACAGAAGCA
This sequence comes from Xylogone sp. PMI_703, assembly GCA_021399445.1. NCBI lineage: Eukaryota > Fungi > Ascomycota > Leotiomycetes > Xylogone > Xylogone sp. PMI_703. The sequence continues at coordinate 3,816,633 of JAJTUQ010000006.1, read as the reverse complement.
TTGCAGAGTTTTACATTCCAGCATTTGGCCACTGTCTCGTACGACACATATGAAATGTTAAAGCAGGAGCATCCAATTCTTGTAGATGTTGTTGCTTTCTCGACAGTACATATCAATCATTTAACACCCAGAACTCTTGACATCGATGCAGTCCAATGTCGAATCATGTCACGAGGGATTGCCGCAAAGAATCGGGTAGAAGGCCCTCCGTTGCGGCGCTGTCCGGTTTTGCTTCGACAGACGAGCTTCAAAGCTGTCGAGGAAGAGATCTACTTCAGTGATACTCATGCAATCTCAGCGCATTCCACAACTCGGACTGCAGCACACAGAGTCCGTTTTGGAGAAGTAGAGCAAAGGGGCATTGCTCTGACACAAAAAGGACAGCAGCTGTACGATCGACTCCTTGCGAAAGCTTTAGGTGAGACTTTGCCAGAACACGGAGCAAAATCATACAATGAAGTTCTCCAGCGCACGTTCGAGGAGTTTCCAGACGACTGGGAGACCCTACGCCGCCGGGACCTCGCATACTTCCGGTATTCCGTCGCGCATGTCCCTCAGAACCCACTCTCTGCATTGATAGACCTTGACGAGCTGGTAGCGCTCGGTATACTACATGTCGCACCCATAATCTATGAAGACTTTCTTCCAATTTCCGCAGCGGGCATATTTGAGTCAAATCTCGACCTTACAACACAGCGAAATCACCAAGCACGGGGTGCAAACGCTGATAAAGAAGGATTCTGTCGTGCTCTCGGGGTGGAGGTCCAGGATTACTTTGAGCTATATGCTAAAATGCGAGCTAAGAGTGTGAAAGACTGCCTTGAAGCGCTACAACAATGATCTTTCAATGGGTTGTTGTCCTTAGCACCAGGCCTGAGCTTGGGTGTGGGCCATGAATTAATTACCTACAGGAAGATCACACTGACGATATAATTTGCTATTTGCTATGAATCAGGGACACCGACCTGTATTATGATAACCTTAGTACTGGCCTGTCAATTAATGTTATAACTTCCACATTCAATTGTCTCCTTGTTTCAGTCTTGCGCTTAGGATCCGTAATATAGCAATTATAATGCTCTAAATTGGCTACAATTACAATGCTGTAAATGGTTTAAGTAACTATTAGTTTCATCCTCTGCGATTTCCCTTAGCTGATTCTGGCACGCCAGCATTCTCATAGCTAGGGGGCAGCAGATTCGTTTCGGATCGGCTTTCAATGTTGATTGTTCTAGACCTTTCAACCAAGTCGTCCATGGCAGCCTCAATGACGCGGCACCACAAGTGCTCATCTGCATCCACCGGTTCCTCACCTGTTCTTTAGCACTCGATCTCATGCCTTTGTTGGGCTCTGCTACCATCTGAATCCGGGATCTTGAGGGATATGTTCGACGCTGGTACACCGGTTCCAGATGTATGGATGATGGGATTCAGATCCAATGAGTAATCTCGGTATACAATGCACCAGTAGAGTGTGAACACAGAGACGAAAGCGTATGTAATTATCTCATTACACCCATCTCATTACACCCATCTCATTACGCCCATCTCATTACACCCAGTTCCCTCAGATAAGTTCAAAACTAGGATTTATAGGCCGGTTTACTGATCATCCACCGGAGCTGATTTGAACCAACTACGCTGAGAACACTACCCCAAAGGAAGCCCATAACTCAGCAGACAACTCTTCACGAAAAACGCCACACTCTAAATCAAAAGCCTGTTGTATCCAAAGTGTCCTGCCAATTTTATCGACTAGTTCATCCCATGAATTGCACTCTGCGTTTACAACCGATGTTGCAGCCATGCTTATAAAACTTGAGTGATATGGATGTCCAAGAGATTGTAGGCCACTTATCAGCAACCCCCATAGTAGAATCGGATTCGCCCCTCTTAGTCTTAACACATCCATGTCAACTATAATATATTTGAGCTTAGGAATGTAGATGTCGAGAGAGAGGTCGACGCCAAACTTTTGTCGAAGCTTAGCCAGATAGATAGTCGCACATATCCTAATTAATTCGTATCGGACGAGATCGGGATCTGGCCCATCAATATTAAATCGTATTGAGAGCAGCTGGCTAAGTATTGGCATGATGTGTAAGCCACAAAAGACCCCATCATCCCATAGCTGCCTAGTCTCGAGCTCTTCTTGTATAAATCGATTCAACAAGATTATTTGTTCAAAAATCGGAACCAGCTCAACTGCTAAGCTTAATCTCAAGGAATCATCCAGGATATTCGTTGCTTGCTGGCTTGTGAAAGGCGGCGGAAGAATATCGTAAGGAGGTGTAAGTCGAGGAACAAGATCCTGGAGAAAGGCCGCATTAACGTCAACCCTAGAATGCTAGTCAATGTCGGAGCAGATATAGAAATTCGTTAATGAAGTAACTGGTTGCAGACCAAAAGAGCATAATGCGTAATACTGGGGAAGTATTAAGTGTCTCTACGCCTCCTTTTTGTTGTAATATTTGGAAGAGGCCGTTCAAATGTGTGAGAAGGCTTGTAAGATCATTAAACATAACCTAGTTTTTTAGTCAATGAAACCAGTTATCCTACTCAATGATTAGTAGTAAATCACTTACCGCATGACATGCAAACGCGAGTATTGCAACAATAGTTGCATTGGAATAACCTAATTCAGGGTTCGGTATCATCCTATTGAGAGATTGGATAGCTTGTATGGACAGTCTTATAGCTTCTGGATTGTCGGACCTGTTCCGGAGCTGTGTCATATGAGACGACGATGTACAGAGTATCTGTCGAAAACCGGCTTCGTCTTCTACAATGTTGAAGAAACCAATTTTCTTCATTGTCTTAAACATTGGGCATGTATCGCCATGCACTTCAAGACAGAGTTGGCTCAGCGCTGTATTTAATAACATGAGTTGGCGATACTTACAGTGGTCAAATAGCTCATGCGTCCGCAAGTCCATATCAATTGGGTACTGTTTGAACGGGTCTGAACGTCCAGAGCCTAAATCACTTGGGTGCGGTGTCGAACGAAGTGAAACCAATGACGTTCCAAGCTCCTGACCTTGGAGACTTTGTTGGGAACTACTACTAGCTTCCATTAGTGGAGAGATATTGAGAACAATTGTTTCATTCCTTTCTTGTCTTCTGGCTCTCAAACTCCGCTGCACTCGATGCATAGCATGGCTGCGAACCCTTCTCCTGGTTTCAGGATGGGCTGTCTGCGACAAGTTTGTAAATGTTAAGAACTGAAATTCCTGTGCTTCAGACGGCTCGTCCTTTGGCATCTCATTGACAAACAACTCCATCTCTTGCTGTCGATTTGGTGGCGACATTCCGGTGGGGAGATCATTAATGGATTTAAATACTTATTGGTGTCTTCACTACATCATATCATATCATCTCGATTTCCTCTGGTGTACGCCCTTGTTGGCCCGTGCGCTGGTGGTTAGCCTTGGTTTGTTCCGGGTTCACGTAAGTTCCATTCCATTACAGTAGGTAGAAGCATACGGAAGTAGAGTGATGAGAGACATCACCCAACCCTTATTTCCTCTGTAAGTGTAACAAGTCACCACATTGGCCCGAATTCCCTCCTTCCACCCTAGTGCCCTCTGAATTTGAACACCGCTCTGAAAGATGTCGGAGTAAAATTGACGATCTCGACGGGTTGCATACATCAATGTAACCAGAAATCGCTTGCCTTGTTACTGTATATCGAAAGAATTCTGGCGGCTACTACAATATTGCGTACCCCTTGTTGAAAGATCTTTTCTACGAGAAGAGAGTAGGCACATGTAGATCATCCAATGTACAATTTCACTTTATGCTGAGAGCATATTGAGTAAGCAGTACTAGGTAGCACTAGAAGATCATAAGATTGTTTCTCGCCCACATCGAGACCGGTGAATTATATTTCTGCACATGAGCCTCATCGTTTCATGTAGTTTAGATATTAGCTACTATTCTAAACTTGCACAAATGGCTAATTGTAGCCGACCATTATGAAATTTGAATTTTCGACGCAGGTATACATCATTGAAAATCGCTGCTACTCTGACCATTTCTCCACTTGCATGCTTGATCTGTATGATTTCAAGCTATCTATATCATAACCCGGCTTCGCTGATATTTAGTTGTTGTATGCCGCTTTGCAGCAAAGATTATCAGAGCTTAATGAGCAACTGTAGCTCTTAAAATCGCACCGAATCATCCCGGTAGATATAGAGCCGTTGGCCCTAATATCCCCGTTTCATCGATTAGTAATCGAACTTATTTGGACTTACAAATACCAGGTACGCTTACCTGGAGTATATGAGAAAGCTGTCTGCTGTCTCTATCTAGCAGCTGTTTATAACATATAGTCATAGCGCTTTGCCAGTTTTGCACCGGGCGAAAGAGTTTGTGCTACAATATGATTTAGCTTCATATACTAGAAATCGTATCTTGAACTTCCTGATGGGAGAGTAGGGTCCGTGTAGCCCTTTTCACCAAGGTTTGACGAGTCCTGTAGTACGACCTTTTTGTGGCAGAACATATAACCAGATAATTCTTGCTCAAGCTAGTCGATGCGTATCATGGTTCCCAGTTGTAAAATCTTCAAACGTCCTGCCCGTTCAGGAAATAACTTGTAGGGTAAATGCGGTACGAGCACCGCCACATCTGTGGTACCACACGGTATGCAAGCGTGGTACCGATTGATTTTTCTAGGTGGGCCCCATGCTTCTGAATTCTCGAAACAATTGACTTTCCTCGTCGCAATACCTCGCAGATCATGGTCTCGAGGTTTGGTTTGCGTTATTGTCAAGTTGTGCCACGTTGGGAAAGAGCGAGAGCTTTTATTAGGAATTCAAAGTGATTCACTTCATTTGACCAAAATGAGCTCGATTACCACAACTCACTTAACTGGCTATATATCATTTCCTGACATCATTTGTTGGTTTCTGCCATCACGTGAAAACCACGTCTATGTACGTTAGACCTAATTGGGTGAATGCTGGTAGCCGAGTTCTACCTGTAACCGTCGACTATTCCCACTATGGCTAGCGCGGCCGACTTCTAAAACTGCGGTTCTCTTGTTTGGAAGCAAATGGCCCAAAACTGATTTTACAGCCGATTTTCAAAAAGTTGTTTCTTACTAAAGTTTTCGCTCAAAGACTGAGTAACAAATTACAGGTCAAACAAATCATCAAATTTATCAACATGGTATTAATATTTTGATTGATGAATGGATCCCTAATTAAGGATGTTCATAGTTTGGGCTGTACCGGACCTAAGTCTTCCCCGAATGACCTTATTCCCAAACTTAACTCTTAACGAAGCAAAACAACCTTGTAGACCCCTAGTTCTTTCGAAATTCCTTCAAGTCTGCATGGCTGCAATTTCAAGGTAACGTTTTAAATAACACGCCGCGTTTGGGTGATCACCCATTCTCATTCGAACTCCAATGAGAACGATAAGAGTTTCAGTTTTACCAACGATAGACAGGGGGCGATTAATGTTTTTCGAGTAGATTAATGAGGAGTTCACTACTGCACCAGAGCAATTATCGAGATCGAAACCATATTATGCTATACCCTCTCTTAGCATTAGCATCCCAAGACCCATTCCCTCCACGTTGCTTTAATTTGTAAATTTGCAATAATATTCACTGTATCTTTGTCGATATATTAGTATGCGGGTAATCAAACCTGACTTACGTGGATATCAGTCGTTGTTCCTAGCTTCGGATCACCTTCCGAATTCCTATTCCGACTTGCCCGCGCTTGGGATTCGCGTTCATGTCTACGTAAGCTCCTTCGGGCCGAGACTGGGCGTATCGGCCATGCTCAATCAACATTGATATTTGTTAATCTAAGACGCCCAAAATAATGCGTGTGTTGGAAGGCCCTAATGATGGGTTCTCAAGTGGGTCAAGTACCTTTGATCGGCGGACCGGTATATAATTATAGGAAATCACAGACCAGTCAACGGGCACCTATATCTTTGGGTACTACCAGGTTATGAAATACCCAGATACCTCCTGTTTATTCGGTAAGTGAAAGACAATGTAGTGAGAATGTATAGTCGAAAGCATTATACCGATTCTTATCCTTAGAATTAAGTCACTTTGCTACTCATAAATATTCAAATCGGATGCACTGTTCAAAAGCGGCGAAAATGCTTGATGCACTTATACAAAGCCGCCAAAAGTGTTGGTTGAATAAAAAGTGAGCTATTGACGATTCAGATGAGAACTGTCTATCAGATTCTCCACATTCCAATGTGATTTAGTCAAGTAGCACTACTGGCAGAATTCGAGACGTATATTTGTTTGTGGACCTCTATCAGCTCAAAATCCCCATGCCTAGAAAGACCTCTGGGGAGATCTTGTTACCGTTCTTATATTTAGATTTTATTACACTGATGTCGACAAGGACGTCCAGGTGCCGAAGCCTTATCCTTAGCCTTTGCCGCTCTGCATACCAAACCATCTGACACTAGAGTATCTAAGACATAGTCTTTCTATTCCCGGTATGACTCCATAGGCTAATCCAGGCTCATCGACATATTAGTCGATGTGAACTCTATATAATAGAATCTGGCCAAATAATAATCCGATAGCTCAAGAGAAGCCGCCGGATTATGTTTATTGCGATCATTATTAACTTGTACAGTATTCGAGACCAAACCGCTAGTCAGCAATAAAAGCTAGATTCTTTGGGAAGTTCTTCAAATTTTCACCCTAAATCTATCACTACAGCACACGCCGCATCATACAATGACAATCATAACTTGAGAAAATAATGAGGAAAAGGGAGGCGAAGTCACAATAACTCTTTTAGGGATTTTCAGGGGGAGTGTGTGCTCGTGTCATAGGGCGGCTGCATGAGCGGCTGCACGGACGGCGGGACTACTAACTCCAGGGATGGATTAGCTAACTTCCAGCATGCTCATTGCTGGTTAGTTCACGATATTCGATAAACTAACCTCAATGTGCTGTTTCATCAGCTAAAAATGGTACTGATCTATGGGTCAATCCGTCATCTATGTGGAACAGGTCACAGAATACAAAAGGAGTGCCACTCCTCCCTCTACCTTTCTACCCTCACACTGAACAAATATTAACCGATTTATACTACTCAAAAATTGTGGGCATACAGAAACTCTTTTGCCGGTTCATCGGGCGTATTCCAACAATGATATCACAGGGCCGCATGCAGTATGGTCAAGTGAAGCAGGATCAATCATATAGGTAATAAATTATCCTTATGTTTGTCCTATGTTCGGGTTATATGACAATCAACTGAATATCTATCATGACTAAATAAGTAATCTTGTAGATCCACCCACTACCTCGAAAAGATCATTTATAGTTAGCTTTTGACTAGAGATAACATAAGCGACAATATTCCATGTCTGGTCGAAAAATCAAGCGGTAATAGATACATGCACTGCTTTGCCGTTCCTGATGTATCCAATCAGTTACATGTGGACATAATACGGTATCTTTTGTCGGTTCGAAGTGTTGTACACTCCTTGCTCACCAGGCTAACCAAATATCCTTATAGGTCCGACCTTTGCAGCTTATCTCAGATACTGACGTAGCACTAACTTTAGACCACGAAATAGCTTTCTTTGAGCAGATTAGATATCTTTCCTACGCTATAGTCAGATTTATCTTCCCCTTCAAGCCGACGGAGAAATATGCCTATGAGCGATATAAGTATAAATCTAGATCACAAAGTGTAGCGACACTTACTTGCAATGTCCCATCTCTGTCCAAACTGATATAGCATAGACTTAAGCAATAGAACTATTTCATATTCAGGCCCTTGTCGACCACCCGCTATGGAGGTGTAAATAGTTGCAATATCATAGATCGCATAGGGTATGAATGGTGTTAGAGTATCAACACCAATTGAGCCTTTGGCTTCATCGAAGAACCTAGCTAGCTCAACCACATTCTTACACATATCTTCGACCTGATCTAGCTTGAAGCTGCAGAACTTCTGATGATCTGATACAGTATCTGAGTGTGCTCTATGAAGAAATACTAGGGTGCTGATCAAGATTAGTCTAGAGCAATCTCAAAGGGAGTACTATCAAGCTCTCACCTGTTGCAGATTCCAATGGCTCCGCAGAATACATTGAGTGTTTCAGCGGCCTCCTTCGGTAAGAGGTCGGACAGTGTGAGGAGTATGTCGAATAGCTGTCTTGCTTCTTCATGATTGAAATCATGGTCCTCCGTCGTTTTATATACATGAGTAAGCGTGCGACGAAGAATGTGAGCTACTTGTGCCTGCCTTGCAAAAGTACCCACTCGCATACTGGACGGAGTCTCCAGAGGGAGCGGATCCTTTCCGGGATGTATCTAAATCTTAGAGTGAGATACATGTCAAAACTTCTAATTTAATTCAATGCACCAAACTTACATTTAAATCCCACATGTTATCATCAACTGGAAGGAAGTCCCCTGAAGAGGGATCTTCCGCCGCAAAATTATGTGAACCCGCAAGTAGATTCACCCACCTGTCAAGTGATTAGGACTAACAGACCGCAAGATTGGCTATCTCAAGAGATAATGATTTCACTTACCGATCCATGATTATCACCGCCCACCAAACACGTTTTTCCTCCTCATGCCTTAACCATTGGCTTGGGTTATCGCTAGCAGCGGAGGCCAACCTCTTGTCAATTCCCAAGATTATTCCACATCTAGCTGCAAACCCAATGGTTAAGAAAGCTGCTGGCTGGATACCATGGCCCAATTCGAATAAACAAATCAGAAGTTTGGCCTGCAGAAACTCCAGCGATATTATCCCAGCTGACTCCAGCAGCGAGCACAGCATTTTTATTAGCACATATGTGGAAGATTGTGCCATCGTTACAGATGAATCGGGCCTTTCCGTAATTAACTGCATGGAGATCGCTAACAGGGCTAGGTCTGCCCTTGGCTTGTTCCAAAGATTCTGGACCCGGCTGAAGAATAACGGCTTCGAAATAAATTGTATCCATGAGTGGATAGTCCGGAAGTATAGTTGAGTCACTAACTTAAGCTTCTCTAGATCGCCAAAAACCTTATACATTTGTTCTACTACAACATCATTTACAGATATCTGTAAAGTGTTGGTCTGGGGTATAGATGTAGACTCTAGGTTGTATAGCACCTCAAATATCGGAGCCGTCCATTGTGCACTATCAATACCTAATGGCTGGCGGCTGTTCTTCGCCACCTCAACCTTTTCTTCATACCGACATAACCTAGGGAGTCTAATCAAAGCATGGACAAGTCAGCACCGCCAAAAGCCTAACCAACGAAGTTACCTACCGGGCACAACTAGAGCAAGTAGGTAACAATTTGTCGCATTTTCTTTTTCGCTGTCTGCAGGGCACACAAACAGAAGATGCTACTTTGGCTGGTACTTGCTCAGACATCATATCTAATGACTCTGCTTGAACAAATGTAAAGCAGATGTTTGATGCTAAGGACAATTTCTTGGGGCCTTCGAAGCAGTCCATGTCTTATTTAGGGATAGTCGGAACGAAGGTAACGAACTTATGTAAGCTAACTTCCATCCGGTCAACGGACTCTCCGTTATAATTAGAGATTTAGGAACTTCCGATTAATTAGTGCTGACTGTGTGAAGCTTTTATTACAGGAATGACCTTTCGCACGACCCTATTCTTATCGCTCTCGAGGGTGGATGTATCCGCGGCCATTATGGGGCATTGACGACATACCGGCGGTACGGCAGATACTGTAATAAGCTTATTCGCCTCAAAGCTTAGTTGTATCTCCATGAAACCGTTCGATATTCGGAGGGTCTTTAGGTGTTCAATTCAAGGTCTATACGGTCATATAAAAATAGTTTCTCCAACTCATCATTGAATATCGAGACTCATAGATGGCATGAATATAGGTATCGGTAACCTGCAGGTACCACCCCGTGAACCACGCGGCAGACATGGACTTCGGTTTATTGGTTCGGCCCGAACCGCATTCATTGGAGCGATTTAGAGCGACCAAGACTATATTTGGGAGGGATACTTCGAGATAGGATTCATGAGTGCGGCTAAGTGATCGTGGTGATATCATTCCCACATCAATCGCGATACCGCTGCCGACATAGGACATGTGCTTACTGATAGGTACATATTGTGGCCCCCTCATTTTCGCTCAATTAGTGTCCTCCTCTAAATGCATAAGATGAATCCTTCTTCCTATGGCTGGTATATTATGTAACTAGCGCTTTTAATTTACAGCTTCGAGAAACTCTATGGCGAACCCGATGACTTCGTGATACTCCACAACATCTTATGTAGGACACATTGCTGTAGCATATAGCCATTGGAGTGGTTGGCTAACAATAATGCAGGTGTGAAGCAAGGGTTGCCCGTTTTCATGCAGGAACACGGAGAAGGTGGGTAGTATCACATTGTACACTAAAGATAGTTTCTAGAACTACATATAAGTGAGTGGCCCTGCAAGCTTCAATCACTAGACAACATCGGATTTCTTTGGAATAACTTGATGGTAGGTCTTCTCTGATGCAGCAAAGGAGTTATTGCTCTACTTCAGTGTCTCTTCAACCATAACTGAACCAGGCTAAATGCTTTTGGTTTGGCCTAACAGGATTCATTCATTTACTCAAAAGACATCATGATCAGGCATGGGATAAAATGGCGCTATATACATCATGATATCATACATATCATTTGTCGCCCCCCACGCTCCGGGTAACTTCAATGTTCATAAATTCATGTTCGAAATCTCCAACAATAAGCCTTTTGACGTCTAGTCGTTCCCCCGTAACCTTGACCTTTTCCTTCCACCATTTCAAATCGGCGAAACGAAGCTGGGGCTAACTTAAACGTAGGAGATTCTGACGGTGCTGCCAGAGATAGTAGTGCTAGTGAGATCACCACGTCCCTGGTTGAGATGGATGTTCACAGCATTGTCACCACCAGCAGTGACAGTCTGGCCATTAACAACTGCAGTGGAGCCTGTGAAAGTGACGGTCCCAAAGTCGGCGAATGGAACCAAGGAGCCGCCGGACGAAAAGTCCTCAACAATCCACTCAGCACTCTTTCCGCACAGGCTAGTGCGCTGGTTAGTGAAGGTGTGAGTTCCTCTCTGACCGTTGCTGTTGTTGATAAGTGTAGTGGTTCCACTGGTGGCGCTGGTCTTTACAACGTTTACAGTGATTGAGTCGCCGGCATTCACTGTGATGCCGCTGTATGGAACGGATGCAGCGGGAATGTACTCATACCAAGCCTCGTATGCGGTCTCGCTGCCCTGGACACACCAGAAAACACCTGTCTGGATTAGAGCGGCTTGGCAGTCCAAGTCACCATCAATACCAACCCAAGCAGCACCGCAGTATTCAGTGCGACTGCTACCCCCTGATGGGGTCCTGGGTGTGGGAACGGTGAAGGTGCCGGAAACCTGGGTAACGCCGCCGCTAATATCAATAGCAGCACCTCCCCAGTTACCAGATTGCTGGTCAAAACGAAGGGTCTCGTCATTGAAGGTGGTGGAGTTGACCATGTTAGCGCGACCACGGCGAGCTGCTAACTCACGGACCGCATCTCTGGCAGTTCGTGGAGCTGCTAAGGCAGTGCTAGCCAGCAGAAGAACTGAAGCGGCGACCTTCATTTTTGCAAAGTGAGACAAGAGAGTTGGGACAAGATAGGTGGGACCTAGTGAAGGTTGAAGCTATGTTGACTTGAAGGGCTGTGACTTGAGAAAGTCTTCGGGTCCAAATCAAGCCTTTATAGTTTTCTTATTGCTTGCTATTAGCTCGTTCAAATGCGTACATTCTTGACCGTTGATAGTGCCATGCTTGTTGATTGGCCACTCGAATTCTTAATCCTCCAGCAATTTGGAATCTACTTCTCAGCACTCAATCTTGGCATGTGAGATACTACCTTCCTTTCAGCTTCATACCTGCCAGTTCGAGGGCAGACCGGGCGAATCCGAGCAGGAATACCCTAGCTTTTGAATTGGGAAATCTGATTGAAGACAAAATAAGCAGTCCAGAAGCAGTCCAGATCCCATTGATATCAACCTCGCATATATTAACTACAGGAGAGTGGCCCAATCAGGCGCAAGATTTGGGGGACTTCCGCTCCACCTTCCCAAACAAAAGCAGCTTTTCCATCAAGGCAGCGTTAGGGTGTGGATGCGCTGGTCGGCAATCTACCTTGCGGGTAAGTATCCCCCGTTGTCTACGGACGGCTCGGCCGGCATGCAGTATAGCTTATCCATTATAGGAAGCCGGGGGAGAACAATTTACGAGCTCCTGCGAATAAGACAGCGTTGTTGGTATGGATGCACAATGCTACTGTGTGATAAAATCTTAGCTTATCTGATCTGGGCATCTATTTGCTGTAGCTCCGGAGATAGCTGTCGGAGAATATCAAAAATGGATACACGGCAGCATCTAGCCGGGCCTCCGCCTCTACTTAGAGTGCCAACAAGAGTCATCTTTCCCATCTTGGCTGTTACACGGAATGCTTGGCTCGAATAATGAGTCTTTCAATGCCACCGACTTGACATCTCAATCCCATTCATACTCCTCAGCCAAGTTGCCAATGCCAACGCCAATACCACGGCGTCCTACATATTACTTTCCAACAAAGCCAATTGTACGCCCGAAAGCTTATTATCCCACTTATAGGTTACGGCACTCATCGACCACCAACCCCGCTTTCAAAGAGCGAAGCTGTTGAATAATCATTAAGGTGCTTTTTGACATGGGAAAGGTATTGAGATCTCGGCATTCCGATATTACCCCAGTTTCCTCGTGACATCCTGCCCAGCAAGAGCCTGGGGTGATTCCAGGATTATCAGTTAGTATCGCATAAATTAAGATGCACTGTGCCCAGTTACTATCAGTCTCCCTATATTAAGCGCGTTAGGACGGACACGTAACGTTACGAATTGGGACTGGGTTGTTTTCGCAGTGTCAAATGAGAAGAGCCTCGACCGAGAACCCGATGGTAAATTAACTGCAATGTGGCGATGTCGAGAATGTTTGCTTCCTCAAAGGTTGGTTGTAGCATTTGAGAGGCCATCAATAATACGGATTGTTTCCATCAGAAACAACAGAGGCTGATACAAGCGCTGGACATGACACCCAGACAAGGCTAGCTGAGTGTTTTCACGAATCTCCAAAAGTAGGTCAATTGCCAAATTCCTAATCAATTATGGCACCGGTACTCGGCCTGCTCTGGGGAAGTTTCTAGAAGGTAACTGCAGTATGACTGCCATCGGAGCAATGCAGACACTACCAAGGGTATTGCATTTAATTTACTGTGACACGTAGGTTGAACTGAGTAACAAAATATCCAAGGCAGGAAAGTAATTTTGGTCATTTTCTTATTTGGTAAAAGTCTCGGCAAGTGTGACCCGAGTTACTGTACTCTGTACAGTACAGTACACAATGTACGGCTCGTTGTACCTGGTGCGTGAAGCTGATAAATGTCAACCCACACGCAATATGAAGATTTCCCCGTAAAAGCATCATCATCCCATCACAAAGTATCCTTAACGTGGCGCTATATTCGAGAAATAAATTTATCAAGCGTCGGGAGTCATTTCAAGGTACTCATCCAGAACCTCTCTATCACCTGGATCCATGTTGTTTCCTCTCTGCTCCACCAAGTTTTGTATGTCGCCTCGAAGGCGTATCCTTAACTCTACCGGCATCTTTTTCACCACATATTCAACGAGATTGGCAATCCACGTGTCATCGTCTCCAAAATCCAAGACAACTTGATGGATAACATCGACACAGGATTGAGGATGCTCAAGGAGAAGTGATGCCACTGGGACTGCAATTGGCCAATTCACATCTTGTGGCCAGCGAACGAGCTCATCGATAATGGGTTTGTTACCCCACACTTGCGGCCCCAGGTCCCGGAGTTTTTCGATGGCCGCGATATCGTGCTTGCCTTCTGGGAGAAGATGTTTCTGTGTATCCGCTTCCATCGTATAAGAGTCAGATCTATCGCAAGAGGCTGAGAACCAAGATCGTGAGTACGCGCACTTGGTCGTTTCACAGCGCTTAAATATATTTGCCAAATCTTTGAATTGTTAGTGACCATAAGCAGAGGAGAAAGAGGACGGCAAATTACTATAATGAGAAAGCGAGACTGATAAATAAGGTGATGACATACTGGAACAAGGGATCCTGAGACAGCGCGGTTCATGCCTCAAATGTTCGGCCTACATGGTGTAAGTCTCGAGCCCTGATACTAATAGAGTCAAGATCCAGGGGCCCCATGCCTGACTGCTTGCTATTTCAATCTACCAGATATGATCAATAGTGTTACTAACCCTAGATATATACCTTAAGGTGGAACCTAAATTCATTGGGCGCATCCTTATTTACAGTTGTCAAAATCCGGTACCGGTGTTTTCGACGCGCTTTTTCCGCACACACATTTTGTTGGTAATCTTAGGTACCCGTAATATAGATCCCATTTGGCTGACGCAGTGAAAGTTACTACAAAATCGGGCACGATTAGCTCTTTCAAATCCAATATAATTTTTTTTATGATTCGAGGTTATCAATTCTCTCATTCGCAGAAAAGTCACCTCGCCAAGATCACGTGTACTGGTAATCTCGCGAATTGGGAATTGGCTTTAAGATACGAAGTACAGTACTGCCTCTATCATTTACTGCTAGTTTCATCCCGGTAATATCTCAATATTTGTCTACTTTATGCTCATTTATACGCATAATCATAATGGAAGAAGATGAGACGTTACAATCAGATACCTCCCAATCTGTTTCTAGCATATCCGCTCTTGATAAAGCAATGCTGCGGACTTGTCAAAATTGCGTGACGGCAAAGGTCAAATGCATTAAGAATAGCAATACGTCTACATGTAATAGGTATAAAACGTTCTTAGGTGGCCCAGATTAGGGAATTCCTTTAATATAAGTAACAGATGCCTTCGTCTAAACAAGACGTGTACGTTTAGACCTGCACTTCGACGTAGAAATGACACTAGGAAGGACATGTTTGTAAAATCAGGAGCGTTATTGGATAGCTTCGCTGACAGCCACTAGGCGGATATCAGCTCTGGAAGCCAAAGTAGACCAGCTTTTAAGCCGCTCTAAATCCGCCGATACAAAATTGGGTTCTTCCGAGTCCCCGGATTCTAACCAGTAGTCAAGCCACTCACTTGCTAGGTAAATTGTCCACTAATCGCATTTAGGAACTCCTTGCCAGCGACTACACATAGAAGTACTGAGAGCGACACACATGTGGTTTCCGCTGCCTTACCTATCCTAACCAGAGACGTTATAAGCTCTAGCATGCTCTCAATAGAGGCTGCTGTATTCCTCATAGCTGACTTCAAACAAACTTTTACTTCCCACTTTCCATTTGTGATCATTCCACCGGAAATGACAGCAGAAGAAATGCGTCAAAGCAGGCCCTTCCTTTTTCTTGCTGTACTAACAGTGTCATCACATAAAGATCCTCCACTTCAAAAGAGACTCTGTGACGAATTAAGACGCACCGTCAGTGCCAAAATGATTATTGGTTCAGAAGGGTCATTTGATATGCTGCAAGGGCTTCTTGTCTATCTTGCATGGTAAGACTTGTATTAAGTACAAAAAGTCCTTCTACCACGTTATACCAAAGTTATCTAATTAGTTAATTGTTCTTCAAGGTACCACTATCATCCAAAACCCCCCCATTACTCTCAATTTCTTCAGCTTGCTATTAGTCTTGTAGTAGACATGAACCTTGATCAGGCACCGCAGCGAACTTCTTGGAAGACTCCAATTACTAAGTTGCCAGAATCCTCCACAAATACCATGCAAAAACCTGAGCTCTCAAGAACAAAAGATGAATCAAGGGCTCTTGCTGGTTGCTATTATCTCTCGTCAACGTAAGTATCTTTTATTAGATGACCCAGGTTAACTAGCGCTGGATCACTTACCTTAATCTTGCAAGCGTCTCGGTGATTTTGCAAAAACTAGCCACATTTCCATACTCTATATACATAGAAAATTGCTGCGGGCTTCTCCGCCAAGCTGAGGACCATCCAACCGATCGTTACCTCCTCTCTATCATACAACTACAGCATATCATGGAGAAGATCAACCGTCTACTTTCCGACGTTAGCGAAGAGATAAGTATATCCAGTCCCGCGGTCGTAGCACTTGTTATGTCATTGAAATCTGAACTTGAAGACTTCAAGTCACGTTTGCCATTTTCTATGAATGAGAGTCGTAAGTCTTCCAGTCATTACTGCATTCCATTATATAACTAAATAGTCCAATTATGCAGAGATGCTTGTAATACAGTTCCGTACCACAGAACTCGCGCTCTATCAAATCAGTCTTCTCCATCAGAAACACGATCTTGTTCATGGTATACCGGCATCATCTTCACATCTTGAGATTCTATGTGCTGGTCTCTTTTCTGCGAAGCTACTGTTTGACTTTTACTTGTCACTTCCAGTCGGTGCTGAAATCACCTTCAATAACTCCGAATGGATCCAAATAGGGTTCGCATTTATTGTGGCATCAAAGCTTTCAGCAATGGCAACTAAACCCTCCATCGCCCGGGAAACAAGAAATTTCCGCACTTCACTCGGAATGTCAACAGTTTTAGAACAGTCGGTGGAACGCATTTCCACTGTAAGAAAGTCTCGGATTGGTATACCAGGAGAAAGAGACGCCTTCCTTGATTTTGAACGGCGGATAAAAGGAATCCAACGGTGGTTTAATGATCAGCCATGGAAAGCTTCCCCAAAGGATGTGCAAAATCCGGAGAATACGTTTGGTACCACTTCTGACCAAGATAACGCTCTATCCTTAGAGACTCAACAGCCTAGTGGTACGCATGATGACTTTGACACGAATACCTTGAGTATGGACTATTTGCCTTATTCAAGTGGGATGTTTGATATGAGTTTAGGGCATTACTTCACTGAATCTGACCAGGATGCATACTTTAACGATACGATGCAATTTTCATTTGATCAGCAGTAGAGGAAGTCTCATCTTCCGAACTGCCTAACATAATATAAGCTATAAACCGTTCAATCAAATATAATGATTACTGAAGAATAAGATTTGTTGATTAATGAAAAAGGTTAAGCTAAATTATCCAAGGCTTTATAGAATAATCAGATTTGAAAAAATTGTAACTATCTAGGGAATATAATTTAATCCTGCTCATCTACTTTCTCGGAAAAAATGAAACGCTGAAATTACGCCTGTATGAGCTTTGTAGTCTAAGACGAGAGTTTGATCAATAGGGCAACATCTCCTACGCTCATTATCTCTTGAAGGCAACTCTTAACCCTGTTCCTTCCACCATAACAGCTTTACCACTTGCATCTAGCTCGAAAATAAACTCATCCAGTGCAATTCCACCATAGACCAACTCATCGACGCTCATCCAAGAAATGCATGTAGCTGTACCAGCGTCAGCAAATGCATTCTCATCCTGAAAAACAGCTCGAAATGCGATCCTCCCCCCTGCTGGGGTTTTTGATTCCAAGTTTGTTGGAAACAGTCTAAAGCTCAGCCCAGATGGTTCAATGTTACTGAGAGCCGCAATTGCGGCTCTAATATCACTCCCGTTGCTAACAAGGACGTCCACCGAAATTCCTGGCTGGTCATCAACCGTCAGAGTGATTGATGAGTTGTCTGTTCCCTGATAGGTTCCTGCATACAACTGTGCTGTCGAAGAAGCCGCGTTTTTTATCAGGGCTGGCACCATGGCATCACCGATGATATCTGCGTGGGCATTCAAGTCTGGTGCGCCTGTGCTATCAGCCGCAAGAATGGCAAAGCCTATATCGTAGTCTGGTAAGACGCCTAGATACGAGCTGTAATATCCAATGGTGCCTAGCTTTGTATAAACAGGAAGAATGAGATTCGTGCCAATTTGCTGACTGAATATTTCCCAGGGTCGACCGACCGAATTGGCGCTGTTGGATGTCAGGGATATAGGCTTGAGCCAGCGTCTGGTTAAGGATGGCGAAAGGAGGGAAGAACCAAGGATGGAGGAACCTGCGCGAGACAAATCTGTGATTGTAGAATAAATACCCAGTGCACTAATACATTAGCAAGAGCAATTCCTACACAACCGGGGTATCTTACGGAGCTTCATCACCGAGGTCAAGATCCCATCCACTTGCGCTCTGGTTCCCGGGAATCACACCGTGCGATATCATGGGTGCCTTTGATGTGGAACTATGCGTCATATTCAGTGGGAGGAAAATGTTTCGTGTGAGAACAGACTCAAAACTGTCGCCAGTAATATTCTCGATTACATAGCCTAAGATTCGGAAGGCTGAATTTGAGAATATCGGGGTGCTTGAAGGCAGATAAACCGGATTTCTATGAGTGAAGCCCGCAAAGAATTCTATCCCGTCGTCAGGAAGTGTGATATTAAAACTAGATTATGGCATACCCTCTCTGCTGCATGCTCTCTTTGGTCCACATGGTGGGAGGTTTGATTGATTGAAATTCGGTAGTCTAAGAGATGAAACTGCGCGATTCTGAAATGCTAAATCTTCCAGAGAATCTACAAGTTGTTAGAAATGCTAATACTCGGAGCATAGATATTCGTACATTCCCTTCCTATACCGGCCATGTGACCGGCCAGGTCTCCTACCGTGATATCATCCCAATCAACCCATTTCAAAGGATCGTTCTTTGCTGCTTGTTCCTTCGCTGCTTTGGCCAGTTCGGGCACATATTTGGTGACGGGTTCGTTCCAGTAACTCTCACCAGCTTCCAACAACAAAGTCCAAACGGTGAAAACCTGGCTGAGTTCACCAATACGATAGATGCTGTTCTCATCTACTCCCCCTTTTTTGTCGAGCAAAGGAGCCGTGTGATGATACTGAAAGAAAAAGGGTTTGCCAGACGGTCGTAGCCCATCAGAAGTCGTGAAAAGGGCGATACTGAATGATGTTGTGTTTGGGGTGGTAGGTCCATGTGTACTATTGTTTGGGTTTATAGTCTGATCAAGCAGGGTTCTGAGATTAGATATGCCATCTTGAATGATGGTTGAGCTTGGAATGGAAGATATTGGAGGTTTGGGATAGTCTGGACCTAGAATTGGGCAAGGAGTAAAAGTAGCAAGAGTAGCAGAGAAAATGCAAGAGAGCGGTGCAAGGTAGGTAGTGATATACATGATAGCAAGAGAAAGAGAAAGAATGACGATGACAGAGAGAATAAGTCTCAATGAAGAGACCTTTTCCAGCCATTTTATATTACGACCTCTAGGATATTAAATTGTCTTCAGGAGTATGTGTACTTGTGCAAATTTCTCGTGATACCTGGTCAATCCGAAAAATTCTTTACGTATTGAAGGAATTGAGTGGGCCTCGGTAGCATGGAATTTGGACACCATGTACTGCAAGATCTTCTTTGCAATACGAGAACTGAGCTTCTTACAATGCTAATTTGGGAGCGGAATGAATGGTATTCAGGCTAGCGGCGAGGTCGAAAAAGCAGTCATCTGGAGTCTGGGTGGAGAATACCTCCCGGTATTGCTGTACTCCGATCGGACTACGGATCGGAGTAAGCTTCCATTGTGCATCAGGGGCAAAAAAATGCCTCTTTAAGCATAGTACTATGGACCTTGAAGTTTTGCAACATTCAACCGGAATCATATGTTCTTATCCCGCCTACGGCGAAGCACGTTCAATTGGGCGCTCGGAATCTGGATGAGTTAGACCGAAAGAATCATGCTGCAAAACTCGGCTCACCTGCATAAACAAAATGTAAATTTCTACTCCGTCTTATCCCTGAGCCTCTCCTGCTTCATTTCTTTTCAGTACAAGCATGCTGTTATGCCCTGAGGCTAATTGAAAATTAACATAGCAGCAATTTCATTCCAACTTTATACCCGTCGGTGAAGAGAGTCATGTTAGCAGCTGTAACTGATGGATTGAGAAGGGCAGAGCCTGAAGCACTAGGAGTAAACTCTCAGGATATCTTACGCTTCATTGATGATGCTAAAGACTCAGGCGTTGAGCTGAATAGTTTCATGATATATCGGTCTGGAGCCGTCATTTCCGAAGGCTGGTGGTGGCCTTACCGTCCAGACCTTCGGCATATGATGCATTCGGCTACAAAAAGCTTCCTTTCTGTTGCTGTCGGGTTGGCAGTTCACGAGGGTTACTTCAGCCTGCAAGACAGGGTTGTCTCTTTCTTCCCTGATAGGATTCCTAAGGATGCAGACGCGAACCTCTTGCGCATGACGGTGGAGGATTTGATAACTCAAACGAGCGGACATGCACAGGGCACATCAGGGGGAACGTGGCGTAATATCACCACAAGCTGGATTGACGAGTTCTTTGCTATACCTGTGATCCACCCACCGGGCACAATATTTAAGTATTCGAGTGCTACAAGTTTTATGCTATCTGCTATTATCTCACAAACCACGGGACAAAGCGCCAGAGATTTTTTAGAAACGAGACTATTCCAACCGCTAGGAATCGAGGACCTAACATGGGATGTTGGTCCAGAGAATATCAACTCCGGGGGAAATGGCATAAGTTGTCGCTCATCTGATTTGCTGAAGTTAGCCATACTTCATCTTCAAAAGGGAGTCTGGGATGGACGCCAAGTGCTGCCCGCTGAGTGGGTGGAGAGAGCTACAACATCTAAAGGTAATAATAATTACGGCTACCACTGGTGGACCGGGCCTCATGGAAGTTACTACGCTTATGGTGTTTTCGGGCAGTTTGCCTTCGTATTTCCAGAGCAGGATGGCATACTTGTGACAACCAGTGCCGTGTCAGGTGGTGAGACTGCCTTGCGTGCCCTCATCTGGCGCCATTTTCCGAGACTATTCGCGTCTAGTACACCGTTACCTACATCACGGGCTCACGAACTTGCCAGCCGCTTACAGAATCTGCGACTCTTACCAAATCTCTCGCCAGTAGATTCACTGCAATCTCCTCATGTAGCTGGCGGGGTGTTCGTAGCAGGACATAATGCGGACACTGTACAAGCCTTTGCCCTCGATTTCAGTAGCGATAGGTGCACATTCTATCTTCAAGACGAGCGCGGCGTTCATCATGTCGAGGTTGGGCTGGTAGATTGGCTGGAAGGTAATACACAATTTCTGGTGCTCGACTGCACCATGGTTATGAACCTACGCAACTTAGAGTTGTAGCTGGGGGCTTCTGGATCGATCAAGGCACATTTAAGATGATATGGCAGTTTGTGGAGACTTCATTCCGCGACATAGCGATCATCCACTTCATTCATGACAAAGCTATCTTAGACAGGAGCGTCAACATCAATACGTTCGGCACTGTGAGACCTTCTCTCACCGCTAATATGCTCAGGGCTGGGGCTGAGGGGAAAAGTTTATTGGAGAAGCTTGATTGTGCCGCCAATCTTGCAATCTCAATCCAATTAAACACAGGGTCAAGATTCCAGCCACCGATGGTGTACTCAACAAAGAAAACGTCAATTAGAGAACTACTTGACAACCAGGCAACAAGAGTAGTGTTACACAAACATATTCCCACCATCATGGCAAGTTCTCGACCTAATAGTGCTAGCGCTTATACTTTGGATGCTATCATGATGCACACCACGGAGCTTACGCCAGAGGTCCTTTTGAAGATAGACAACGACCTATTGAAGCTTCCGCAGGCCGCGTTACCGCATTGATTAAAAGATCTAATCGAACATCAATACTCATCATTTATGTATTTATCAATTTTACACTATTCAAAACTTGACTTGTATAAACAGAGTGTGCGCTCTGCAACTGACATGGGATATTCTGAAACTCCAGTATTCGATTCAATTCTAGGCCGTATGGGCTTGGTACAGACTTAGATAAGTGCAGGGTAAAAGCGTAGCAACCAAGTATTTGGAATTGCGAAGGCTAGATATTGGCAGGAGTGACAAAGAAAAAAAGCGGGGAGAGAACCTTTGGCGCAAGACTGCCCACGTCTTCTCACGTCTTCTCGATGTTTATTGGTACAGCAAAAGAACTCACAATGTGATTTCCTCGGGGTTCTCCCACCCTTGCTTCTACAATCTTGTCAGCTGTTATAACTAAGCCGAAGACTCATAGCACTCCGCTGAGATAAAAATTTAATATCCTGAAATAGAGAATCTACAAAATAATGGCACCCTCTGTCATCATTCGCGTTGGCATCATAGGTTGCGGTGAGATCAGCCAGGTGAGCCATATTCCAGCTCTGGGCTACATGTCGGATCTCTTCAAAATCACCTACCTCTGCGATATCTCAAAACAAGCTTTGGAATACTGTAAGAATAAGGTTATCGGCGGCATTCCGCCAACGACCACTAATCCTGAAGAGCTCAGCGGATCTTCCGAGGTCGACGTTGTGTTTGTGCTGAGTGCCAGTGAATTTCATACTATACATGTTCTGACTGCGCTGAAACATGACAAGTATGTATTTGTGGAGAAGCCGATGTGTTTCACATATCGAGATGCAGATCTCATTATTAGTGCGGAGCAGCAATCGAAGGGCAAGGTAATGGTTGGGTATATGAGACGATATGCGACAGCATTCATAGATGCAGTGAAAGAAATTGGCGGGTTGGATAAGATACTATACGCTCGTGTTAGAGGCAAGTATCTGGGAAATTCAAGAACATATATATTAGCGTATCAACTAATACCATGCAGATATAATTGGGCCAAATTCACGATACGTTTCTCAGTCCGGAACATTCCCCAAGAAATTTACGGATTTCACGACCCAAAATATTGAGGAACAGAAAGCTGCCAAAGAGGACATTTACAGACAGGCCTTCGTACAAGAGTATGGAGGTATTTCCGATACTCCCCAGACAAGAAAGATGTTTGATATACTTGCGGGTCTTGGATCTCACGATCTATCTGCTATGAGAGAAGCACTCGGAATGCCTACGTCCGTCTTGGGAGCATCACTTGGTTACCCGATGTGGAGGTGCGTTCAATAGCTATTAACCAGAGAAAATGCCTATCACTAACCTTCAAAGTGCTCTTCTGCAATACCCAGGCTTCTCCGTAATATATGAATCTGGAAACGATGATGTTCCTCGGTTCGACGCTCACATTGAGGTTTATTCGATGAAGAAAGTGGTGCGAGTGCAATATGACTCGCCCTATGTCAAAGGTCTCCCAACGACAATGCATATCCAAGAGAATGACAACAACGGGTATAAAGAAACCATGGTTAGAAAAACCTACGAAGACAACTATACATTAGAATTCAAGGAGCTGCATGCCTGGATGACAGAGGGGAAAGAAATTAAGACGACCCCGCAAGATGCAAGAAAGGATCTGGATATATTCAAGATGATTATGACAACTGGCAAATATAATAGCACTTAGAGAACATATAAATTAAAAAGATATACTATAGTTCTATGAAATGAAGATCCTAAAACTGTACTCTTTCAGTTATATGTCGTGATGTCATATTCTATCAGATCTTGCCCCACAGCCGAGAAGTCCAAAAACGTCATTGCAAGACGCACATAAATATCTCTGAGAGGAGGAGGGTTTTAGGGTAGATAAATAATTTCCAAGCACAGATTTATCTATTTAACTAATCATACCTCGACTAGAATGCCACATTACACAGGATCTTGTTATTGTCATAAAGTTCAGTATGAAATCGACTTGAGCTCCCCAGATGACGCCCGGACTTCACTCTGCCACTGCAGCAATTGCAAGGTACCGCATATGTTTGAGTATATATCAACAATTACTTATTTTTACTCTGTACTGTAGAAATTTACCGGTGGTCCATTCGGAATTACTACAAAGATCAAGAAAAACTCGTTCAGAATAACTCAAGGAGATCTTAAGGAGCATCTCTCCGATAACGGTTCTGGTTCGCAACTCCATCGTAAGTTCTGCGATGAGTGTGGAACTGGCATATTGGAGTATGGAGTGAGTTTCTCTCTACATTTTTACTCCTGTGCAGACACCAATGCAACACTAGGAACATGCTGGAGACTCTATATACATCTTCCATGGGACACTGGATGATCCCAATGCTCTTCCACCTAAGGGCGAATTTTTCACCAAAGTAAAGGAGCCTTGGTTACCGGAATTTACTAGTAAGTCATTTCAAAACATTTCCTCATCTACCGTTGGCTAAAGCCTATCCTGTAGGTCTTGACTTCCACAAGAAAGAGATACATGACTGAGAATTGAATAACAACTCTCCAATAAACCTCAAAACTCCATCCACAACTCCGTGCTGAAATTGATTTTATCGCACCATACTGTCACAGCTTTGTCTCTTCATGTAATAAGCTGACATGCTCCCAAAATCCCCTCTCTTCACATCTTTGACTTCAACGCCGCCTTTTCCTGACTCATCGACGTATCCTTTTCCCAGAATGACAGGATCCAAGGCATGAGCCCGAACACCACCCCAACACTCCCAAACACTTCGCTATCAAACAGGCTTTCCTCCAGGATCCCCTTCCTCCATCCTTCCTCGTAGCAGATCACCCTCCGTGTGAACTCCGTAAGTAGCATGAGAAAGAGAGCCGTGAACCCCACGGCAAACCTCAGCCATCTTACTTTAGGGATCTCAAACCACGAAGTGACAAGCGATGAGTAAACGGTAATCGATATCAGAATCACAGACCACTCCACAAGCTGTGCCGTGTATGGCGCCATGTGGTAGTAGGGAGCGAATTTCTCAATAGAAAGACGTACGGTGAGGGCAGTCGTGAATGTGAGCGCATAATACCAGAACGACGGTCTTAGTATCATAATTCCCACCATCAAGTCCCATATAACGTCAAATACAGACATCTCTTCTAGAGTAGACGGCATTTCGTTCATGCCTCTGTGATTGTGGCGGATGTTGCAGAGAAATAGTATATATCGCCGGTTCGCAGATATCAAAAATCGTGTGATAGTATATGTATTATGACTTGCCAGTATAATTTATGTGGCTACCATTAAATAATCTGAATAATATGCAATGATGTTGTTTATATGCCAATTTTCCTTATGTGGAATGATGGTCACCCCATCGACTAACTCTTCGCCAAGCGCGGGAGCGTTACGACAGAGTGATCACGCCGGTCTTCAGCTTTCCACTAAACTCGGTATTTTCTGCATTTATGCTATGCTTGATGGGTGATTGTACCTTGAGATTATCTTGCAGAGCTAGATGATCGTCTCTCAACTGGTCGATCATATGACCGTGAGCTGGGACCTGAACGCTCGACTTTCACCAGCAGCTTATTTACAATAGAGAATCATATGTCAATTACAACATCTAAACCTAGGACAGCATTAATCGGATAGTATAACATCGATTGTGAACAGTGGTGTATAACTTGCACAAGGCTCTAGAACTACCGATGACGATTCTATAGATTCACTTCTATCTGCACATGATATGCGCAGTACTCACTATTTTGGTTATGGCAAGTATGATTACATGATAATCATGCATCTTCTATACTTCTGTAACTCTGTTAATGCTCCAGTATTATTTTTTATAAATTATAACGGAGACAATTGAGAAAGGGTATAATTCAATCTTAAAAGTAATATTTTTTGATCGCTCAATTAAATTTATGTTTTCAATAATGATATCGGATTTAGCCACAGAGGTATAATTTATAAAGCTGATAACACCTTCAATAATCTCAAGCAATAGCGCCAAGAGAGATGCAGGTATAACGAGCTTGGCCGCGAATTTGATATTGATCGTAAGGGATAATTGGGAGTCATCGGTCGGAAAGTGAAGGTGTATTTGGGTTGTACGGTACTGAAAGCATAAATCTTGAAGATTTTATGCATCTTGCATAACTCAGCCAAGCACTGTTTCATGGGTCATGCTGACATAAGCCGATAAGAGCACGCCAGATGCTTATCGGTCAGGCTGTTAGGCTCGCATCCCTTGGCCCAATGCATGCAAGGAGAAAGCAGGATGCAACAACCTTAATTCGTATATGCGTTTTTTCCATCGCAAGCTGAGCATTTCTTGTCGCAAACCCTTCAAATCCAGTGTTCTCCTGCCCTAGCACGGAGGTGGATTCTCCCTCATCGCCCTTCATGTGCCGTTCCACCTACTCTCTGCGACATCAGCTGTTCTGTCTCCCTCAACTTCGAGACCCCGCCGACGGCACGAGCTTTATCTGAACCTGGGCGAGCTTTACCTCCGCAGCCTGCTGGCCAGCAGCCGCTTGGCTTGAGTAAACACGATGACAGCCGAGTCAGTTACTACGCCTGGATCAATTCATTATGATGGAGAATAGTTGCTAATGATCGCATTCCAGGTCGCTAAAGGAGGTTCTCAAAGCCGTCAAATCTGCCGTCACTGAATCCCAACTTCCGCTCTCCGACGAGCTCATTCAAATCATACATTCCTACCTCGAAAAACATGGCACAACTGAAGACTGCAATCCTACAAAATTGCAGGAGGAGCTCCTTTCGATTTACCAAAAAGATGTTGCCGACAAGCCATCGAGGCTCGCGACTTTTCTTGCCGTCATTCGATTCTTGAGACCAGCCATCTCCGGCTCCGGGCGATTGATACAATGGTGGGATATCCTGTCCGGTCCCATGATGGCCCAACTCGGAGAAGAAAAAGGACTTGCAGGCGAAACCCAAGACACTTTGCTGGATATACTGGTGTATGATGAAGACGACAAGGACCTTGATGGTGCAATCAAAACTGCGAGAACGCTGGCCGAGAACTTGATGTCAATTTGGCTTGAAAAAGCAGCGCTCGAATCTACCGAGTTTGATGATGAGGCTAGGTTTGTCGGCGGGAAGCTACAGCAGATCCTCGTTGCTTTTGGGAAGAAGAGGCCAAAGGTTCGTACAGAAGGGCACTACTCCTGGGAATGTTGTGATTGACGAGATCTAGGATTTCTTGATAACCATAGACAAATTCTTTGTCAAACGAGAGTCGAGAATAATGACTTTGTCCCTTCTGTGCGAATTTATCAGATTCCAGCCGCCCCATCTATATCAGTTGTTGGAGACACCGTTATTTGAGAACATGCTTCGCTGCCTTCAGATAGACACATCGACCAGAGTCATTTCGCTGGCCATGACTGCTTTGATCATGTTCCTGCCACATATTCCTAGTTCCTTAGCAAAATATCTCCCTGCTTTGTTCAATATCTATAGTCGAATGTTGTTTTGGGATAGGGAGCGAAGGGCGTCCTCCGAATCCTTCATTCTCAACGATGGCAACGGGGAAAACGATGATCATGAACCACTGGAGAATACTGCTTCGACTATTCCAAATATCGACACAACATGGGACAAGCAGTCATTTCTGTTAGAATCTGACGACGAAACGGTGCCGGAGCTCCTGCATTATTTCACCTTCCTCTATGGGCTATATCCGTTGAACTTTATGAGCTATATTAGAAAGCCTCAGAGATATTTGAGACATGCGAACTTCCCGAGTCCGGATGATCTCGATATTCAGCCCACCGAAATTAGGCAACGCTCAGAAACCTTCCGACAACTTCATCTCCTACACCCGAACTTCTTTACTATGACAATTGAAACGGAGCTTACGGATAACAACCGATGGATAAACAGTGAACCATCTGATGTCGTTGCAGACTGTATGGCTCTGTATAACCCTGGCGTATACGATAGCACATTGCAGGATGCTTCAAGAAAGGCACGGCCGGAGGAATTGAAAGCAGAGCATCTGGATGTCCCGGAAGAACCACTGCTTACTCAAGAGGTCACCTCTAATTCATCTCTGTCGCGCCACACCAGCTGGAGAAATACTACTTCAACAGCAGTTGCGTCCCCAAGCTTGGATGGAGGGAGAACGCTTTCTGGTATCCTTCGCAAGGCGTCACAAACAAGTCACACAACATCGACGGTAGATGAACGTTCGGACAGTCCAACTTTGCATCCGCACAGAACATCCTCCTCGTCGAATGTGAATGAAATGCTGAATTATCAGAAGTCACTTCGAGGAAGCCTACAGCAAACATTTGCCAACGACAGCGTCCAATCTCTTGCTCTAAGCCACCATACTTTGGACAATGCGCCACACGTTGACAGCTATCTCCAATCAATGCCAGCACTTACGACCCCTCGATCACCCTCTCTCCGCCCAGCGAATGCAGACCCTCAAACCCAGGTAGCGTATCTTCTCCGCGAAATCATGCTTCTCAAGAATGACCTCAACTTTGAACGTTATCTCAAACAACAACATCTCTCTCATATTGGCAGACTACGAAGAAAGCAGATTCGAGAAGCAAGAGTTGAAGCAGAGACTCAGAACCTGGTCAACTCCAATCGGACCCTGAAGAACAAACTGGAGGAAGCGAAACGTACCATAGTACAGATGAAAAAGGAGTTTGAAAAGAGTAAATCCCATTCAAGAAAGTGGGAGACGGATCTCACAGCGAAACTTCGAATACTTAAAGAGGAACAAAAGAAATGGGGCATAGAAGGAGATCAACTACGTGGAGATTTGACCGCTGCTCGCGACGAGTGTGCAAATTTGACACGGCTGGTCGCAAAGAGCGAGTCCGAAACACTACTCGCTAATCAGAAATTGCAGTCTATTCAAGCAAGTCTCAATGAAATGGAATCCTTGCGTGCGGAAGTGGAGAGACTGAGGGCCTCTGTCCGAGAATATGAAGCAGCGGAGGATAAGGCTGAACGCGACTTAGAAAGCCGCGAGGCAGCGCTTTCACAGGTTGAGGTTCTTAAACTCCAGCTCGCGGCGAATGAAAGGGAGCTTGTTGAAACCAGGAAAGCTTTCGAGAAAAGGATTCAGGATCTCGAAGAAAAGCAGGAGAATGCTTCTGCGGCCGAAATCCACCATACCACTCAGGGAACCAAACAGCTTCTAGATAGCGCATTGGCAACTAGCCGTTCGCGCTTCATAGAGATTCAGAAAGCCCATAACCACCTCCTCAAGAGATATACTGCGCTTCAAGCCGCCTATATGGAGCTGAAAGACCAAGGCGAGGGTAGCTCCTTCAATGACGAGCCTCTCCTATCTAGTATAAGCTCTAGACGGGTAACTGACATTCCCCATTTTTACCATAACGGCAGTCCTCCATTTTCCAACCCCAGCTCTATACGTAACTCTCCTCCAAATAGTGCAAGTGGCAGCTCCGGTTTACAACGTCATCCATCCCGGCTAGACTCTTCTGGCAGTGGTAGACCGCAGCCGAGGCCCAATAGCTCCGAGATACAGAGAACTGGAGGACAGCCTCTCTATCCTCATCCTGGGACCGAATATGTACCTGGGACACCGTTGGGTAGTCTAGGACCGAAAGATAGTTTCGATGGTGACTCGAGTCATAGGAGCGAAAGTCCGGACATAAAGAAGGCGAGAATCAAACCCGATAGCGAGATTAGAATTTATGGAAGAGGTAGGTCTTATATCAACTTCCATCCCTTTTGATCTTTTAGTTCCACAGAGATGTGTTTCTATGACAACGGCTAATCACTACATCAAATAGGGGGCGTTCAAAACATTGGTAAGAAAGACAAAGACAAGGCAAAGAAAGCCGCGGATGATAAAAAGGATAAAAAGAGCGTAGGCATCAGAGGGATTAGAAATTTCGTTGGATGATTATTTGTGTTATCGGAGGGTGTTTATCATCAAAAGTCTTTTTTCTCTTCTTCTGATTCTTGCGCCATATCATCCGCTGGCGCTACAATGTATAACGATTGGTATGAATTTATGGTCATGTACATGAAAGGGCTGGTTTAGTTGGATGGGGATCTCCTTACTCAATAGCGTTGTACTGTGATTATTGCTCGCTTGCTGTATTTTCTTGCGTTATGCGTCTTTTACGGACCAAGGAATGAACAGCACTTGGTTCGGATGGGCAATCTGTCTGGGTCAGGAGACTCTTAAAAGTTTTGTTATTTGATGTAGGCATGTTTAACACGAGTGCATCATTACGGACGGAAGAATCATTGGGATTTGGAGTGGAAAGCGCGTGATAATATAATACATATATCGCTCCGTCATGATAGGACCATAATAGGATTGTTTCATAAATCCATATTCATTATTGATGCAATATGATATCTATACTCAGACGTTATTCTCCGGTTTCAATGGGAGAACGTCTATCCTCTTGAGGTCTCGAAATGCCGACTATAGATGGATAGACTGGCATAATAAACTCGTTATAGAAGTAATATGCTGAGTTACTTTACATCTTCCATATTACTTTATATTTTCTATATTACTTTATATCTTCCATATTAACACAATAAAAGGGCTACAGCTTGGGGCTGGGTGGTACGGGGTTCCATTTGTTGCTCAGTTGCAGCCTGATTACCACTAGAAGGCTGTTGCTTTTTCAACTCTACCGATTTTCTTAAAGCCTGTCTCTCTAGTCTCTCCTTTTGGTGGTCTACAGATAATACTTGCATTTTCATAGACTCGGCTAATACATTGTTAACTCGATAATTTCTAACGAGGTAGTGGATATCTGTGACTAACCCTTTAATATCCTTCGATGGGGGATGAGTGGCGCAAAAGCCGCACTATCAAATCGCACTGCTCCGGTCTCAAGAAGGTATTTTGCCCCTAGCACAATATCAAAATGTTCTCCATCGAAGACATAGAGCTTCAAAGTATGGACACGAATACCCTTGTGCTTGACCTTCCAGTCAAGCGTCACTGAACCAAGACAGTTTACGGGTTGCCCACTGACACTAAATATGTTGCATCTATCACCACTGTCTGAAAGTTCATCGTCATCGTGCAATGGTATGATCGTGTGCCCAGTTTCTCGGACTTTGGATAAGGATATCCAATTCCCTACTAAACAGCCGGTGTCCAGCAAAGCAACTGCATCAACACGATCACCGTCCGGGGTATACACCTCCACATTCAATATACTGCCATGCTCCTAGAACTACATTAGTATAAAGCGCGATTTCTTCAGTGCATTTCTCACTTTGACAATGGGCGGACTCGTTGACTCCTCCGTAGGCTTGTTTCCTTCGTCTAGAGTCTTGTCCGAAGCCGGGTATGATTCGACTCGAGGTAATCCATCCTGGAGCTTTGTGGTACGGCCTATCTCTTCTTCTTTCGGCGAGGTGGGATGTTTAGGAGAATCAAATTTATACTCATAATTTCCTACAAAGGTTATTAGTATTCTGAAGGGTCGAGGGGATTCGACAAAGCCTACCACCACCAATCAATTGGTAACACCGGTGATATATACACTCAACCCAGATCCATGGAGTCCAAACTAATTCAAGTATACTTCGTGAATCACGCTCTGTCTCTAATGGCATGACGATGATCGCTAGCGATGGGTGCAAGGAGTAGTACACGATATGGAATTTATAAAAGCCCTGGGGGAGGTGACGAGGCTTGGGCGTCTAAGCCTTCCGAGCTCTCATATCTTGGTCTCTGGGTCTTCAACCAATGAGACCACGCGATCTGCTAAGGAAGGTTACTGTGGAACCAGCTGTTGGTGCTGCGGAACGGGGCTGAAACTGGACCCGCATACGATCATGTACCTAAGCGCCCTTGTCACAAGGCTGCCGAAAGAATAAACAGGAGCCCGCGCACTCTAACATGATGTAGAGCGATACTATTCAAAAAGCCATTTTGAACTTTAATATAAAACTGGATCATGGAAACAGGTGACAATGGCTATTCAACAAGTATGGGCGGCTATGCCAAAATGGCAGGTCTCATGGGCAATTATCCCGAAATTGCTATCTTCAGACGCTTTGGAGCCCTCAACGTTGAAAATATTCTTCTTCTTCAAGCAGAACTTCGGGATTTAGAAGTACAATTGCGAGAAGTACAAAAAGAAGATCACAACTCGGGTCACCAAGACAGATGTGTATATGCTCGAGATTGGTGGACTCTAAGTGAATCGGGGGAGCCAACATCCCGTCCGGGGAATGATGGACGGCAATGGCAACTTCTCCTGAAAATTAGGCAAAAGTTAAATGAATACAGTTAGTCTTCCAAACTTATCTCTATATTCCAATTTAAGTACTTACCTCGACCAAGATACCGCATTGCTGCAGCAAGCTCAAATTTGTAAGCTGGGCCAGCCAAGTATCGCAGACGTACAGTTCTTATCGTCATGGATGCAAAGGCCAACAATGGGCAATGTATACCTACTCGGTCAGGACTATAAAATATGGTCAGATCCTGATTTACCCGATTTAGTATCCCTGAGATCACGTACTGCAGATGATACATTCACTGAGTGGATATTGAATACTGCAATTCGTTGGTTTCATCGCTCCGTTGGTAGATTTTTACGGGTACGACGATCCCCATTCTCTCCGATTGATGGAATATGCCGTACTGACAAGGTTAACTGCGGTTGAAGAAACCAAAGGATAAAGAATACCTGCGCAATACTGTTGTTTATAGTGACACGGGAATTGTGCGTTTTACGAAAATAATCACAATGGCTGTTGCATCTTTACTTCCTATTATATCCATAGTAATATTATATGTGGTTCGGAATATGACAGCGAGACTGGGAATTGTAGCTAGTTTCACGGCGTTCTTCTCCGTATGTATGGGAGTAGCAACGAAAGCAAGTATGGAAGATATCTTTGCAGCAACGGCCGCGTAAGTTCTTCGAATCACAGGGGCGATGAAGCTGTAAGCTAACATCAGATAAAGCTTTGCTGCTGTGCAAGTTGTATTTGTAGGAACAACTAATTAGTATGAGTACCTTCGACAGCAACTCTCACCTTGGTTACTCTGAAGATTGGTCATCAGCGCCCGTTGCGGATGAATAGTGGTCTGGGACAGGTGAAAGTTGAATATTTAAGGCCTTGTGAGACTGCCTCGGACTCAATGGCGAAGAGACCTAGATTTTGTGGTGTACATTATTTCCACAGTGCTAGGCGCGGGAAACTTAGTGATAGATTCACGGAGATGTGACATATTGGTGTTTAAGTAGCCTATAGGTATGGCGTAGTCTGACCTACTGCCTATCAATAAATCTTTTTGTCTACCTTTCACCGTCTTCCTGATCAGGGCATGTTGATCCGGTGCAGTTCCGTCGCAACCGGTAGAAGCGACATTGGTCTAATCTTCCTCTACAGCTACCACCCTCCGCCCTCAGCAGGCACCGAGGCCCCCAATTATACTTCCCAAAAAGAGCACCTCTTACAAATTAGCTTACTTTTATTCCTTCCACTTTCGATGTATATACAATTCCTGTAAATGATTCCAGCCGCCACGTACCAAGAGCCCAGGCCAAACAAGAGCGCGAACATGACCCAGTCATCATCGAATGTACCACGGCTGCTTGGGCGGTCAAAGAAGTCTTCATCGAGGCTGTTGTCAAATCCTTCACACATACAAGAACCTCAGACTGAGACATCGAACTACAAGAGAGACCCAATGCCGTCTCAAGACGAACCAGATTCTTCTGATAACTACAACATTCCAGACGAATTTATCAGATTAGATGAATTGGCTTCGACCTCGCCTGTTCAGAATCCACACGAACATCATATCTATCGACAAGAGTACCTTGAGGAGCGACGCTCTACAGAAGAAGCATATCGAGAAGCAGCAGCGCAGGGTGGGATCAAGGAATCTCGAGCAGATGTAGCCGGGACAGTGTTGCAAGAAAAAGGAGTAGAAAGAGCCTCAAAGATTGAAACAGAGTTTTATACCATATCATATTTGATCTCTTTTTCGATATGTGGGACTCTTGCACGACTTGGTCTTCAAGCAATCACAGCGTATCCTGGAAGCCCCGTCACTACTAGCGAACTTTGGGCAAATGTAGGCGGGAGTGTGATCATGGGGTTTCTCAGTGAGGATCGAAGACTCTTCCATGAGCATAGGAAAGTCTGGAACAACAATGCCACAGATAGTCAGAGCACAGAAGATTCGGAAGGGAGCCAAGAAACCGTTGGTGGTATTGAGGGCTCGCATCCCCATATATCCAACGACGCAGATCCTGAGAAGGATAGAGTGGAGCTTCTCAAAGCGCACACAGCAATGAAGAAGACCATACCTTTATATATTGGGTTAACCACAGGATTCTGCGGCTCATTCACATCATTTTCTTCCTTTATTCGTGACGTCTTTTTTGAGCTTGCCAATCTCCCCTCTGCGGTTCATATTCCAGATTCAAGTACGCCTTCCCGAAATGGCGGACATAGTTTCATGGCACTCGTCGCAGTAATTATTATGACTGTATCAATCTGTCTCTCAGGATTGAAATTTGGAGCACATCTTGCCATTGGCGTTGAGAAATTCACTCCTCCGCTGCCAAGATTCCTCACCCGGAGGAATTTCGATAGATGTGCTGCAGTATTCTCCTGGGGTCTCTGGCTCGGCTCTGTTTTAATGGTAATATGGCCACCGGATCGTAACTGGGGAACGGGGGATCATGGAGAGACATGGCGTGGTGAGGCGCTATTTGCTATTGTATTCTCACCACTAGGATGCGTCATGCGTTTCTATCTTTCAATCTGGATGAATAGTTTCATTGCGGGATTTCCCCTCGGTACATTCACCGTCAACATACTAGGTACAGCCATCTTAGGCATGTGCTGGGACTTGCAGCATTCATCACTTCATACTGCTGGAGGGAGTATTGGCGGTGGGCTCGTAGGCTGTCAGGTTTTACAGGGGATTCAAGATGGATTCTGTGGATGCTTGACGACTATCAGTACTTGGGTACTTGAATTAACTAGCTTGAGGAGGAGACATGCATATATTTATGGTGGCGTTAGTGTAGTATCGGGGATGGCTATTTTGGTAATAATAATTGGCAGTTTGATCTGGTCGGTTGGAGCTTCAGCATCTGTATGTTCTGCATAATAGCGCTATAGATATATCTTTATAGAGTAGGAATAGAGGTCCTCAGGATGATTATAGATCAATTTTAATAAAAGATTATAATAACAAAGTCTATGGTATCTCTGATGCTTCCCATTATAGAACTGGAATCACGTTTACGCCACCAATATGCAATATTCCTAGAGAGGAACTCGTAGTACCAAAAAATTTACATGTTTCTGCGTATCAACTACTCGTATGCTGGCGGTAGTCCACTTATTGGTTCGAACGACCTGTGAACTTGGTTAGCGGTATCTGGAGAGGCCATACCGCTATGGCAACATACATTGAAGCGTCAGCTGGGAGTTCTGTGGCACCATACTCATCAGCACCTCGATCTATAGCTTGCAAGGGCCAATATATAACCTGGATTGGTAAGACTAAGTCCATTGTTTTGTTGGATAAACCTTTGATGCTTAGTTGGATTACCACCGCATATCTCCTGGAAGCCAATGGGTTAAGAAACGTGGGTAGCAATGACTTAGAAGCAACGATAGGAACAGTTATGTTCGTTGAGAACCATGTGCTGTTCATATATGACCGTCCTAACCAAGGCGAATCGTATTCTTTTCTCCAAACAATTTTATCATACTCTCGAGTTTCCGATGGCCGCTTCCTCTCGACAAATCTGAGAAATGGGTCTCTTTTGGACGTAGAAGCCGTTGGAACTCGTTCTAACTTACGGGTAGAGTAGAATGTTCTAATTCGTAATTGCTGTGTAACAATGAATATCCAACGGGAATCGGGTCTTTCATATCCACGTACGCCATTTGGTTCGAAAATGATGCTTAAAACGAGGGTGGTAGATTGCTTTGGACTGTGGGATAAAATATTCAGTGGTGGAGGTTCTGCTGCTGAGACCTTAAGTGTACCAAGTGACTGTCTCCATCTGTATCGTTTAAGAGTCGTTGTTGCGCTAGATATATATTCTCCAGGAAATGAGTCCATCACGACTGGCGGCGATGTTGCCGTGAATGGCATCACAGTAATCTCTCTTTTCTCCGTCACATTTACAACATTCCCTATGGGTTTATCTGATCTGATACTCTTCACTCTTATCATATATACGATCATCGGTTGTCGATATCTCTTCCGTGTCAAAGGCCACCATAACTCTAGTCCTTCCTTGGTTGTTGGGCATAATTTGAGAAATGATGGATGAAGATCTGATTGGCCTGAGATCAACTCATGGGGGATTATGAATAGGAACGGTATGTGATGAATACACAGATCACCATCGTAAGTTTTCCTTGAGCCATTAGGAGACAGCT
Organism: Xylogone sp. PMI_703; assembly: GCA_021399445.1. NCBI lineage: Eukaryota > Fungi > Ascomycota > Leotiomycetes > Xylogone > Xylogone sp. PMI_703. The sequence continues at coordinate 3,780,594 of JAJTUQ010000006.1, read as the reverse complement.
TCTGATTCTCATCTAGAAACTGCTAGACTGTGAGCTTAGAAGCGCCTTAGAGCCGTGGATAGATCCGCTTACTAGTATTTCCGCTGTAGATGGCAAAAATGAGGCATCCTGAAGATTATCCGATGCTGATATCCAGGTCCTTGCCACACCTGTATTAAGCTTTAATTGGCCGTATGTTAAGGTAAAGGTAATAACTAGCCTTCAAAACCAAGATCAATATCAAATTCTAGGTCCCTGCAGGTAGTCACTTCTAGGTATCCTTCAATTTTGTCCCCACAGTGTCTCACTGGGGGATCAAGATTCGATTTTGCCGGATCAATATCTTCGGGGAGGATTATTCTAATTTTCATCGGCGGAGTGGGTTGCTGTTCCATCCTGGCAGACTATGCCGTGATACATTGTAACGAATGAAGAACTGCATCAAAAGCTTCACATAGCCTCTCCAAAGTGATATAGCTCGTTCCCGCCGATTCCCTACCGTACACCGATAGTTTGCATCCAGCCAGTCACATCCTGTTCAAATGAAGTCACACGCATATTAGCTGGAGATTACAAGCATCTGGACCATGTAGCAGCGCTGCGTTCCCGTCATAACCGCTCAACCCGAATGTATGCCGAATCAAGATTTCTCCCCATTTACGCGGAAGACGATGATGAAACAATGTCCAGGGTCGGTTTATGTAAAACATGCGTTATGTCTATCTTAATTGAATGCAGATTCTGTAAGCACTCTATTTTTAAAGGTATCAAGCTCCTGTTATCATATACTCTATATACCTATTTCGAGGTGTAGGCAGAAGAGTAAATAAGGGCTTGCTAGACATGCTAGACAGCATTGGAAAGAAAGTAATTTTATCAAGCACTTTGTATCATTGCGTACACTGACTCCCTGGAGGTGTTGATATGTAATGAAAGTCCGATAATATATATACGAGACTGGGGCATATTGGCAGGATACTACATTATTACTACAAACAACATATCAGATCCAAGAACAGACGGTCATTCTCAGTCCAGACAATGGTTAGAGCTCTTACTGGCTCAACTGGAGAGTGAGTCAATATGTGTGACAAATCGGAGACAGAAAATTAATTCGTGCCATGAAACCCAGCGCACACAGCTCAAATCGATTATCCATGACAACACTTCCACCCATCCAGATGTCCCGAAACTGGCGATCTCTCTTTTTTTTAAATTAAGTAATGTACATCATACCCCGCCATAGAGATTATGCTTCTCTCTTTGATCGGGCGTACGGAATACTCCCGGCTTTTTAGAGAGCCGTCATCCCCATCTCATCTCTCAGAGTTCCCCATGTGCCCATAACTCATCTGCTAGTTTTGAAGACCACATCCAATACAACTGGAGTCCTCACAAAGCAATGGCAGCACCGGAAGAAGTCAATGCACCTGGTGTGCAGGATCACGAACAAATCAACGGAGCAGACGGGAGTGGTCGTGTCCCTAAGCATCGCCAGCAGGTGACCACTATCTCCCAAGTACCTGTTCCTCCTTTTGCGAAGCTTGCAAATCCTGGTCCTTTAGGCCTTATCGGCTTTGCTCTGACAACTTTCGTGCTTGGTCTCTATCAGTGTGGAGCAGGGTAAGTTAGCCTTTACGTATCTGGTATACATATGCTAATGGGTATCTCAGGCTGCCACACTCGAACCCAGAGGGCGATGTCGGTCCAGATCAAGCTGTGTTTGGCCTGGCCATCTTCATGGGAGGCTTTGCACAGTTTGTAGCTGGCATCATGGAGTTCCGTGTTGGGAACACGTTCGGAACCACTGTTCATTGCTGCTATGGTGCGTTCTGGCTTAGCTTTGCAATGTTCTTGATACCCTCTCTGGACATCCAAGGCGCCTACAAGGGAGATGCACGAGCATATTCCTTTGCTCTGGGCATTTATCTTATTTTATGGTGCTTTCTTACATTTATATTCCTGGTCGCTGCTTTGAGGACTAACTGGACCATTATTGGAGTATTTTTCTTTTTGGTTCTTGCTTTCTTGTTCTTATCAATCGCTCAATTCATATCGACTGAACATCCAACTGCAAGTATCCGTGTCAACAAGGCTGGTGGTGCATTCACAATTATATGCGCCTTTATTGCTTTTTATGCTGGTGGTTCCGGGTTAATGATTGAGGAAACAACTTTTGTGCGTTTTCCGCTTGGTGGAATTCCACACCACGAACATACCAGAGTAGCGCAGGACGAGGTTTGAAATTCTATGCTCCTTCTGACGTTTATTGTCGGGAATATCACGAAGATTAAAGTGGCAATTGGTTGCTTATTCTTATGGAGCTGGTGGACCAGGAAAGGAATTGTGAAGGAAAATTTTGGCTTATTCAAATTCTTTTCTCTCTTTTAACTACTTGAACTTTGGTCCCTTTATGGTTTTAACGAATATATATCCATAGGTATGAGATTCCGTGAAGTGATACTTGCACTAATATTGGAGGCACTGATTCAATTCGATATTCTTGAGCATGAAATTCATGTTGAAGGTATGAAATTTGGTTTCGCGAAAACTGAAAATATATTCCTCTTATATAAATGAAACTGTTCAAACAAAAAGTACTGGGCAATATATATTTGCAAATAAACGTTTCTCAGTCGACATTGTTATATAATAAGATTGATTTGGCTTTTAGAATAAATGTATCACGCTCATTCCGTTTTCCTGGGCTGTTCGCGGTAGTTGTAGCATGCATGGTCTCGATACAAGCTTATGGAGAGCTGTTCAATACGAACAATTCTAATTAGGATTATTCTTTCCCTGCACACTCCCAGCATAACATCCAGCTCTATTCGCGTGTTCTATGTTATGACACTCCAAAACTGTCGACTTTTGTGTTTTGTGATGTTGTTTGGATTAGGCGTGGTCATGGGAGCCGGATGTGGCGGAACGGCCGGAACGACCGGAACGATGGTGGATTTGGGCTCCTGCGTCACACCACGGATGGTCGAACGTCACCACCGGCGGGAACTGTAAAATATCCGGTGGAGGACTCCATCTCATCCGAGTTATGAATTATTAGCAAAGACTTGAACCTTTGCATCCGGGGCGACATGTCTGACCAGGCTGCGAAGAGCTCGTCAGCCTCGCCGGATCGGACTTTGACTGAGCCACCTCTGAAACGCCGCAGAGTGGCTGAAGCGTGTCAGAACTGTAGGTCACAGAAGTCCAAGGTACGTAGTTGTACGCTTACTTGAAGTCATATCGCTATGCTCTTTGCACTCCCTTTTGAAATTACTTCCGACTAAGCAATTCTCTGAAAGTGCGATGGCAAGCGTCCAATATGTGGTCGTTGCAAAGGGTACGACCATGTCTGCACCTGGGTCAATGGCAAGAAGAGTCGCTCTCAGACACTGAACGGTTTCAACTACAACAGTGCCGTTGTGCTGGATGGTGCTCAATCATCCCCAGCCAAACTCGGGTCATTGCAGTTCGCCATTCAGTCTTATGAGAAGTTGATTGGCAACATTGTTGCTGACTTGCCAGAGTCCAACCGAGTTGCTCTCGACGTGAACCTGTCTCACATTCGACGTCAGCTACAAGCTCATGTTCCCGGCATAGACATTCCAGATCGGTCACCTTCTAGTACCACCTCCCCAACTGCAGGCCCGCCTCGATTCTTAAACGGTAACAGTACCAATAGCCAGAGGTATCTCGGCGAGGCAAGCGATGTTCGTTTCTTCCATACTATAAAGAAGATTTTCGGAGATAGGGATTATTCAGGCAGTCCAGTGGACAGTGATATCCAGAGTTATGACCAGGGAGTTCTGCATCTGGAACCACAGGATACACACCAGTATCGTTCAGATCTGCCAACTAAGGAGCTTGCGGATGCCTATATTGATATCTACTTTTTCACGATACACATTGCCTACCCGTTTGTGGACAAATCCTTATTCATGCAGAGATACGAGAAATTCTGGTCGGGTGATGCAGAAACTGCCGAGAGTTCTTCGTGGCTTTCTCTTTTCTGTGAGTGGCAATGAGTAATAGCTCTCCTCCCTCAAAATATTTTTATCTAATGGATTCCTTACCGTTTTAGACACGATTCTTGCCATTGGCGCATATTATACTTCGTTTCCCCGATGCGAAAACACCAATCTTCGAGCGCATTTAAATTACTTCGGGCATGCTATGTACCTTTCCCATTCGATGATGACGGATTGCACCTTGGAAAATATTCAAATGCTTCTTGCCCAATGTTTCTTTCTTCTTGCTATGGGACAAACTGATAGGTAAGATACGCATATTGTAAGCTCCAATCTGGACTAACCGGAATTATAGATGTTGGAACACGCTTGGTCTTGCAATCCGGGTCGCTCAGAGTATTGGCCTTCACGTAGAAGACTCTCTTAAACAGCCTTTGACAGGATTAACACCTAGAGAACAAGAAACAGAACGACGAACTTGGTATTCTATGTATGTTCTTGACAGACTCCTTGCCCTTCAACTAGGGCGTCCTGTAGCAATTCACGAGGAAGGGTATTGTGTTAACCTCCCTTCCGAAACCCTAGAGACTATGTGTCTCTTTGACGGTGGAACCGAACGATCCTTGCTTGATGGTAAACCATCGCCACTACACTATTTCACTTCGGTGATAAAATTTTCCCAGATTTTAGGTCAAGTTATTAGCAATCTTTATAGGCCTTCACAAGTCGTTGATGATCCGGATCAGATGCTTCTATGCACTGCGACTCTGGATGGGAGACTAACAGAGTGGAAGCTTGAGCTTCCGCGGCATCTTCGTTTTGATCTCGGTCATACGTTTGAAAAGTCCATGATATTCAAACGACAAGTAAGTCTTTCAAAGAGTGTCCAGACTGAGAGACTGAACTGATGTACCAAGCGAAATATGCTCGCTATAAAATTCCACCATCTTCGTACTCTTATGCACAGGCCATATTTATGCCTATCATGGCTGCAGAAGCATAATCCGCCTCTGATGGCTCTGGTCGAACGAGCACGGGATCAAGTTACAGCATTAGAAAGGATATGTGTCTTTGAGGCTCAACAAACGGCCCATTTGTTACATAACGTAACAGACGAGAAGAGTTTGGTTCATGACTTTCCTTGGTGGCAAATGATCTCATGTCTCCTTTGCGCTAGTTCTGTTCTTCTTGTGGCTCGTGCATGTATGGAGCCTGATCAGCCTGACTATCTGATTCGATCTCAAGCGCTTGACGAAGATGCAGAGACTTGCCTCACCATATTCGATGCTCTGAGCGTTAATTCAGATGCTGCTCGACGCGCGAGAGACATGATGGAAGGTCTTAAACGGGCACATATCCCGCCAATTCAGAGCAGGGACCCTACTTTAATCTGCAATAATGCTGCTGATATTCCGCTATCTAAAGGCAGCCCGAACAATAATTCTTTTGAACAAGCGCTGATTTATAATACAAGGCATAACGGAGTCGAGTGGCCTGGCGAGCTCTCTGATCCTATGGCATGGTGTGCTCAATTTCTTGATCCATTTGTTACAATACCGTTTGGCGTCGGGGAAGTGCCTTCATATACTGATGGCGGTACTTAGAATTTCTAATAGTACGTAATTCTAATAATAGTACGAACTCAACAGGTCAATCTCATTATGGCCATCATTATATGTATCTTAATCGTTATGAGTTGTGACGACAACCTGTCACGCATGCCACACTCTCAGTAATATGTACGTGGTTGAACTACCTCCCTGGCTGTGTAGGGCACTGCTTCTCGAGTTAATGTTGAATAATATTGTCTAATCATCGTGATTCTCACATATTTCAGTTGTGATGCGAACATGTCTGATACGTAGAGTGATGGCTTGGACCATAATTAACATTAAGCTAACTAAGGTATCGAATCTTGTGAAGTTCGATTACATTTAACCTTCCCCTTTTAGTGAGCTACCCCAGTCTCCAGATTCTTCCGTACTAATCTCCAGTACTTCTGCTGACTCTTGATCCTAAACGTCTTGCCATATTTAATCATTACGAGGAATACCGAGGATGCAGCAAGACCAATGAACGCAGCTGATATGAAGCAGTTTTGGTATCCGAGATTGTCCAGCCAGGGAGTAATGCTATAGCCATTCCATTAATTTCTGCTCGAGCCTATTCAGAGTAATTCATTATAACATACCCATATCCAATAGCAAACGACATGGTATTCCTAACAATGATACAGGTGATTATCGCATTTCCGCTGACCTCGTGGTAGCTGTCAATTAGATAATTGACACTGAGAGTTACACCACATGTGCTTGTGAAAGCCAGAAGACACATTGCGACAATAAGACCAAACCAATGGATCTCATGTGCTGCACCAACACCCCAGAGAATCAAAGATGTAGGTACGAGTATCACGCAGGCGATGAATGGCCAGAGGCGTTGCTCCGACTCCATGATACCTCCGTTTCGGCGGGCAAGGCGGATCGTTAGCCAATCACTGAAGCGTCCAGTGAAGATAGATCTGCACGAGAGTAAGTTGACAATCAATAGAGAAGGGTGAGCCTCAAGAAAACTTACGCCATAATGACCCCTAGACAACAAGCCAGATAGCTCAGACCTACCATGGAAGAGCTTCAACTTCGTTAATGTTGGACTTAGTGATGAGATGCCTGTGTATTTTATCCTACCTGAAATTATAAGGAGCACCGCCGAGGATGATGCTTGCAGTTGCGTTGAGCACGTTGAACCATATGAGATACGAGCCATACGAGAAGCTAGAGAACATTAGTGAAGATTATAAAATCTGGCGATTGGATACCTACCCTGCATAAAATATAACCGGCCAAGTGAAGAAAGAAAGTGCCTGCTCAATTCTATAGTGCATGGTCTGTGGCTTCGATGTGTCTATAAGAGCAAGCTTCTGAATGAACGTTTTAGTAGGTTGGGGTGTATCAGCTGTACTCTCAAGATCTGAACCACTAGAGCCAGCATGCAGCCCTTTTTCGTCAACCTGTTTTTCCTGGCTTATTGGGGTAGGAATTCCATCATTCACCACGATACCCACTGTTCTGCGGGTGTAGTTCGTCTCTTCCATAAAGAAGAAGAGGAAGACGAATGTGAATGCTAAGAATATAGAAGGCCAATAGAAGACCCATTTCCAACCCTGATAATCCGCAATAAATCCACAAATGACAGGTGCAAAGTAGTTACTTCCCGCAAGAACGAATGCCTACCATAGTGTTAGTTGAGATTGATCCACTTATAAATAGCCAATATACCATACGTATAATCCCATGTATGTGCCACGTTGATGAGTGAAATACTAACACAAATGATGTTAGAAAATATTTCCGCACGACTAGTATGATCTGGCCTACAATATCAGTAATAGATATCTCTGGTAGAGCCTCGATAGGAGCCCCGAAAAAGCCTCCAAGGATGTTTTTGCAGATCCATTGTCCATTTCCAGAAGCATAAGGGCTATACTGATATTAGCGTCAACTTCTTTTATTGTATTTGCAGTTTGTATTTACCCCCACATAGTTAAGGCCTTGCGCTGTCATCAGTACTCCACTCTAGTTTAGAATTAGGGGCGATTAGACTCACTAGAACTGCGAGAACAGATATCAAATACGTTAGGCGTTTTCCATACTGAAGAGCGAAAGGCTGCCAAAAGAGCAGCCCCCAGCCACACAGAAGAAAGTTGTAACCCGTTCCGGCGTTCAAGTCGCTGATACTGAGGCCGGTTTCCTTGGAGAGGGGTACAAGCACGGAGTATACGACTGAACCGGCTATTCCCATAAAGAATGTATATCTAGCCATTCACTTATCAGTAGTGCTTCGGGGAAGATGCGATACATATAGAATACTTACACACACACGCAAAAGGTAGATAACAATTTGCGCTGTGGCGTCCAATTCAAAGGATCGTCGGGGTCGGACGAAGGAGTAGGTACAAGCACAATCTCTTCTTGGCTACCCTCAGCATGTCTTGCATGTATCATGTTCTCAAGGTCAATCAAGTGGACAGTGCCTGGAATGGCATTTTCATCGATAGAGCCCACATCATGTGTCATTGTTATTGCTGCCGCCATGTTTATACGTTGCTTTCACAGGAGAGAGGTAGTGTAACATGAGCGGGCGGAAGCTGACGTTTTATACCAACCATCACCATATCAGGACACTGGGAAAGAATATATGAATGGAGCAAGATTTGATAGACGGTCATCTAGGCCCTTTCTGTTTCGCCGCAGATGCCGGTTAGTCAAATGCAACAGTGCGGTACCAGGCGTTGATTACCAGTACTTGAGGCGGTTTGACGTCCTGGCACGGGGTGGTTTGTTGCCCGTCACCTTATCAATACGGTAATCACCCACGAGAGCTCTCAAGTCGCGCAAATCCTATCTGATGGCTCCAAATTCGGGAATCTGTCACGGCAGTTGACTATTTATAAGGAAACACTGAAGTTGTTGATAGAAGGGGCTCAGACCCTGCTCTGCCACGGCAGTACTCAAGCGGCGCAAAGCTTATCCATTGGCCATGTTGCTTGGTTGTAATAGCTTCCACTTAAGCCTCTTTAGTATAGTCAGCAAATGGCTCCTGTCTAGCGTTCTTCCCCGCATTCCATATCTTCAAGGATGAATGCGTTATCAGAAGTGGGTAAAGTATGGAGGCAGCTTGGTCCACCGGGTCCGGGGAACGGTAAGTTAACACGTAAATTGAAGGTTATATGTGTAGGTACCAGTATCATCCCTAATCTATATTCATGTTCTTGCTTTATATGGTGATCTTTCTGCAGAGTGTGTTGCCATGGGAGATGCTTGTAAGCAAATCGCCTGTAAGATAGATTCGTGCAAACTTCATATCTTAGAAGACACACCATAACAGCATTAGACCTACATTCTTGGACATAATAAAACACAAAAAGCATATCTATATAGTCAGACTGCTCCTATCATTTATAAAATGTGTACACTATTAAATCCGGGTTGAAGTATCTCTGGTCCAGTGAAGTTCTGCTAGTATATCACCGCAAGTCCGAAATGGGGTCTTCGCCCCGCCTATTGATGATCTACACCAAATTGCGTCCAGAGTCTGACGTGCTTTCATAACATATCCGCTATATGACCTATTCCACATGTCTGCGAGGACTTTGTAGATCGTAGCGATATGGTCCTGTTCGATGCTCACACTACCAAGAATAAGTGTCGGCCAGCAGAAAAACTGGCTGCAGCGTGTATAAGTTAGACCGGAGTGCAATAGCTCAGCTCCTTCTGAAACTAGATCTTGGATATCCTCCATATCAATGGCAACATTAAGATTCAAGATCATGAGCAGGAGAATTCGTACAGCTACGATATACAGTCGGTGGCTTTCATCAAATTGTGTAATTTCGGCTTCCGTTCGGATACCGGTATCGCTTTGAATGCTAGAAAGTTGTGCGTGCCATACTCGTAGCTCGACATTTAGGGCTGTAGCTGTATGGAGTTCATCACTTGTGAGAGGTACATTACGACTTAGCCGCCCGATTAATAGGATTATTCTCCACATATCCGCTGATGATCCTAGGACTGGAGAATTCACCGTTGTAGAGGATTTGGGGAATATATTGAGACCGAGGAATGCCTGCGTATGTTCAAAGACGGGGTCCTCAGATACGCCGTCAAGGTCTTCAATGAACAATGATAAAGTCGTGAGGTGATACAAGACTGACTCAGCCGTGATCCTCAAAAACGATAGGGGCGCCGATGATAGTCCCGACTGGAGGGCTTTATTTCTAAATGCCATCAATTGAATAGCTCCCCGAATATGGCAAGCAGCATTGAATAATTGATTGGGACTCCATATATGTTGTGATGTCAGCAAAACCTTTCCAGACAGGGGAGAGATAATCACCATACTTCATACAAATAAAAGAAGATTATAGTAATAAATAGCCAATCCTCCGCCCCGGTGATGGTTTCGCTGTCAAGCTTTTTGCGAGTACCCTGGATAGCTAGGGAGTAATATTTGCTGGCTAAGTCTTGAAGCTCCTGTTCTCCTGTTTTACCTGCAAGATGACTTGCAACGCACGCGAGTAATATGTCCAACACACTAGGAATATGCAGAGCCAACGACATCATATATGCATGCTTATGGAAGTCTGGGTGAGCATGCATTCGCACAAGCATTGGCAAGAAGTTGTTCGTCAGATAGTGAACGAGCCTTCGATTTATGGGAGAATCTAGGCTAGGAGGGAAGCTTGAGACATGCGTGGCATATAACGCACATGTTGCCGTGGAGGTATTGGAGTGGTGCGAGATGTTTTGTTGCACAGTCTTGGCCATGATGGATTCAGAAACATGAAATTGGTGGCATTCCTTGAAATTGGATGGCGTAGTCGTGCAAGTTCCATGGTCTTTATAATGTGAGGCTGGTCCTTTGAACCAGACGCAAGCATGTCCATTTCGTAGACAAGCTGTGCAAGTTGGTCTACGCTCATCGCACTTCTTCCTTCGAGCTCGACCTATAAGATAAAAGTTATTAGACCACCCTTTGGATAAAATCAAAGGAGGGTTGCAGCCATCAGATTGCCAAATGATACGCAACGTACATTTAAGACAACCAGTCTTGGTTCTTAGCTTAGGTGGAGAGTATGTTCCCCGACGAGGACCTGATAGGGGGTCTTCGCGCATGACTGGTAACAAGGAGTGCAGACGATTCCACAACGGAAGGAAAGTGGGTGGGTAACAGGTAACAATAAAGTCAGCTTCATAGATAGGAGCACAGCCACTGTGTCCAATCGGAATTTGATAACGGAAATACGAGGCGGTGTTATTAACGCGGAGCGAGATCCAGCGAATGCAGGACAGCAGAAGTAAGGTGGGTCAGTATATTACGTTGCATGGACGGAGGATTAAACAGTAGCAGTTGAGCAACAAGCAGCATTAGCCATGTGTGAGAATCTTTGAGAGGGAAGTTGAGATGCGAGCGACAAGAGGGTGAAGAAGGAACATCCGAGGCGATAAGCCGTCAGCGACATTGGCATCTTGATAATCAGTGAGGAGGTAGAATGTGCCGGCGCGCAATTGATGCTGATTGGACAGACAATAGCTCACATCTAACTAGAACTGCGACAACTTATTATTAATAGGAATGTACACGAAGTTGCTGACTATTTGTTTACCCCATCTTTGCGTTTCAGCCAATAGGTGGATGCAGCTGCAAAGTCATAACGCAAGCTCCCGAAATGGAGCATCGCAAAAGAAAGTCATATCCGCTCCCTGTTTCTCTACTTACATGTGATTAGTAGCTCTTAGCTCCTGTGGCAGCGGCACTGTTTCCAAATCGACGTCTTGGAAGCTGTGCGTGTAATTGCCGCTCGTAGTCCCGAGGTAATTTAGGAATATAAAACTTGGCTTTTCCCTCTTCTAACCCACAAGCTAAGAATAATAATCCTATTTTACGATAAGACTCTAAATCAATTAATTATTCTCAATGGCTACAACAGAGAGCTGGGAAGTGGTTGCAAAAAGAAAGAGAGATGCTGTGAATGCCCGAATTCCTCCAGCATGGAGACTTTCCGCCCCCGATATTGAGAGGTATAAGAAATCCGACAAAGGAGTCCTATATGTACCGAGCGATTGTGGTGTCCTTTCACCCGCTGAAGTGAGAATTACGGAGAAGTACGACGCAGTGGCTTTGACTTTAGCACTCCAGTCAGGAGCACTTTCTGCTGTAGACGTAACAACGGCATTTTGCAAGAGAGCGGCAATTGCACAACAACTAGTAAGTTATCCTATGTGCAAAAGCAGTTCTTGAATTAAGCATGAAACGTGAATAGACCAATTGTTTGACGGAGATATTTTTCGAGGATGCTTTAACTCGTGCTAAGTATCTTGATGAGTACTTTTTGAAGGAGGGGAAAACCATAGGGCCATTTCATGGGCTTCCGATAAGTATAAAGGTAACTTGTCGGCTGTCAATGTAATACTCGAATTCTGACGGATTGTAGGATAGCTTCAAGTTCCCAGGAGTAGAGTCAACTATAGGCTATGTTTCGTTTATTGGAAAGACGATGGCGGACACGCCATCTCCTTTAGTTAAGATCCTGCTAGACTTGGGAGCGGTGCTATACGTAAAGACCAACATACCACAAACACTTATGGTCGGTTACAAGTCCGATCGATGGAAGGATGCAATTACTAACCGTAAATTTTCAGACTGCCGATTCAGATAACAATGTCTTTGGAAGGACCCTAAATCCACACAAGCTCTCATTGACCGCAGGCGGCAGCAGCGGCGGCGAAGGAGCTTTGGTAGCTATGAGGGGCTCCATTCTTGGAGTTGGAACAGATATTGGAGGTTCGATCCGTATCCCAGCCCTATGTTGTGGAACGTATGGGTTCAAACCCAGCGCCAATCGCATTCCATACGGTGGTCAACAAGGGCCCGGAAGGGCTGGGTCTCCTGGCATCGTCGCCGCAGCAGGACCTCTTGCGACTACATTCCGGGATCTCGAATTCTTCATGAGACACGTTATCTCTAAAGTTCCGCAAAATTATGATAGTTCAGCGCTTCCTATGCCCTGGTGTCCAGTGGAGGTCAAGAAGAATCTGACTATCGGTGTATTCAAGGGCGACCCAGAATATCCCGTATCTCCTCCAGTTGCTCGCGCTATTACAACTGCAGTGAAGATTCTTGAGGCCGCTGGCCACACTATTGTATTGCTAAAGAATACACCAGCTCTCAAGGAGTCAGACAGACTTTGCCGTGCTCTTTTTTCACTCGATAATACGAAGGTTCCATTCCAACATATCAAAGCCAGTGGAGAGCCTTTTATACGATCTGTGGAGAAAACGCTATTCATTGTAGATGCTAAACCAAAAGGATATACTCTGGAGGAGTTATATGATCTTAATGTCGCTCGAGCATCATATAATGAACGTTGGAACAATGTATTTGTTCATAACAAATTAGATGTAGTTCTCTGCCCCGGAGCGGAGACGACGGCCGTTCCACACGATACTTATGGCAACGCACCATACACGGGACTATGGAATGTCTTAAATGTAAGTCTATTTTCATCAATACTTAATTGACCTTCATACTGAGTGTTCCCTATACTTACATGTCAACAGTATCCTGGAGTAATGATCCCATTTCTGAAGGCGGACAAGTCTATAGACACAGAGGACTTATACCCCTCCGGGGCTAAGAGAAAGTGTAAGAAAGCCTGTACGCAAGCCAGAATATATCTAACTGTCACAGACAATGCAGCAGATGTGAACGGGGCTCCTTGTTCCATTCAATTGACCTCCAGGAACCTTCGTGACGAAAGTCTGCTGGACGCAGCTCGAATTATTGCCGCAGATCTGGAGAGTGCAAAGAAGACAAAGTCTCTGCTGTAGATAAATTATCGTCACAATATATAAATAACACTTACAAATCAATTTCAATCAGGGCTGAGATTATTGCTGATGGAAGACAGATAAAAAGACCCATGTTCCTGCCAGACGTGCTTTAGACCCAAATCTACACTTACGAGTTGCAAGATACAAAACGGTAGAGACCAGGAGATAGTAAAAGTATTACAGTTACGATTCTCGTTGAATTATAGACATGACATATTAATCTTGAAGGCACGATTTAACGGTCTCATGAATCACTATCCCGAAACGAACACTGGCGTCACGGTTTCAATCAGTAAACTAGAATATATAACTATGAACCGGAGAATACTAAATCAAGCCTTCAAAAAGGGAGTGAGAGTAGAGTAGAACTCATTCGGAGACTCTAGGAATGAGAAATGCCCGCTGTTCGCAAGTCCTTTCAGCTGGGCATTCTTGATGCTTTGTGCTAATTTCTGCGAGGACTCCATAGAACACCATGGGTCCTCTTCACCCGTAAGAATGAGCGTACGTGCCTTGACCTTTCCAACTCCTTCTTCCGCCGAGTATTTTGCTTCTTGGTCGCATATCCTCTGGTTGACCCTATTGAATACATAAACTTTTGCATCTTTCATTGCTTCGCCTACTTGGCGAGCCTTTGTTGGATCGGAAAAATAAAACGGCGTGACATCCAGTAGTTTTTTTGTAAGCTCGTCTTCCGAATCTGGAACTGCTTCTTTCAAATATAGCGCTGCTTGCAGGGCTGCGCCATATACCGGGTCATCCTTCCGGGCTTGGATATATTTTTTGAACTGATCAGAAGATGGCCCTTGGATTGGTGCATCAATCAACACCAGCTTTTCCACAGTCTCAGGGAACTCCTTTGCATACGTCAAGCAAATATCACCTGCATGAGAGTGGCCTATAAGAGTGAGCTTATCCAGGCCCAAGTGTTCACGCAAGTACTTGAGATCTGAAGCCATGTCCTTTGTCCCCATTTCTTTTGCGGATGGCCGGGACGAGCCACCAATTCCACGAACCTCGAAGTAGAGTACGGTGAAATCTTCCTCTAGCTTTCCTAGCAACTTCTTGTATACTTGGTACGATGGGCCCCATCCAACCGTAGGCAAGACAACTAAAGGACCAGCGCCCGAGATCACATAGTGATAAGTGATACCGTTTTGGGCGGTAAAGCTATGATCGCCGACTGACAGAGCATCAGAACCCATATTTCTAAATATAAAATTGTGCATAATGGCGGAAGGATTTTGTCAACGCGAAATACTAGAAAGTGGAGGTGAAGTCCTGATTTAAGGAATAGTAATCCATAATCCTGGCAGGCTGATGTCATGGTACAAAATGCCGCATCTATTTAGTAATGTATTCCACTCTTTTTCTAATCAGTAACTTTGTGGATGGGTTTTATTTTTGACCAGAAAATAGAGACAGGAGATTGGAAAGCCACAGCTGGACTTGGGGGTGCGTAAAGGTGTACACATATATCTCTTTATCGAATGGGCGAAGGCCCTTATCAATAATGCCTTATTTGTGGATAGTCTTTTCTGAAAGGTGGGAAAGGTTGGTTGGGCAATATTTCTGCGCCTAGTATCTCCTAAACAACTTGAACGAATGGGGCTGGAGGAATATCATGTGCCTCTGTGTTCAACCTTTCATCTCCTCAAGCCACCAAGCTGAATGGCCAACATTTTGGTCGGGCCGAACCATGTACTTCTTCTCTCTTCCATTTGACTACGCCTCTTTCTTGATATATTCCACGTGTCATGATATCTTTGGATCAGACGTATACAAAAATACAAGCAAGACAGCCAATATGTACGTTATATCACCCACACTCCCACAAAGAGTGTATCAGCTTGACCTTACCATATATCGTCCGGTTTCTCAGAAACAAGGTAAGCAATCACTGTATTATGAACTTTAATTCCCTCCGTATGTATAAGGTATGGATCAAATTGAGACTCGAAATCATGATCCCAGATGTTGGGCAAAAATACATCATGCTATCCTAGAAAGAGCGCATAGGTTAAGAATAGGATATGACTCGTGCATACTGCTAGATAAAATTGACTGTCATTTCTGATCATGGAAGTCTTCTACATGGAGACAAATTGCAATCTTGTCTTACTCTAAAAGCAAGTTGTAGTCTTCATCTAATGCGTACTCTTCCCCGTAGTGTCACACCAACTTATAGTAAATCACCTTGTTTGAGATTTTAGAGGATGTATGGTTTCTGATGGAACAGTAGTGTCTTATTGATAGACATCCAATTCTAGCACACTAGTATCTTTCAGTAACTCCTTTATCCAGTTTACCTCAGCTCATAGCAGCTATAGCAAGGAAGCATATGGCTACCATAAGGTGTCTGCAAATTTTCCATTCCTTTCAAAAAATAACTCATTAGCCACATGCTAGTCAACAAGAAACATATATAGCATATTTAAAAGCCTCCATCTCCTTACGGTCGGATTACAGTGCTGACTGCAGTAACAGAAGGAGCGAACCGGAACGACCCACTCTACACCCCGCACATTGTATGTTCCAGTCCAAGCATCATCTTATACTATTCTTAGAAAAAGGATACGAAAGTCATATAGCTTTCGAACTACAAGCTACCGAGGGTAAAACCATTAGTACGACTTAGCGCCCATAAAAAATATCACCTAGTTCTCTAAGCTACGAGTCTAAGTGGTGTATGTTGATGACATTCGGCCCGTCCTTCTGTGTCTCTCTGCCCCAATTATGATGCCGTCTATACGAGATTCAATATATTTACTCCAATACAAAGCACTCTTCTTATCTCTTTATCACTAATTTATAGCTACTTAACGTGACGTGCGTCATATAGCTTAGATACAATTGAGTTAATCAAAAAAGGAATCCAAAAGGAGCCATCACTTCCTTACGCTACTGACCGAAGGGGCTTCTTCCACGGCTTTTTCCTTTGGTATGAATTTGTTCTAAGCTAGTTTCACATCGCAATGGATTATGATGCAGGCTAAGTTGGCAATTGTGTCAGCCGAGTGCTAAATGCTTTTATAATATCTATCTACAAAATCTCGGTCTATTCGAATTCTACACTTAAGACGAGGCAGCATGGGGAGCCGGCCACTCTTCGTCTTCACCCTGACCCTCTAACCAGGGTGCACAAGCCGTATACAAAGTCTTGAATTCTCCATCACCTAGATTTAGAAATTTCTCAAAGAGCTCCTTATCAAAGCGCTCGATAAATGCTAGGTGGCAAGCCAATATCAAATCTGCATATCCGGCCTTTTCGCCTTCGAAGAATGGCCCCTTCTTCCCTTCTTTCCCTTTCAACATTGTAGTCAGCGTCTCAGATTCAGTCTCAGCCAATTTCCACAGCTTATCCACGCTCTCCTTATCCGTCGGCCGTAGCTGCGACAGCGGTTTCCCAACCTCTGCACTTCGCGTCTCATGGAAGTACTTCTCTCCCCGAGGATCCAAGTGGTCCGGTACACGGCCGATGATGAATGGTCGGTATGCAGGCTCCAGAAGACTCCCGAGCTTGCGCACAGCAAGGAACACTACGTAGCTAGCATCGCCAGATGGGAACAGCGGCGGGGAAGGGAACACTTTATCGAGGTGTAGGGCGATCGGAAGTGAGTCCATCAGGGCTCCGTTAGGGTTTGTGGTCACGGAGGGCTTGTGGATGATTGCTGGGAGCGTGTATGGGCGACCCTGCTCATTGGCTGACAGGCCCAAGCCGGTGACGAGGGGTTTGACGTCTGGATATGAGATCCAGCTCTGGGTGTAGGGGATGCCCTTGAAGTTGAGCACTGCTCGAGTCTTTAACGTGTTTGGGGACCATGA
Organism: Xylogone sp. PMI_703; assembly: GCA_021399445.1. Taxonomy (NCBI): domain Eukaryota; kingdom Fungi; phylum Ascomycota; class Leotiomycetes; genus Xylogone; species Xylogone sp. PMI_703. The sequence continues at coordinate 3,763,430 of JAJTUQ010000006.1, read as the reverse complement.
TTTGGAGCCGCCTGGAATGTATCGCATTAATTATGAGTACTAATAGTTAGGGAAATCCGGGCAGGGCTTGCGAACCTGGAAAATCAGAGTACAGATCAAAGAAGTGCACAGGCTCGGAGACAGCCATTGTAGATTCCAAGTGTTGTAGAAAGATGTAAAGGAGATAACAGAAGTTTGCTCAGCTTGCAAGTAAAGTCTAGTATCCCTGGCCGGTTGTTGTCCCTTTCTTAAAGAGCAATGGGAGAAACGACCCTTCTCAAAGTTAAAAGTAACTCCCCAAGAAGTACGCCTTTAGCATGACGAACGCCCAGTGGCTAATGGGGGCGGTTGGCGTGCTCGGAATAAACCAATCCAGTGCTTTACGTGAGGTTAGTCGAGGTATGATTTATTGGGGGTCTAATAAATAAAACCCCGCAAGGTCACCATGGCCGGTATCGGTTTCTTTCATTTTGCTTCTTCATAGTTTTCAGCAAACCACAAGTCCTCTGTTAACCACCTGTCAGCTCGCTTCAATCAACGGCTATATTATCGATGAATAATAATTCTTGAGGGCTCGTAGATAATAATTTTCTTTGGGACGCGAGGAGCCAGCTTCTCAGCCACTTTATCCACTCTCTCGAACAGACTGACTCGCCCCAGTGGTCACGGTCCAGTCACAATGAGAGAAGCTGATGGAATCTCGCTCACAGAGGCACGAACATCGGTTCGTGGTGAGCAAGGCTCATCTGACATTGAACAAAGTGTCGTGAACGCGGAGCAGAACAATTCGAGAGTGATTGAATCTAAACGGATAAAACTGTGTGTTCTCATAGGCTCTGGGATCCTTCAGCTCCCAATCTGGGGTATGTTGAGCCTCATATCCAGGTAGCAGCGCTACTTACGCACCATTAGGTTTTGTTATGAGCTATGGTGTATTCCAAGAATATTACTTTGACAACTGGACGATGGAAGGAGATCGCAATATTACCGGTGTCATCGGCACAACCGCTAATGGTTTTATGTACTTATCCATGCCTTTCCTCTTCGCTCTCTTCACCAGACGGTGGGCTCATCGGCGCCAACTTGCTGCTGTTTGTGGCACCGTGATTGCATGTCTCAGTTTCTTCTTGTCCTCTTACAGCACTACCGTTTGGCACTTACTCGTATCCCAGGGCATCACATCTGCGCTCGGGTGTGCTCTCATTTATAGTCCGATTACGCTCTCTCTGGGTGAATGGTATACTAGCAGTAACCGTGCCCTAGCATATGGTATCGTTCTATCTTGCAAGAACGTCGTTGGGACCAGTTGCCCATTCATACTCCGAGCTTTGATTGATGCGTATGGTTATCGGACCACGCTGCAAGCCTGGACAGCCATCGTCGGTGGAACAAGCATACTTGCTATCTTCTTGATACCAACCCACCCTTCCAAATTATCGATTCACGAAACTCGAGCACGAGCAATCCCCTGGCAATTCCTCAGACATCGGTCTATCTACTTTTACAGCATCGCCATTATCTTTCAAAGCTCTGGCTATGGTATCCCGCAAACTTATTTGAGTACCTATGCTCGGGATATCGCATTGTTATCTCAGACCTCAGGTACCCTACTACTGGCTCTGTTCAATGCACCCGGCATCATTGCTTCGGCCTTTTTTGGCTGGTTGAGCGACAACAAGCGATTCTCTCTATCAGCCCAGACCGTGTCTGCTATCCCACCAGTGTGTTGTGCCCTAGCCACTCTCCTGTTCTGGGGCTTGACTACACAGGGTAGTATTGGCCTCCTCATAATCTTCTCCATGACATTTGGGTTCTTCTCTGGTGGCTATAGCGCTACCTGGGGAGGAATGCTCAAACAAATGGAACGTGAGTCGGCTGAGAGGAACGAGGCCGTTGATCCCGGTATGCTGTATGGTCTGCTAAATGGTGTCAGAGGAATCGGGTATGCAAGTGGAGGATTTACTGGCGTAGGACTACTGAAAGCCGGAACCATATCGGCCAGCCAGCGCTTTGGTTATGGGACCTCTTATGGGCCCATCATCCTCTTTACGGGACTTTCTTCGCTTCTTGGAGGCTGGGTGGTTCTATGGAGATGGAATCCAAACAGACTCCTGCCATTATTATCGAGAGGGTGAGGTGCGCTATCAGGATTGCCTCGGTACTTTGGCTCTTTGAGGATTGTCTAGTTATGCGGACATCAGCGCTACCTGGGACCCTTGGAAGTACCTGAAAATATTATAATTGTATTTAATTTAGCCTCAACTTGTTTTATTATTATTTTCCCGAGCCAAGGATTCCGCGCACGGAGTTCCGTAATACCATACTTCTCCATCTAGATTGGAGTAAACTCAATGGCCCGACATAATTTATTAGTAAAACTTAATTACATACGCAGAGTCCTTACACCCACTCATAGTTGCTAGACTGACATTACATGCTCCAGGCCCCACATTCACACGAATATTAAAAACCGGAGTTAATAATGGAGATTTGGACTGGAATATGTTTGTGGGGATATTGGTAGGGTTGGTCCAACATGAAGCGTTATTGTACCAATTTACAAGTTACTGATATTCCTTTAAAATATTAATAAATGTCTAGTTCTCATTATAATAAGATATAGGATTTACATAAACTGTATACTTACGCTAAACCTAAAGATAATAGATTCAGAATCCAGATCTCGAAAAGAATTTAGCCAATTTACACCAGAAAGTCAATTGATTGTAGACTTCGTATGGCGATATGCTAAAACTATCACTCGGCAATGTAAAAAAGGACCCGGAGATCTCAGCCTCATTATTCACCGGTATTTCAAGGTCCAATAAATATCAACCCACGTGTTATAAGCAAGTAGTATAATTTCGCTTTCTCGCTGAAGCGGTGCGCCATTATGGTTATCATTATTGTTGAAGATGGAACTGTAGGAGGTGCTATACAGGCCTAAATATCTAAGCGCCTTTAGAGCTCCCGTCAGCATTACTAGCAATTAAGACAGTTAAGCTAATAGCCTACTTCATATAAACACTTACGTACAATCGGTATTTCTACGCCCCGGAAAAGTCGGGGGACGTATGGTTATTACGTGTAGTAGTTTATCCGCTCTCCCGCGTCACTTGGCGGAAGGATGAGAATGAGTCCGTAAACGAGATGGCATTTCCAGAGAGCGGGGTTGTTATTGCCTCAAGGTCAGCACTGCATTTTGTGGCGGAAAGGATTCTTGGCTATCATGGGATATGTTAAATAATTGGGTGCCTCTCTCTTCATTTTGATTAAGCTAAGTCGTCTGATGTTTTAAGCAATCTTTCTAGCTCTTCTTGTATTTATGAAATAGCTCGCCTTTTGATGGTTAAAGCTCATATTTCACCATCCACCACAATGCATTCAATTTATCGCAATTCAATCTTGCGATTGGCGTGTATCATTCAAGTCGCTGCTGCGTCGGCTCTAGCTGAAACGTCTTCTATTGATACAAGACACAACAAAATATATGATGTTGCAGTTGTCGGAGCTGGCCTGTCTGGACTCACTGCTGCTCAGAATCTTATCAATGCGGGCAAATCTGTCGTCGTCTTAGAAGCCCGAGATCGTGTTGGAGGGCGCGTCCTCAATGCTCATCTGAAGAACGGAGGCATCACTGAATTGGGTGCTGAGTTTGTTGGTCCGACGCAAGACCACGTCTTAAACCTTATCGCAAGCCTTGGACTCAAAACCTACGATACCTACAACACCGGAAACAATACTCTATGGTACGACAATATCCGTCAAACGTACCAGGCGACCGCTGGTTCTTCGCCAATTCCACCCCTTGACATTCCTAGCCTTATACAAGCAGAGACCGCCCAAGGAGCACTTGATGAGATGGCTGCCAGCATTAATGTCTCTGCCCCATGGACGCACCCGTCTGCGCTCGAGTGGGATAGCATGACATTTGGCTCATGGCTAAGTAATATTACAACTCTAGCTCCTGCCCGCTTCCTCTTGGATATTTTTTCTACCAGCGTATTCTCGGCGGAGTCTGACGAACTCTCACTACTATATGTAATCAGCTATATAGCATCTGCGGGGAACGAAACCAACCCTGGAACAGTGGAAAGGTTGACCGGTACCGCCGATGCTGCACAGGCGCAGAGAGTGGAAGGAGGCACTCAGCTGATAGCTATTAAACTTGCCGAGAGACTTGGAACACAGAATATCAAGTTCAATGCACAGGTGCGCAGCATTTCAAAAAGCTCCAATGGCTATGATATAGGAGGAAACTATCCGGTCAGCGCCAAACAGGTTGTAGTAGCCATGTCTCCGCCTCTCGCGTCGAGGATCGAATATTATCCTCTTTTGCCAGCTAGCCGCGATCAACTCACTCAAAGAATGCCAATGGGGTCAATAGGGAAGGCTATCGCAGTCTACAAGACACCTTTCTGGCGGAGTCAGGATCTGAATGGCCAGGTCCTCAGCAACAGTGGAATAATACGATCCACATTTGACAATTCGCCAAGTGATGGCTCTTTTGGCGCACTCATGGGATTCATTGAGGCAGACGAGATGCGTGAGTTTGATGGACAGCCCGAGAGCGCAGTAAAGGCAGCAGTCATAGAAAGTCTGGTCAACTACTTTGGCCCTGAAGCTGCTAACTTCACAGAGTTTGTCCTGCAGCGATGGGATAATGAGCAGTTCTCCCGTGGCGGTCCTGTGGCATATGGACCTCCCACGGTTCTTACTCGGTTTGGCCCAGCTCTTCGCCAGGCTGTTGGTGGCATTCATTTTGCGGGGACGGAGACGGCTCCGTACTGGACGGGTTATATGGACGGGGCCATTCGCTCCGGAGAACGTGCGGCAAGTGAGATCTTACAGCAGTAGTCAGTCTAGTACATACATATATGCCCTTTCTATTCTTCTATATTTTTAGATCTTAAAATTCTTGATTCTCAATGATTACAACACAATATCAATTAATCTGGAATTTGAACTACAAAAGAGCGTGAATTATGAAAGATTATACCGACACGAAAAGAGTTTACATCTATAAGCCTCCTTGTATTAAATGCTCATCTTGTAAGGGAAGCCATATGATTCGAGGTAATCGAGAATTCGAAATTTCGATTGTTTTAGAATGCCATTCGGTTCATTCCACAGTAGTCTCATGAGTACAGCTGCCGTGTTCATGCAAGCGATTATATCAGGTTGCGCAGTGTTCTCCTATGAGAGACTCAGCTTTTCCTGATACCACAATCTGTCCAGACGCAGATTTCCTATCAAATTTTGAAGGTCCCTCCAACCCGCAAGTGGCACTATCGTCGCCTGTCCATAGAATTACAGAGTTCCGCTTTTGGAGTATTATCCTTCCAGGTGCCCAAATACACAAATTTCATCCTCGACTCTCTTCCGTCTGGAAATCTCTAAAAGTAATTAAGCTCTATCGTGGCTTTTAACTTATAGTTTATTCCGGCGCTGGCAGGATGTATACCGTGCGTGCGATGGACGGTGAGAGATGCGCCGCCGTATTCATCGACAAATGTCCTATGTTGCTCGTTAGCTGGATTTCCCAGCAGATTGAGCCGCAAGTACTAGATTTATGTTAACTCTATGGCTAAATTAATTGAGCGGGTCGCTGGCTCTCTTGCTCACATCGTTGTACGTGAATTTATACCCCTTTGTTTCCCAGCTTCCCAAGCCAAGCCCGTCTGGTGCGGTAAGCTGACCCCTTTCCAAGGCCCGATTACCTCAACGGGACACCAAGACTTTCTTCCGAGCGGCAAAGCCTTCAGCCAAGACATCGCAAAAATTTACTGCAACTAATAATTAATGCCGATGGTTTCGTGAGTAGCGGTACTCTTATTTCTTATTAATATTAAACTCGATCTGGGCCCCCCGAAACCTCAAGCATCTCCAGTCCCTCGTTTTTTGTTTTTCGGTATCGAAACCGTTACAGTCGCTCACTACCTTCGTTTCTACGATCGCTGATTTGGTTGTTCACATTGTCTTCTTATTAAATATTATTTGTATCTTCCGAGCCATTCTTTTACTTTGCGCACGTCGTAGCCATGCCTTTCTCGATTTCCAAGGCCGTCGCAGTCGTTGCGGTTGGTCTTCCCCTCGTGCGCGCCATCGACAACATCCAGTTCCCCTCCGTAGTGACGGCCGGCAAACCTACGACGCTCACCATCAACGGCAGCCCAAGTTCCGATGACACTGCCTACCGCGTGTCGCTGATAATAACGCCACCAGGGGGACCGGAGTCATCCGACACCAATGCCGTTTGCTGGCTGGTGAACTCTACCTCCATTGACACCACCACCTTGAGCGTCACCATCCCAGCCGACGTGGGCCCCTCCGGCGAGTATTACGCCCTTGCGGTCACGGCTCTTACTGCGGATGGAGACTCAGATTTCAGGTACACGGATGGCGGTTTCAAGCTCGAAGGAGGCAAGGCGACATTCAGTCCCGCGGAGCTGATGAATACCGCGGGAACCTCATTTGGGAACGATGCGGTCATCCCGTGCACATCTTATAATTGCGTCCGAGATTGTGTTCGAGATGTTGATTTCGAGAGTTTTGCAAATATGTCTGACCAAGAAATTGAGGCCGAAACCAAGAAGGCTTACGAGTGCATGGCCGCTTGTCCTAACATCGACGTTCCGAGCTGGGAAGACTCGTATGGCCCCGAAGCCTTTGATGATGAGCCTTCATCAGACGATTCTTCCTCTTCCTCTGCCCCTGCCTCTTCCGCTACACCCTCCGTATCGAGCACTCCTACTGCTGCGGTATCAAAAGCTAGTGCGGCTGTTACTTCGACCCTATCCACATCTACTTCGACTTCCACGCCAACTTCGGGACCCTCCAATTCGACGGTCCCCGTAGAAAATCCAAACGCAGCAAGTCACATTGCAGCCGGTATCCCAGTCCTGCTATCTTTCGCAGCTGGCATCCTGTTGATGTGATCTGATATCAAGTTATTCATGTCGCCATGTTGTATCTTAGTTTCCTTCGTGGCTATTGAGAAAATATCAGGCTTCTTTAGCCGTTTACTTGGATGCATATATAAGTTAACTAGAAAGAACATAATATAACATGAAGTTAATCTTACTGAGTGCCGGTCAGTCTTTATTAATTAACTGTGCAACAAGTAATCCACATCAGAAGTTTCAAGGTCTGGCAAATCTGTTCGGATTCAACCGGCCAAGATTAAGACCCACTCCGCCCGTGTCTGCTATTTAAATGATGAATCCTGGATGAGATAAAATAAAACATCCTTCGACTCGTGATCAGATAATTTGCTGATTACACGTGTAAGTATTTCTGGCATTATCAGTCCCGCTCAATTCTAATACAGAGCCAAATCAATTATCAGTGATGTTATCCAAAACAGCAATATCTCCATCCAAATAGGCATTTTGACTATAAAGAAAAAGGAAATCGTCCGCTGATTGCGTGATATAGTCTGCGAAATAATTATCTGATGAATCAGCGTCAATAATTTGAGCTAGACCTGGCGACATTGTCGATGTAACTAATTCACCGATCATTTCTGAGTCAGCATGTTCAATTGGTTCTTGAACTTGGGGTGCTATATAAATACGTATTAGTACACACTCAACAAGTATGTTGAAGAATTTTTGGTATCTGGAGAGTATAACTTACCGACAGAGTCAAAAACCTCTAGAAACCCAATCAAGCATTGCCGAGCTTTACAGCTCATCAAGCTTTTCTTTCCTACGATTTCTAAAGTATTTAAACTCTTAAGTAGCAGTGACCGGACTTCTGATATATTGATTTCATAGCGTTGCAGTGCACTTTCTTGGATTCTACAGGCCATCAATATACCGAAGAGATGGAGACTGATTGTGAATGCTACCAAAAGATGCGAAATTCATAAGCCGATTGCATAATTGATTGCAGTTTTGAAGTTATCAAGATATCTTACATGAGTAATTACATATCCACCATACTCCATTGCGGACAATAAATGATTCATCCCGGTTCATGACTTGTTCGATTATACTCTGTAGTGATCTTGCAGCGGATAAGTCATCTTTAAGACCCGGAACTAGTGACTCGAGTAGTAGACTGGAAGCAGCTGCACTTTGATTATTTCTGCTCAAATCTCTCAGAAATGCATCTATAACTGCGCCGTTCATGAATAACACCGTGCAATGGTAATGGATAGATAACAAGATTTGGAAACGATCCATGTCACCTAACCATGTGGGGGTTGATTCTATGTTCCTTTCGAGGATGATATCGCAGAAGGGCAAGGCACACTCTCTCCACTGAGCAAGCTTCCAGGTAAGCTGAAGACGCTTAATGGCTACCTCTTCAGAGAGCGGCGGTTCAGCTGACTCCAAGTTAGTATCGTATATGGAGTCTAGAACTGCTGATTCGATAATCCGCAGGGAGCTTACATAAGTTAGTTGATGTTCTGAAGCTTGTAAAGCAGAGCTAGAACGAGCCTACATTAGATGATTGAAATATGTCAGGCTCTCAATTGGATATGATTGAAGACCCGTTGATCCAGCGGCGCCATCATCAGAAATTTGGGGCAATCTGACACGAACATATTGTGAAGGAATCAGGCAGGGTCTGCCTAAACAGGAAGCGAGTAACCTTAAAGGTCTTAGTATATCTGGAGAAGAGGGTATTAGAAATTCTTTACCGGTCCTGATTTACAACGGCATACCAAATCCGTTTCTTTATATTACTTTCTTGAGAAGTGAGGTGTCGATAAGATGCTGCTGAATGGAGTCCCAATTGAAATACGGCTTTCACAGCAAGAGCATGGAATGTCCAGCTAGCTACAGATCTTTTATTGTTCTGTTGATAACTTGCCAAAAATATCAGTGCTTGTACTTCGTCGAGTCAGCTAAATAAGTTTTCAGAGAAAGGTTTCATAGAACCAACCTAACTCCAGACTTGATCCACGTAATGTCTCCTCGTCTAGAAGTGCTAGTGATCGACAATAAAATAGAAAAGCATTCCGATCATCTTGGCCAGTAGAGGCATGAGCAAAGACAATATTCAGAAGGGCAAGCAACGGACGTGAGTGACGCTCGTTTCCTTCCGATCTTATGGAAAATCTTAGAAGTTGTGGTGGATCAATACAAGGGATGACTGAACCAATTGTACTGAAAAATAGATTGATCAGATTTATGCAAGTATTATTATCAGGCAAACTCCAAATGTCAGTAAGCTGAGCTTTAGGGTTTAATTTTGGTTTGTCTGCTGTTTGCAGTGGAGGCTGTGATGTCGTGACATTACGGCTCAATGTCGATGGAAGTGCTAGCTGGCTATTTCTGATTTGAAGACGAAGGCTTGCAGCGAAATGATTTGATAGAGATGAGAAGAGAAAATGATTTGAACTGGGTCCTTGTTATCCCATAAGTAATAACCTTGAAAGTACGACATTGAGAATCGTACCGAAGTAGCCAATGTTATCTGCAGGAACCTGATCAAATGCACTTGTTGCTATTGTATCAACAGGTGTAGAAGGTTGTACTTGACTATGTTGGGTATCGAGCTCTTGATCAGGATCGGGATGATGTTCTGATTGCGCAGCTATGCGAGACACTGCTGGTGGAGGAGCAGAACTTAGTCGTGCTTCAAGGTCTTTAAGCCTTTGTTCCAGTTGTGCACGTGAACTTTTGTGGTATCAGCGACTGAGGTATCCACTCAGACAAAGCTTCCTGATCGATTTCATACCTACTATTAGAGCTTTTGGATGGTTGCTCATATACGCATTGGAACTTGTGTTGAAGACAAGGAGCGCAAGTTGGACGGGCTCCATCACACTAAGGGTTAAAAGCTGCCGTATTAGCATCATTCCCAGCTACGCACAAGAAATAGTGTATGTAGAAAAACCTACTCGGGCCTTTCTGCTTCTACATGATGTACAAGCCAACGATATCCGATGCCTTTTCGGTAATCGAGTATCCGGCATTGCGTAGAGTTCTAACTCGAGGTGAGATTGAAAGGAGTAATGAGACAAAAGAAGCACATATTATTGTTATAGGAAGTTGCTCGTAAGCTAGAATCTACTAGTAACAGTGTTGCCGAGGATTGTTAAGAAATCTGCGATGAAGTGCTAAGTAGTGCCCCACATTTGACCCCAAGTTCTTATGTCCAGGGTCTCCGCAATAAGCCCCATCCAGGCATACTATTATGTCTGATAGATATCATGGGTTGATCAATTACAGGTTAGCCAATCGAAATATACTAGTAAATTATTGCATTGCACTTTAAAGTGTTAGGAAATATGCACGTAGAAAACCATATTTGATCTCGTTATTTCGATTTCTATTAGATTTAATTCTACCTTATGTTTCGTAACAAGTGCCCTTAGTAGTGCGTGCTTTGAATATCTGAGCAAATCTCGTATTCAACCAGAGTCGACAGTTTTATGGAGATCTTTTTCTTCTGGCTTTGACCATCAATGACTCTTCCAAGTCACTTATGCCAACACTGATTAAGCCCGGAAGCTTTCCATAAAACGCGCCGCTCGCTACCTGGGCAATCTCCTCCTCATCTGCCAGCTGGAATGTATACTCGTGAAGTAATGTGCTCATTAGCTTATATATATTTGTCTGTGCAACTGTCTTTCCTAGACACTGACGGCTCCCCAAACCAAAGTGCATTAACAACTTAGATCGCTCAGCAGTTGTCGGCTCCTCCCAGCGAGACGGGTTGAATATGTTATGATCCGAACCCCATACATCTGGGTTATGATGGAAAGCATGATTGCATACAGCAACCGAAGTCTAGGTAGAATATTAGCAATCAGTAAAACACCTGGAATTGGAAACCTGAAAGTATAAGATATCGACTTACCCCCTGTTTCAGGTGTCGTCCAGCTATTGTCACACCTTCTGGTGCCATCACACGTCGTGCAAGTGGCATGGTGAACACTGGTGTAATGCGGAAGTTTTCCTTGACGCATTGACGGAGATATGGAAGAGATGTTTCAACGACAGATACCGAGTACGCTGCTTGTCCAGGCCCAAGAGACGGAAGGTTGATCTCTATTTCTGCTACACATTTGTCCATAATCTCAGGGTTATGTAGCAGATGATAGAATAACAGACTTGCTGTTGCACTTGTTGTATGGGTTCCAGCAATGCTGTGTCGCTGTCAGTATATCCACAACACACCAAATCTCGACAGCTTACATAAATCCGAAAGCCTCCGTTTCAAGGTCAGTTTGAGTCAGTTTCGCTCCTGTATCGGGATGCTTCGCGAGGATTAAGTTGGTTAGGATATCCTTCCGTTCTTCCACCTTGCTGTCTTCGTTCAACGCTACTATTCTGTTTCGAACACACTGAGATGCCAGTGAAGCACAAGCTGCACGACCTTTGAGCAGTCGCTGCAGTCCCGGATGCGGAATATATGGCATCCATTTCTTCAATGTCTTCAACATGAGTGGCCATGCGCCGGTGACTGCAGCTAAGAAACTGTGCTCCACAACTGGTGGTACTCGAGAAGCGTCGTCAGAAAGCTGGACCAAGAAAGATTGACTGAAAGCCAATTCCCCCAGAACATCAATGGTATAATAGTGCAATAGCTTTTTAAGGCTGAAAGCTTCCTCACGCTCAACATACCCGTTAATTTTGTCTTTTAAAATTTGCATGTTTTGGTCTAGGTACTGCTCCATGCCCTTAATATAAGAAATGGAAAAGCTATGCGACATATGCCGTCTCCGGATAGAGTGTGACTTTTCATATTAGCCTCGGGGGTTATAGCATCACTTAGAATGGTAAACAGCTTACATCCTCGTCCCTCATTCCAAAAACGTTCGGATGAGCACCGCCGTAAGCATCATAAAACTCGGTCTTTCGCATCATTCTCCCTCCTTTCTGGTAGATGATTGGAATGGCCTCCTCGGCGGTGATGCTAAGTTTATCTGGCCCATAGCGAACGAATGGTCCATATTTTTCATGGAGTTCGGTCAGATGATAAGGTTGTTTTAAACCCCAGAATTGATAAACTTGCCAAAGATCCGTAAGGGATGCCAGGAATGGTCCAGGAAAACTGGAGAGGGGATGGAAATATCGTTGGTAGACAACATAACCGAGAACCACAACGCTGATCGCTATGGCAAGCACCAGCCCCAGAGGAAGAAACTTTAGATTGTATACGTAGAGAACCATATTGAAACTCGAAAATAATCATGTAGACTTGGAACTCATATCTCCTAGAAGCGTTATAGGGTATTTAACAAGTACTGGAAGGTTTCTGCAAGAGGGGTAGCAGCCAATACGATGTAGGCTTCCCGACGGTTTCCGGGGAGAAGCACTGTAGTCGCTTTTCCACAGTCCTACCCCAGATTCGAACAATAAAAAAGCTGGCATATTCCTTACTAAATGAATAGGGCATGAGGAGAATATCTACTCATGGAGTTCAATGATTGTCGATCTCCACGATACAGGTTCTCACCACGAAGTGCTTACTTGTGTCTAGAAGAATTCGACCAATCACAGTCATCAGGCCGGGAAGGGTCATTCCTATTGGATAAGCAGTCCATCCTAGTGGTGGCGCATATTGATGCAATGCTAGCATGGTAGCAATTACGAGTTATAGGGGCAGGATATCATTCAAGGTCTAATATTCTCCGGCTGTTATTATACCAAATCTATTGTCAATCTCTTTGGAGAAAGGTAATCAAGTGGTCTCTGCTTTTGCCAATTATTGTACTGATCACGGGATGGAGTATCGGAAGAACTCAAGGCTTCAAAATGTGACCGTACGAAGTCGATATGTCCAAGTCTCTGTGCAACATCCCCCTCCTTGCGGACAACTAGTCCAAACAAGAAGGCAGATTGCATATAGAGCAAAATGCAATCAAACTTGTCTCGTAAGAGCTCATTATGAAGCTCGTCGCCGAACGAATGTGAAACAGAGAGAATGAGGGGCCATAGCAATGTCCCGCACTGATCTCCAGATATTTCATCCGTGACCGAAACAGATGTGAAGTACTGTGGGGATGAATTGCCAGTTCCGTAATACTGTATGTTCCCCAAACCACCCGGATAGTATCCAAAGCTCATTTCTACAACCAATGCTTCGATACGAAGTCGTGGCAGATAATCTGACGCTGGAAAGATTGACTGACCAATATCGACAATCACGGGCTCGTCCAGTCTGTCGTATTTTCCGTCAGTTCTCTGTAGCCAGATCTTGATATCGGAATTCAGAAGCCCGTTAAACTGTCCCCAACCGGTATATGTCGATAATGGTCCCATCCATCCCGCCCAGGACCAAGAGGGGAATCCCGGTCGGCGGGTCGCTGGTTTATCTAGGAACCAAGTGAGTCCTGCGGCAAATATGGTATCAGCAGACGGAGGAAGTATTCCAGGAGCGTTTTTTGGCAGTAAGAATGTACTGGGTCGCCAAGAGCACAGTGATCCAGCGTAGTAGTCCAGCGGGATGCCCCAAAAATGCCGTATCGGGGAGGGCATGACTGAAAAAGCCCGAAAAATTCCAAGCAAAGCACTAATCGCATCCTCTGGATTTGTTAGATTCCTTTTTGTATAATTTCGGATGTGCATATCGAGGCCTCCTTCCGGGCCAAAGTCAAAGCTGAATCCGCCATGAAACAAGCCTTGAGGTTGAAATACCATTTTATCATCAAGGAGATGAAGATCGTAAGCCACCGTCTCCTGACAGCGTGTGTTGTTGCACTCGAAATATACCTGCTCATCAGAGAATACCAGCCTACGTCTTGAGAAGATCCCCTCCTGGTATGTCCACCCCCTTGTGAACCACTTTGATCTTTGTATCTTGGACACCGGGTCTTCGAAAGACGATACCCAAATTCGATCGTTGATGCAGATAGAAGGCTGCTGCACCCTCATCCTCGAGCCAATCCCAGGGAGGCCGTAGTCTGAACCCTGGCCACATGCCGCCACAATGGTTACGCTAGCCAGGTTATATATGATATCCATGATTGATACTTGTTGTCGCACCTCAGCCACGTTACTCTGGTCGATGCAACACTGGTCAACCCACAAGTACCGGAGCCCTAGCTTGCAGACCACCTGGATCGCATCATCAATTGTCGCTGGGACCTCCTGCGGTAAAGCCCCCCTTGCTGCAGATTCAAGCATATCCTTTGAGTAGGTCGAGCCCCATACATAACTCAGGGCGGCAAACTCACAATTATCCGGAGCTTCGATGACGGATTTAGTTTGACAATCAATGACTCGGAGCCCGGGAATATCTTGTGGATAGCCGGAAATCTTGTGGCACGTTGCTGGGTGGTGAGTATCGCAATAGGCTAGCCATCCCTTTAGGACGCCGAAATCGATTGAACTTGCTTGCAGTTGTCGGGCAGCAAACGTTGGTTGCTTCGCGCCCGCCGCGGCATTAGGGAGAGGCGCAAGGTTAAACTGTAAATAGCTGGATGGAGCCTGTTCAACTAGGACTTTAAGGACGTAGTAGTCCTGGAAAGCAGTGGCGCCGCCAGCTTTATACAAAAGATTGTGGTATGCTCCATAAACACGCTCAGCGAAGAGACGGAACTTGATCTCATTGGTTTGATCCGCAAACCCGGTGCCGGCAGCGACGGCGACGATAAAGCGACATATACCGCAAGAAGATTCTTTACTGCTACTAAGCCACAGTTGTAGATTATCCGCCGTCTCTCTTGACGCAAGTATAGCATCGAAATCAATATCAAGGCACTGCGAGCAGAGGTTATCGGCTTTGAATACCCAATTTGGCTGCTCCCGAATCAAATGCTGACCCTCAAGCGATGAGGATTGGCTGAGCAGGGGTGAGCAGTTGCATGGAGACATTTAGAACAAAGAAGGTAATAGCAAGATGTAGGCTAAAGAGCAAATCTCGTTTATAATACGCTGAAATACTAGATTTTGCATATAAATAAGTTTATCCATCATTTTCAGTTAATGCCAGCCTTGTTTCGATGTATTACGGCTCGGTTTAATATATTGCCGAAGTTCAACTAATATTAAAAGAGTATCTTTAATTTACTAGGATCCATGTATTTTTCTATGACCAAAGACTAGCAATTACTATTATATGATGAAGGAAGATCAAAAGTTGAAGTCTCTTGTTGCTTCCTGGGATTTAATGTGCTAGAGTCTAGCCGGAGTACACACAGCTTCTTATATCAGTATTCCTTCTACCAGTTTTGTTTTAGCTTCCGGGAAGTGAACGACAACTGCTTTAGCCTAAACAACAAGCCTTCGCATAAGCATCATGAGCACGCCCTTGATCCAGCTCACTATAATCGGCGCAGATCTCATTCGAATGCCCCAGTTTTAAGCCCTTAGTCCATTCTGCTTGCCTTAGCCCCGTTTTGAATCCAAATCCACCGCCAATTAACTAGTGGTTAATATTTAGCCTGTTCCTCGAAGCTAAACAACAAAGCCGAGGCTTGACCTTTAGGTTAATATTCATCTGTCAAAATTCAAAGATAGCCCCCTCCCACATTTGCCGAATTATTTAATCTGGGGAACCAACTGCGGGTGAGGTAGTACAGAACACAGGCGATCAATGTTATGATCACCAGGTGATCTACGTACTAAATATCTTTTGCTGCCGTCGCGAATCTTGGCCATATATTCACTTTCGTTAATACCAGCCAGTTGGTAAAAGTTCTTTGGAGACAAGCATTGCGGTTCTTCCTTGGCAAGTCGTGGCGGCAAAAGGTCTTCGCTTGCGGGGTTCAAACACCCGGTATTAATTAATCTATTTGGAAATTAAGCATTTTGAAGAAATTAGCCGCTGGCAGAAGTCTGAGGAGATGTTCCCTCATTGCCGGGAGTTACGTTAATGGGAGATGCTTGTATGAATTGATGATGATTCCCGAACCAGGTCCGTAGTATATCCAAAAAAATGAATAAATAGGTCGATCCTTTCCCCCAGGAATTTTATCTATCTTCAGTGAGAACCATTGATATTTACTCATCAGTTGAGAATTTAAATCATCAATTACCAACTGTTAATTGAAAATGATTTCACTGTCCAGCCTTGTGCTGAGCTTCTCTGTCGCTCTTGGAGCTTTGGCTCTCCCAGGCGACTTGAGTAAGCGCCAAACCATTACCAGTCCTCAGACCGGTACCTATGATGGATACTACTACTCCTTCTGGACAAATGGCGCTGGATCTGTTTCCTACCAAAATACTGGCGCTGGCGCATACAGTGTCACTTGGTCCAATGCTAACGGTGGTGATTTCACTGCTGGTGTCGGCTGGAACCCTGGTAGTGCCCAGTAAGTGATTTAGTGGCCTCCAAACTCGACTTTGGTCCTGAATATCATGCTCATGTTACTTTAGAGCTATCACCTTCGACGCTAGTTTCAAACCAAACGGAAACGCCTACCTCGCTGTTTACGGCTGGAGCGAGAATCCCCTGGTTGAGTACTACATCCTAGAGAACTACGGTGATTACAACCCCGGCTCAGCCATGACCAAAGTTGGAAGCTTGACCAGTGATGGGTCTACTTATACTGTCTACACCCACACTCAAACCAACCAGCCATCTATTGAGGGCACCTCTACTTTCCAGCAGTACTGGTCTATTCGCTCCAGCCTCCGTTCCAGCGGAACCGTTACTACTGCCAACCACTTCAACTACTGGAACAGCATAGGCTTGAAGCTGGGCTCATTTAACTATCAGATTCTTGTAACTGAAGGCTACGAGAGCTCAGGATCCTCTTCCGTCACAGTTTCCAAGGGTAGCGGCTCTGCTCCGCCGCCGCCGCCACCACCTTCCGGTCCCACCAGCACCACTACCACCGCAGGTAGCAAACCCACAGGCAGCGTAAGTTCTTTAGTCTCTAGCTACATGGTCCGTTGAACTGACTTGATGGCTCAGTGCTCCGCCCTGTACGGCCAGTGCGGTGGAAATGGCTGGACCGGTGCTACTTGCTGCTCGTCTGGTACCTGCAAGTACTCCAATGCATGGTACTCTCAATGTCTTTAAACTACTTTAATATGTGGTGACATTGTCACTTATAAGAACTGAGATTGTAAGGTGGAAGGTGTGAGGGGAGTTAAAGTGTACATCTGATTGTATTTGTTAGCTGCTCACAGAATGAGGCACATTATCTTTACTTGATCATCACTCACTACCTTGTTGCTTCCCTTACAGCTAGTCTAAGAAATATGCCGCTCAAGAGCTTTTGCCTGCGACTCAGACTTTTAATATTGCCCAAGCCATCGAGATAGCTCCACCTCTCCTTTAGAGAAGAGGAAATAACAGTCTCACGGAATGGACCGCTCTCGAATTTAGCTGACCAGCCTTGCAGCTGTTTGTTTGTACAATCAGGGTGCAGATGCGCTGTTTCCGAATCTCTCTCCGCACATCATCTGTAATAATTATCCTGTCCCGTGCTGGTGATAATATGATGCGGCCCAGACCGTCAAGATAATCCCATTCTTCTCCCATGTATGTAGACAAAGTCCCGATATGTAATGATTTACCATGAAACTGCTGCCACTCCCTGTTTGTCCAATCGGGGTGAAGGTGTGCCATTTCCCGAAGACGCTTCACCGTAGTCTCATCTAGTTTTGGCATTGTAAAGGAAACGGCTTCCGAATAATCCACCCAGACAAAAAATTCTAGTGCTTATCAATTGTCTGTTATTGGGGGTACAATGGTATAATACTGCAGAGTCTCAAATTTCGCTCTAGACTCTCTTCAGTGGAATTTCTCCCAACTGCTTTTATGTCTTGTAGTTTAAAATTGGAAGGATCGTAGGTACGAGTCTTGAGTAGCGCAATACCAGTGCGAGCAGGCACAGCGAAGGGAACTTATTGATCAATCGTAGGAGTCAAAGATAGATCAAGAGAAAAAGTTAGCTAACGTGCACCGACTTTCCGGCTGGATCAGTCCAATATCTATTTGAAGTCTGTGCTTAGGAAAAGTTGCGTTGCCAAATATGTTAACTGGTGTACGTGATTTCTCCGTTCATAAGGTTGAACAAAAACCAAGAGGAAAAAGAAAAGGATCCTTGATATCGAGCAGATTATAATAATATATTACAATTATTTTGGCGTACGTGGCTTTGATTTAATTTCTCACCCTCTTCATCCTCTCGTGATGATGAAGTCACTGTGGGTCATCCGACTCTTGGATCATTTTGATGATCTCAGATCGTGCGACCTTTTTACTTAGGGTCGTCCTACCTTATGGTTTGTCCAGTACTATTGCGGTAATAGTCTAATACGCCCTAGGTTAGTAGTAGTCAATCTATTCAAGGAGTCTAACTCTATGGGGAGAGCTCTGGTACCAACATGTTATACAACCAGCCGGACCAATTTACTAACGCATTTCCATCCCGTAGCGGGTTCTTAACATATTTTAACTTGGTTTAAACTGAATCTTTTCAGTACTCACAACGCTTCAATGGTTATATCATCCTTTTCAGTTCTACTACTTTTTTTTGTGATTAATTTGACTAGTGTTAACCTGCCTCGGTCGTTGATATGACCAAATCACTGCGATTAAGTCGTTCGCAAAGATTGCAATTCTAGACGGCACTGTAGGTATCTTCTTTTCTACATCAGCTAGTGTAGCGGGTTACACCACTCACCTTAACTATCTTTTTTTCGGTTGTTGTTGTTGCTACTGCCGATGCGATTCGTCAAAAATCGAGTACTCAACAAAGAGGTATTTATGGGGCAACCACACTGTGGAATAGCCTCATCATGTAACGCACAGTTATGGTAGTAATTACTGTACCATACATTCTACACACTATTCAGCCTATTTCCAACACAATTGTGGACTCCCCATCTGCGCCCTGATCTCTTATCCCAATACGCTTTCGATGGCGGGGAAAATAATTTTTCCGAACCCGACTCTGAACCACCACCTCGCCAAGTCCATGAAAAATTTTTATTACAGCTTGTTTAAGAAGTCGTTGCAATCTTTCATCACTATTAACTATTGAGAACATCTAAGAATCTATCATGTCTACTGTCATCCATCTCAGAGCCGAGACAAAGCCTTTTGAGCGTCGGTCTCCATGTATGTTATAAAGCAATCATTATACGTTTTATCATAACTAACACCTTGTAAATAGTATCGCCTGAGTCAGCAAAAGCTCTCCTCCAAGCTGGGTATATTGTCCGTGTTGAACGATCTCCTGATCGCATTTACAAAGATGACGAGTTCGAAGCTATTGGTGCAGAGTTAGTCTCTGCCGGATCATGGATCACTGCCCCACGACAAGATATTATCTTAGGCCTCAAAGAACTCCCAATTAGCGATGATCCTTTACCTCATACGTATATTCATTTTCAACATTGTTTTAAAAAACAGGAAGGATGGGCTGCTACTCTTTCTCGTTTCGTTCGAGGAGGTGGAACATTATATGATCTTGAGTTCTTGACAGAAAACGGGCGCCGCGTAGCTGCATTTGGCTATTGGGCAGGATACGCTGGTGCTGCTATAGCCCTCTTATCTTGGGCTCACCAGCTTCTTCATCCAGGGACTCCTCAAAGTCCAATACCTATGTTCGACTCAGCGCCCGCACTTCTAGACCATATCAAATCGATTTCCGCTATGGCGCTCCCTATTAACAATAATGAATATCCCCGGATCATTATTATTGGCGCGCTAGGTCGATGTGGCAAAGGTACAATAGATCTTTGTCTTGCAGCTGGCATTCCTCAAGAACAAATTTTACAATGGGATCTTGCCGAGACTAGTCGTGGCGGGCCCTTCTCAGAAATTACTACCTCAGATATATTCGTTAATTGCGTTTACCTTGGTGCCACACGTATCCCTCCTTTTACCACGTTGGAATCACTTTCTAAGCCAGAAAGACGGTTACGTGTAATATGCGATGTAAGCTGCGATCCGAATAATGAAAACAATCCGATTCCTGTTTATTCTACATATAGCTCATTCGATAACCCAACAATCCCTATATCTGGCAAGCTCGATGGACCTGAGTTACGAGTTATTGCTATTGATCATCTTCCAACTTTGATTGCTCGCGAATCTAGTGATGAGTATTCTAGCCTCTTGCTGCCAAGCTTACTCACCTTAAACCGCCAGGAGAAAGAGGGTGTCTGGATAAGAGCAAAACAGGTTTACCAAGATAAGATCAAGGAGTTACCTGGTAATTAAACTCTATTTTCACATAGAATCACATCTTATATAATAGCTTATTGTCAGAATATTTATTAGATTATCCTTAGTTATAATAATATGTACAGGTGCAGGCAAGGACCATTGCGGCCATGCTTGATGAGCAAGCTGTATCAATGATGTAGCTTGGTCCGCTGAAACTGAAGTGGTTATTAATCCTTCCTGGACCAAAGGCACGTACTCCGCCCGTAATGAAGTATGTGTCGATGTCTTGGGCCGCATTAATCTCCCGCCAGTCATCACTTGTTTGGCCAAATAAAGAATTATGTGGTCTGTTCCACTACTACTCCTTAAACTGCTGAATTCATTTTTTGGTATTGGTGCGGCAATTCTGTTAATGCGTCGCACAGTTTTCGTAATTTTCATGCAATGACGACGGCGATGTTTAAAAGCAACCCCAGGTTATCTGCTCTTGCGTTCCAATAGTCAAGTCGCTCCCTATTGCTTGAATCTCCGGTAGTTCTGTGCACATCAATCAAGTCCCCGACCGTGGACATATCCAAACGTGAAACTTCCGACACCCGGTGCCATGTCTCTTGATTTCTAGCTTCCCATCGGACTTTGGGTGATGGTAACGGGAGTAGGTGGAAATCATCAGCAATAACGCAGTAGTGATTACCACTCTTAACGCCAACTATTCGACTCATGAGGAACCACACACAAGCGGTCCTAACCATTTCATATTAGCGCTAATACAGACTACTTCTGTCTAGAAACTGACCGTCTCCGAGATTCTGCAAAAATCCAGTCCTCCCAAGTCTGACTAGGTTGCGACTTCTCGACAGTACAAATCGGTTCGTGCCGTACTTCTTCTAGTCGCCAACATAGTGTCTAGGTTCTGCAATTAGAATCGAAGAAAGAAGTATAGCCGATTAAAAACACGCACTTCCCAGGTGACAAGCATATTCCGGTTCCACTCTGCTGATTTCTTACACTCGCCAACGAGACATATGATGATAAAAATCAGGTGAGCCTGCATTGCCGCCAGAAGATCGTGTTCGGAAAATCTCTGTACCTGGAATAGCAATAGCTGTCAATAACACAATCGAAACAAGTACGAAGGCTCATTACTTCTTCAAGAAACCGCCTTTGTTCATTTTCAATCGTCCTCCAGAGAAAAGATTCAATGTCTGGGGTTCGAGACACAAACATTTGTGAAATCCTCATGCAGGCAGCCAAGGGTTCCGGCAAATTCTGAGAAGTCCACAGCGGGTGAATGAAAGGAGGGAAGTTTTCTCGTGACAGCATCTGTGTGGGGAATGCACGGAGGGCTTGCATCACTAACCTCGCGCTGTGTTGGGCAAGGGGATCAGACATCCGCCGGGGCTGCAGAAACGCGATTACTCTGGTGAACCTTTCTGATCGGCTGGTCGGACGTGCATTGTCCGCAGCTACATATAGCGAGTCGAATATGTCTGCGCTGGGACTATAGATTAGGTCGAAAACATCAGACTCCGCGATCAGGGCATCCCCAAGCTCGGATGCTTGGACCTGTGCGGGGACCCAGACGTCTTGTGAATCAAGCATTATGCCTTCGGATTGTAGTTCATTTGAAGCCACGGGTCGATGCTCATTCTGCATCGGTGCTTCAATATCAACCACCCCGTTAAGCAACGCCTCCACATCGAGTCCGGGGTGTGGTGAATGCTCGTAAACACAAACCAGGTCCTTGGCAACGCAACGAGAGCAACGAGGCTGAAAACTACACTTCAATTTTGCCTGAGCGCATTGATGGCACGATCGTGGTCGCGACTTTAGGTGACTGCGATTGCGTCGGCAATACGAAAGATGCCTCTTCAAGGTTGGAGCTTGTTAGCGCGCAAAACAATTAGCAAGGGCAAAGACTTCTGAATTGGGGGAAGTGTACAGCTCGTGAATGGTTTTCCGCAGATAGTGCAGAATCGTACAGATCTGAAAGTGCTTGGTTCCGGACTCGTATCTGTCGCCATCTCCGGCGTGGATGTGAAACAGCAGTGTGTATTTGTTGACTTGCTGATTTTGTTGGGAATTCATTTACTGTTATTCCATGCGCTTGTAAGCAACACAGGGTCTAGCTCTACATTTATCACCGTCAACCTCTGAATCTGGGTCTTTTGATTGCTAGCCATTTTGGAACTAGTCTCGGACACTTTCGCCGAGGGAGTCTACCACAGTACACTCCAAGGCAGAGACCCAAGAGTGTCGTCTACTTTGAGTAGTTCCGCTACGTGCTTCGGCCATTGTTGCCGAGAAGCCAGTTTGTACCGTTTTGGGCCAACGAAGCCACGAGTATGTATGTAATAGGGATAAGACCGAGAGGTGAAGTATATATGAGAAGCATCATCCCGAAACTCGTTTAGATAAAGTTGAAATCTGCTGTTTTACGCATCCTTCACGTTCGTTGTTATTACCTCCATACTAAAAATACGAACACTTACTAAAATGTCTCCTCAAATGACGCTAGAGCCTAACTATATTGAAGACGCAGAAAAAGCTCTCAATGATACAAAAGAGACAGGAGACACCCTCATATCTACCGAAACAGAGAGACATATTGCTGCTGCCCCGGCTCGAAATGTCCGTGGACCAATATGGGCTATCGTCTGTCTCTCAATCTATGTCAGCTGCGGCATGTATGGCCTAGACATGACAATTGCTGCAGATGTCCAGGCTACGATCATCGTGCAGTTCGATAGTGTTGACCGACTGGCCTGGGTCGGAAGTGGCTTCTTGCTTGGCTCCGTTTGCACTATTTTCCCCGTGTAAGTGTTCTTTCAATCGACACCCCCTTAGCATCTCTTGTTTGTGTTAACATTACCCAAGTGCCGTCTTCTATACTGCGTTTAACTTGAAATATGTTTTTATCGGCTCTGTTTTGTTGTTCGAAATTGGCTCGGCGATTTGCGGAGCTGCACCGACAATGGATGCCCTTATTATTGGGAGGGTGATTGCCGGAGTCGGAGGTTCAGGAATATATCTCGGGTAGGGAATCATGTTCTATGTGTGGCAACGGCCAGCGAGTCTTCAACTTCAAGCTAACTTTCCTAAGGACTCTCAACTACTTAACAGCTCTCACCTCCGAACATGAGAGAGGAAAATACATGTCAGGCATTGGGCTTGTATGGGGAGTGGGAGCTATACTCGGACCTGTTATTGGAGGCGCGTTCTCCCAAAGCTCCGCAACTTGGCGGTGGGCTTTCTATATAAATCTGTGAGCTCGAGTTACCCAATTCGTTTTGACAATCTAACTCATCGTCATCTACTAGTGTTGTCGCAGCTGCCTGCGCACCGATTTATATCTTCTACCTTCCCTCCATCGAACCATCCGGTTCAGCTAGAGCGGGTGCCAAGAAAACCATCACTTCGTTTGACTGGATGGGATGGACTCTCAGCACAAGCGCCTTGGTTTCCATTTCTCTCGCACTAACAAATGGAGGCAACATTTGGCCGTGGAATGATTACCGAACCCTCTTAGTCTGGGCTTTTTTCGGCATTCTTATTGCTGCTACTGTCATTCAGCAGAAAATCCATGGATTTACCACAGCTGAAACACGCCTTTTCTCACCTCAACGCATCCTCCAAAACCGTACTCTTATACTCTTAAACATTCAAACAGCGGTCACGATCGCTAATATCTTTGTCCCACTCTATTTCATTCCACTATACTTTCAGTTTGTGAAAGGGGATTCTGCTATCAAGGCAGCAGTACGCTTACTCCCATTTATTCTGGTATTTGTTACAACAACCCTGCTATCCGGAACGTTGCTCCCTAAGATCAACTACTAGTATGTTCGCCTAAAAGTCTGTGGCACTTATTTCATTTACTAAAGACAATTTAGCTTGTTCCTTTATGCGATATCGGCGATATTCATGACGGTCGGTGGTGGGTTGATGTATACAGTCCAGATAAAAACTAATCCTGCCAAAGTCTATGGCTATAGCGTTTTGCTGGCAATTGGCAGTGGCTTGAGTTCCCAAGCGGGATATGCCATAGCTGGAATCAAGCTCGCTTCGAAAGGCTGGCCGGCCGGGGATATTCAGCGCAGCATCACTTTGCAAAACTTTTGGCAGATTGTCAGCAGTCTCCTGGCTCTATTGGTTAGTGGTCAGATATTTCAGAGTCTTGCCGCTCAGAATATGTCTCGGGCTCTTAGTGGACATGGGTTCTCAGACACGGAGATCCGCGAAGCTGTGGCTGGTTTGCAGAGCTCGCTATTGGAAAGCCTCAATCCAGACTTAACAAGAAAAGCTGTGGGTGCTATTACCGAGGCAATACGCCCGGTATACATTCTGAATATTGTTTACGGCGGCATATGTCTTCTTTCAGCGTTCTTGATGAAGAAAGAACCACTCTTTCCAAAGCAGCCATATCCTGGGCTCTAGTGTTGTCGAATGGTTAAGAGGGGGAGGGGGGCGAGCTGTGGTGGATTGTTGAGAAGGAGCATGTGGGTTGGGGTTTGATTTTTGGTTCTGTTTGATAACCACATGGGTGCTCCATATTCTTCAATTTATTCGATCACGAATCAATCTCCATATGAGTATAACAGACTTTGCAGTATCCCTGCTGCATGATATGATGCTGGTTCTTTAAAAGATCATGGTCTGGTTGTTTAATAGCAGTACCCGAGAAGCATCACTCTTGTGGAATACAATGATTAATGTAATAGACTTATAACTTAAAAATATTAATTGAGTTGAACACAAAGCTCCTATTAATGATTTGTCTACTTATACATTGAATAATATACCGTAAATCTTCATTGGATCCTCAGTGTCCATTGTGTGATCGTTCCCTAATTAGGAACCATATTTATATCAATAAGATCAGTTCTAATATGTGTCTGCTACCCTATTGGAAAACCCAGGCGGCAGAACCAAATACACTCTAGTCTTTGATAATCATATTCAGAATCAATGTGCTCTTCCTTAAAACCCACCACTTCCCCAGCTCCAAGCACTATAAGGGTCGTTAGGAACTAGGTTGAATAGCACTAGAATAGAACATGTAGGATTAGCTACTTTCCATGCTTGGGCACCAAAATATGCAAGGATATAGGAAGGTGAGTGAGAAATGGTTGGGCTTTGACTTACTCTGCCCAAAAGTGCCGAAGGTCTCGTCTAGTTGGGAGTCAACCTCTATAGTAGGCCACCTGAAGTCGGAACCGGAAGCCTCATTGTGAATTGGATCTATCGAAGATCGACCAAAGTGAATGTCTCCATCAATACTCGAGCCATGTTGCAGTGGCAATTGAGATTGATCGGAAGTTGCTGGTAACGGTTCTGGCGATGCTGGTGCCAACTGCTCTGACTGAGTCCCAAGTCGCATCTGTTTGTTGCTGGTCCCTTTTGAGGTCACCATACCAAGAGCAGATCTAGCTTGTGCTTCATTGTCAGCGAGTAAAGTAGGTTTTCCTGAGCTCTGCAAGGAATATCCTGTAATCCCTAGAGGCAGATTACCACCTTCAGCACTGTTGGTGTCATCCTGTTGGAGCCCATTATCAACTTCCAGCTGAAGACTAAGTTTTAACAGCCTTGTCAAGAGTTGCTCTGTATGTCTAGCAATTTGGCTGACGTGTTTCAAATTCCGATTTGCTCGAATGATGCGCAACGTGCCAGCTTTCGCTTCATGTGCGATGGAGCTCAGGGGCCAGGTAGTGGGCGGGATGCAAAGAATGACTCCCGCGGTGAAGAAATTCATCAACACAAAAGAGATGGCAAATTGCTTCTCAAGCTCCACGACTGAAATCCGAGACATACGGAGAGCCGCGTTGACGGATAAATGAAGAGACTCTGCGGCTACTTGGAGCGCTTCACTTGGTAAGGCTTGCCGTGAGCCGGCCGCTATGCGATATTCTAATAGAGGGCGATGGACAAAAATAACGGCACCATCATAAGTAACTTGCAACGTCAGGACTTGGTATAATAGGTGTTGATGGATCTTTTGTTCTGCGGGAGGTAGATCAGTTACGTTGGCAAGATCTCCCAATGCAGGCTCTCCGGAACCGGGTTCGAAATGAAATATTGGAGGCAATGCTGCCCTCCAAACCTCCAGCAAAGAGCGAATATATTGCACAGCTTGTACTAGAGAGATCAGATCTTCGGGGGAGATGGGATTCTGCAGACGAAGGACTCGGAAACGATTCAATGCCTGTCGGATGATCTCATAGAGACGAAACTTCAGGACGTGAAAGGTCAGTTGGGTAACGTCTGGAGAAAGATCATTCACTGAAGCTAGTAGCGCGTGGTCAGATAATGTAGGTCCAAGACTCGTGTCATCTAAATCACCGAGCGGCTGCACGAGGGAGAAGGCAGCGTCTAGGGATACTGGTCGTCCATAAATCATGGCGGCGAAAGTGTCCGACACCGTGATATGGTTCCAGGTTCGACGGCGGACTTGAACAGTTATCGGATCATAGCCTTGGCCATCATCGTCACAATGCAGTGCAAGAGCATATGCCGTGCGTACAGCCATGCCTAAAACACTCCACGCCAGGGCAGGCGAGGCGTGATACATGTAATAAGCTCCTAGTAAGCTGCATACCTGCACAGTCTCGATGCGACAGTCATCCAGTAGATCAAGAAGATGGAAACGGATCTCCTGGATCAACGCATCGATCAGGGAACAAGCTTCGAGTGAGGCTTCTGCAAGCAATGCATGGCCTGTCCAGGATGGATCGCGGGCGACACACATCAAACCCAGGACAGATGCTGCTAGAGAAGCCATGACTGTGCCGAGCTCCTCTCGCTGCCACGCGGTATTCGAGAGAGCATGCCCGGCAGCATGCCGAAATGATGACTCATGAAAGATGAGAATAAACCAATGCATCCGGTCGAAGAAGGCATCCAGGAGCGCTTCCAGCACCACCACAGGAGGCCGACGCATGGTAGCCAGGGACCATGGACGGCCACTCCCGGTCATGGTTCTTGCGGACCGGCCCGCATGTCCTGGGATACTCGAGATGTCACTCGAGTGATTTGCTGCCAAGTTTCCGAAGATGTGGGCAGCAAACCCAACGGCCGAGCTGTTGGCACCGAAACGCTGTCGTTCGGCTGGGCTGCCCTGCGATACGGTTGCCTGAGACGCCTGGACGTCGTGAGCTACTGGTACTGGCGGCGAATGGGATTGGGGAGGGCCTTGTGGACGGTTTTCGGATGGCGAGGGTGCATGCTGCTGATTCTGGCTGATATTATTATTTCGAGACGATCCATCAGCTTGTCGCTTTCTCTTCTTGGGGCCATTTCTCGAGAAGACGTTATCAGCTTGTGGCTCACAGCGCATGTGCGAACGCCGGCATAGGGCACACGGTCGAACCGGATCGCACTGGATTAAAGATTATTCATCTTGGCCTTGCAAGTAGCCATCATCGCGTACCCTCGCCCATTGACCTGGGGCCTAGTTACCTTCAGTTTCTGCTTTCGACATCGGGCGCACGCCCGGACGACTCGCCCCGAGGGTGTTGTTTCTGTAGAGACTGTCCGGCTGTGGGCAACCTCGGCAGCCAATGGTGGAGTCATCGGATGTAACTACTCTACCTACGCCCTGAATGGCATCAGGCAATTAGTGAAGCGATAAACAAAGGACTCTTCAGGGCTGTATGCATGGTGGTAAGCTGCTGGATGCAGGAGAGGGTGCGATTTCATTCCACCGGAGATCTGTGAGCGGTGGATGTGGACCGGGGCGCCTTTTAATATAGAGGCAGAGAAACCGCCCCCACCCACTTCCCCGCTCTCTGCTTTCTACCGTTCTGCCGTCAGAGTGACTGAAAAACTACACGTCTAGACATTGAAGATTAATAAGGTCTTGTTATCATTGTTGAAAATTCGCCGCTGGCCTCCGCTAATGCAGCTCAGCCCTAAAGCTAATAGTCATGTTTTTGCCCGTCCTGGAACTATCAGTAGTTACCCGGCGGAATCTTACCTGGTAAGAGGCAAGTTTGCAAATAATACGCGGAGATGGTTGACAACGGGAGTCTACGCTCAAGCAAAGCAAGCCGACCGAGATATGTAAATGTGGATAAGCAGTTAAGCTTGCAAGTAAATTCAAACTTTAACAATAAAAAGGTGTGAATATACAGTGAGGGAGAAACGTAATCTATATATTTATTGCCTAAATCGCTCACAGTCCTAGTAAAGTGCAAACGCAATGTCTTGATAACAAACAACTTATAACCTTAAATAATCTTCAGCTCACTCGATTTCCATCCTTCGGCCATCCCATCATCTTCTGGGATCTGTGCTACCCCAATACGTGTATACGTTCGTGGCGAGCCCGTTGGTTCGAGTATGAGTGCATAGATAGTGCCCTCATGTTCTTCACTTTCTCCGTCCTCCTCCTCACTGTTCGCTTCACTTCCGTCTTCTACTTCTTCTTCGGGTTCTTCCTCGTCCTCATCGCCATCTTCTTCCTCAGGATCATCATTTTCCTCTCCACCTTCTCCTCCCTCTTCACCCTGGAAAGGAAAATCAGACTTAAGCACCATCAAGTAAATGATGCCTTTTTCGAAGATATCTGTGCCAGCTCCTTCGATTCCTGCTACAGTGTCGTGGCTACATACTATTTGTTTAGGTAGTAGCTCAGTTGAGCGGTCTCTATATTCGAGCGATTCTGATCGCTGATAAAGCAACCGCCTGTCTTCCGGGTTGTCGAAGAATGGACTAGGACAGTCGGCAAAGTCATCCACAGCTTTCCAATATCCTCGCACTCTTAGACCACCGGACTGCGGCTTACCAAACGAATCATTGGGGTCTTCTTGTATGTCGTTACTGACAACGGTGAGGTTATACTCCCACTCAGGGACTACGTGAATATAGTCATAGATCCATTCCCTCTCTCCAAGATTCCAAATCATGGATGCCCAACTCCACGATGGAGCGGCATATTTATCGCTACGTTTCCCCTGGCCACATGATATCCATAGAAGACCGCGTTGGATATCCTCCAGCCATAGACCTGCAAGGTAAGTGAAATCAGTGCTATCTTGAACTTGGCGAGCGATACCTCCCGTAGCAGGAAGAGCATCAGTAGCAAACGTCA
This sequence comes from Xylogone sp. PMI_703, assembly GCA_021399445.1. Lineage (NCBI taxonomy): Eukaryota > Fungi > Ascomycota > Leotiomycetes > Xylogone > Xylogone sp. PMI_703. The sequence continues at coordinate 3,734,329 of JAJTUQ010000006.1, read as the reverse complement.
GCTTCCGGTGGGTGAAGTTATCAACAACTACAGAATACCACCAGTTTAGGTAATCTTTCGCTTCCTCATATTTGGAAAGATCTGTATACGCGATCTCCTCAATTGGTCGCCTTTGGTCGAAGATGTCCTCCAGTCTGCGATCAGTCTCTGGGTCCGCTTCACAGCAGCGCAGACTGCGACAGGTCCAAAACAACTGCTCAGCTGAGTATTTAACAATCCGAGGCGACAATAGATCTTCTTGTAAAACCCATCCACGAGTACGGAGAGGTGTGAGGGACTCTAACCCAGGAGTCAAGCAGCCCCGAACATAGAAACACGCCGACTGATCACTGTCGTCTCCGATATATGGGACCCGAATTGCTTTAGTATGGTCTTTCCTTTTCGAATCACCAGTGTAGAATATGCCTTCTCCGCCATCTGAAGATGCCTCTGCCATGATAGTCAAGACTGCATTCTGATACACATTGCGCATTTGACCAGCTTCGAAACTCCAATCATCAACTGAGTCTTGGATGATGCACAAGGAATCGATCCACAGATAGCGATAGCCCAATTTTCTAGTAATAGTAATAGCGTCTTGAAAATTTGCTGGCAAACCTTGAAAGTTGATTCTGTCAATATGAGACTTTAGTGTTTTGGTTGTCGTCTTCACCATCTGGGCAGCTCCCCAGCAGTGACTTAAGGCCACCCAGTTTCCTGACTTTCCTTTGGTTTCATATAATGAGAGATCTGAAGTGTGATCCTGGGGCTTCAGGTCAAGAACTCGGGTCGGTAGGCGTTTCTTTGAATTGTTTCCACATGTTTCATGGTCATCAAGACAAGTTTTCAGCCATGAAGCGACGAGCTCGAAAGTTTTATCTGATCTGCATGTTGCTTCAATTGGTCTTCCTCTGATGACGGATGCAGACGGACTGTCTATTTTTTTCTCAGATATATTCATCATGAAGAAACTATACGTTCAGCACTAACCTTCGCCAGCGTAAAGCTCAATTTCTTGCCAGAGATCGAATCTCATATCATCGTGTCTATGGAAATCCGGAATTGCAATCTGGACTTGTCTTATTCCAGTCTCATCGGAGTCCTGAATATCGTCCTGGTGCATTCGCAGTATCACTGGCGCGGAAGAAAGCTTCTTATTAAACTTCTTCGCTGGGAAAATATTTGAGAGTGGCTCATAAACTTCTTCGGCCCCGCCGAGCCATTCTCCAGAATCAATGTCGACGCGCTGGACTTTACACAGTGTGAGATCTCGTTTATACAGAGGTAGTTTCTCCTTGAAGAAGCTGCAAAGCAAACATCCTTGAGCGGCAGAGGCGATTAGATCATTGTAGCTGTCATGGAGCTGGTGGCCGTCTTCTTCTAGTACCTGCTCCAAGTCAATGTTTCTGCAGGCACTACAAAGCATCTTCAGGAGCAGTATTATCTATTCAAGAATCTGAGACACCGATGAACCGAAATCATATCGGTATATCCTGGTGCGTATTTCATCCTTCTGGACAATTGCGGCTGGCATTCAGTTGTGGGCGATGTGTGCTGGTGACTTGCGATTTCCAGCGTATGCAGTACACTATTGACAGTGGCTTCAGTGGTGGTGTTTCAGCTCCACCACAAGCGTACAGCCCGCGAACTGATTGGCCTTACCCCAAAGTCTGCGGACTGTGAAAACCCCGACTAACCACAAAAAGTGATCTAGTTCAGAGATGAAGCCAATTGCCGCACTTGATATACCTCTCGATATTTTGAGGCGTATTTTATTATAGGTTGTAGTTTATATTGCTCATCGTCTAGGCCAAGTAATTAAAAGAGATTATGGACCTGGCCATGCCCTTTATATGAAAGGACATATAACACGGTGTTATTACTATCTTTTGGTTAACTGTATAAATATTATAGCCTTCAGCTCAGAATTGATTTAATTGCCCGTATTATAACTATAAGTTATAACGAATACCGTATAAATGTAGTCAAGAAATACTATGATAAGTTAGAAATGACTCATCCTTAAAACAGGTCAAAATACGTATATCACTTTAGATCAGTCTGAAATTTCTAGAAATAAGGCCCTCTTGGTGTCTGATATCATACAATAAGCCTTCGCATTTGCGTTACAACGAGGGAAAAAGTAGAAAAAACCCTCATCAAGGCAAAACCATAAACGGGACGCTCGCCATTTTTAATATAGATTGTCGACCTCACCATACCTCCGCTCACTGGCTATGATAATTTATAGGAATATTTCAAGGGCATTGAAAAAAATATCTACCAAGTCTCCTACGAGGGCGGTAGATGAAGCGACAACAGAACCAGAGTCAATCAGGTCTAAGGCCTCGCCCGATACGGCGGTAACCCATTGCCATGAAATCTCAGATTCTGTGGAAGCGAAAGCAAAAGCCGTGGTTCCGACCGAGTGTAAAGTTTCGTGGAGGAGAGTCGTGCCCATTGCCGTGAAAGTGAAATCTGCACTGGCCTGACGCTTTTGAACGCCGCCTCTTAATCTATCCGCCCGCAAGTTCGGCAAGTATTCCCAAGAACCACCATCAGCATCTGTTAGATACCAATCCTCATGGCGAAAGTGGTGGCCTGCTGAAAGAGCGTGAGCCGTACCCGGGGTTGCTGTCTTGTTCAATTCGGTGGTTCCGATTATAACACCACCAAACGTAACTGGCCGTGTAACGTTCGTACGTATACGCTCAGACCCGTACATGTAGTGATACTCATTCGAAGCAGCAGCAGCGGCAACATAGATTATGAGAAAAACTGATAGAATTGGCAACATTGTTAACAAGTGTAGTCCTCACTAAACAAAAGACGGAGTATTACTGAGTGGAGTGCCTTTGTCAAAAAGTGCCTTTCGAGAGTCTCCTGGGCAATCCCCTTTTATGTATCCAGAGGGGAAGTGTAAGTATTTCAAACTTGAGAAGTCAGGTGCGTTCCGACAGCAATCCACAAGTAGGTGCTTATCTGGGCCTGCAACAACCAGAATGACCAAATATCTACTATGTATTAGTCCAGCTACCCTTGTACCCTTTCCACATTTTCCTGACTTATTGTTTCTTAGTAGGGAATGTGAGTGAAATGCAGTCTTCCTAAGCAATGATACACTGTACGGGTTATAAAATATCTCCAACCAGTTAGAATAAGCCAAATATAAGGATTGTACAAATGTTCCGGAGTACTTTCGCTTTTGAGCAAAATGCCTTACGTTAGTAACGTGTATAGATGTGGAATCATTTGCACTGCTTGATTAAGAAAACTTGATTTCTAAGTTATACAATATAATTTGTAATCGCTTTCACTGGTTAGGAGACTGCTAGTATAGTAAAAAAACATGTAATTAGTAGCAGTGTTAGGAAGTTGCTGAGTTAAACCTTGTTCAAACTTACAATACAAGATCATATGGGTACTGATTAGTGCTCACAACTGCTGCTCACGCTTACTGTTACTGTTAATCCATATTTTGTAAGTTATTGTTTGATTAAGTCTTCAAACACTGCTGTGCTAAGATATAAAGTCAAGGTTTCCCCCAAGTGCTAGGAAGATATAATCTTCAGTTATCTTACACTCCGTAGCTACGAATCATTTAAACCTCACAAGTTATGAGAAGCCAAATTTTCTTAACGGGTGTCTGGGCCACCCTCCTCACTACAGCCGCTGCAGTAAGTGGTTACCCGGGTCTCTTAACAGCTCTCTAATACGCGTACAGCAATGTTCGTGCGCGTCAGCAAGCTCTCTCTTTGGAGTCGGGCTCACGGATGTAATAAGTCGTTCCTCAGCTACTTCACTCGCTAATTGACAGTAGACGCCTTGCTGCACGGGGTGTTCGCCTATAGAGGTCGAGGTGCAAGGGGTATGCTTTTCTAAGTCATATGTTGACAGTGCTAATTGTAGATGCAGTGCCCAAACATTGTAATTTCAGCTTTCAACTACCTTACATTACTCTAACTCTGTTACAGATGTGCTGTGATCCAGCAGGTTGCCTAGTAGGTTTTGCACAGCGGTTGTTGGAAGTAACTAATTAGACCTAGTGTCAGTCTTAGTGAATATAATGATGGGCATAAGCTTTAGTCAGCCGGTGTCGAGTTCGCTCTTTAGAAGATAGTTGCATATCTCATCTCTGAACCTACAAGACCGATAAGTCAGTCAGCCACTGAATTTTGCAAATTTTTGTGTTTCCGTCTTTAAGCTATTCGATATTCTTAGTTTTAAAATTCTGTTTGCACACAATCTCTATTGAATATCAATCAAATTCTTTATGCTATACGACTTGAAGGGCCCAATTAGTGCTTATTCGGTCTGGACTAATAATGCTTGATGGTGGGACTGATCTTACAAGAGTATAGTTCATTCTAACTTGTTATATCTTGATAAAAATTGATCTTCCGTAGATAATTGTCGTATTTTTAGACAAACATTACTGTGCTTGTGCTCTTGTTGCAATCATCGATGCTCTATTCAAACGTTGCATACGGTTGCGACGTCGTACATAACGTAGCTCAATATCGCTAACGTCTCAGAGAACTGTATTACTCATCCTTACTAACACGGGGCATTGCTGGTGCCTTGGCTGTAGTTTTGAGGAATTTTTAAGGTGTAAGTAAAGATACTATACATGGGTGCTATATGGTTTTGAGTAATGTGCTTCTAGTCTGCTTAAACCGAAAGGGAGGGTAGCTTTATGGTGTTATTAATTAGTCAAAAGAACGCTCGCTATGGATGTCTTGGTGAATGATTCCAGATTATGAAGCGTATCATCTCAATAAATCTTTAGCTAGGAACTACAGTACCTGGGCTTGTTTCAATCAGGAAGGATGTTAGATCGGTCGATAGACCTCAACCTTTGTGGAGCTTTTCGGGTGTTAATCTTCTCCGAAAGGGGCTTAAATCTCCGCCAAGCCTCTACCATGAAGAATAAGCATTCACCAAAAACGTATCCGTAAGCTTATATGTACCCCTGTGGGGCTTTAAACTGCTGGGATGGCAACAACTCTATGAACTTACAATAACTTCGTATTCCCCGTCCAGTCGATCACTACCTATTCATCACTTCAGCATACAACGACTAATATCTAGCTGCCATGTCAGGATGAGATGGGCCGGGGTGTGCGGGAGCCAAGTAATTAATAACTCTACCGGACACCTTGGTTAATAAACACTGAAAACGTACGTCACATTCCACTTTTACCACGACCAAACACCAAGGACAACTCATGGCCTGCTCATCTACTAATCGAGACATTCTTGTCTGCATGTTCGAACTGAGTTCAGAAGCGTTCTTGCTAGACCCGATGCTACAAGTCTCCGTCGCATGATTCCATATCATATCGAGATACAAAGTAGTGCATCACACACCTTCCTCACCATTCATCTACCTATTTCAGTAACCTTTCGAAAGCACTCCACTCCTGGGAATTGAGATCTTCTTCAATGAGAAAGCCCCACCGCTCTCTCGCCTTCTCGATTCGACCGGTTATCCCCGTGTTATGCCTGGCCCAAGAAGGATACGAAACGGCAAGATATACTGTCTGGCTCCATATTAGGCTCGTCCTAGTCAACGTCTGATTCACTTTCGTGGCCAGATGTTGGTTAATCAATTTTGTCCCCGCGCTATGACTCTCGCTTTCGAAAAGAGGTTCCAGTAAAAGATGCAGTAGTGTGAGTAAAGTCTCATGTAGATGTTCCCTTGTTTAAGAAAACTCGAATTCATTGATGATCGGCGTGGTGCTCAGTATTTTGCATCTTTTATTTGACTGTCGTCTTTTGGCTAACCCTTCTCACATGGTAAAAGAGAAACGTCATATTTAATTTATGATTTCAAGGTAGCAGATTATATCTAGGAAATGAAATGAAAATTGATTTGTACCCTAACTTCCATCCTCGCCTCCTGAATGTTCAATCTCTATACAGCACATGCAACCAACCCTATACCCGGCGACTTCACAAGTGCCAGAACTTGCCTATTTCGCACAATACCAGCTGGATGCTGCATTAATATCTCCATGCTTGTTCCATTTGGCCAACTGCGGGTATGGACACAGTGGACGCTGGCGCAGCACTCCCGTGCTCGGGTCATAAGGGCGCTGCCATGTTGTAGCCACAATCTGGTCCGGTGCATGTCCATGCTCCGTCCACCGCATGAGAGCCAGCAACGCATCATGAGCCGCATCTCTGAATCCTGGGACCGACCAGGTAGCATTAGCCAGGACATCAGGCTGGTTTTCCGTGGCGATATACCACGGCGCGTCGGTGACAGTGCCGGCACAGTGCTGCATTCCGGGGATCAAGAAGAGACGGAAGAAATTGTCAATGTTCTTGCCCATAGCCTGTCTGGTACGATTGTAGTACAGCTCAGATCCCTTCGTTGGCACCAGCCCGTCAGCAACCCCATGATACATTATCATCTTGCCTCCTCTATTCCTAAAAGCGGAAACGTCGTACTCTGCCGCGGTGGCCTGTCCCGGATTTTTCTTTCTAGCATAGGCCACCGAACTGTCATTGAAGTCCTGCCACGGCCAGTTGGGGTCATCGTACAGCCAGTAGCGCTGGTATCCTACCCCAAAGTAAGTGGGCTCGGGCCATCCGATGAGGTTCCAAGAGTTCCACATATCTTCCGAGCTGAGACTATAGCCTTTGTAGAGAAATTCCCCCGCTTCCGTATGCCAATCAGCATAGATCTTCTTGATTGTCTTGACCTGCGTCTCAGTCAAACATGGAGAGCCCTTCTTGGAGGTGCCACATTGGAGCGTACTGAAGTCAAAATGACACAGCTCAGGCGCACTCACAATGCCATCCAGCACTCCATCAACACCATCGCACTGCCGAATTACTTCCTCGCCAATGACGGGGAACCACGTAGCATTGACAAAGTTAGGTGCTCCGGCGGGTATATCGTAGAGCCCGACCTGCGTGACATAATTATTGAGGGCTGCTGGATCCCAAGCGGCCGCTCCAACGAGAACACCATCAAAGCTCTCTGGAGATATCTGCACCTCTTTGAGCCCCTGGCGCCCGCCGGTTGAGCAGCCACTGTAATATGAGTACGAGGCTGATTCGCCATAGTAAGCCGCCGTAAGTGACTTGCCAAATTTCGTTGAGCCGTGTATACTGCGCCAGCCCCAGTCAATTTGCTGCTCTGGAGCGTTCAGGCCCCAGGATAAGTCTATAACTGACGAGTTATGACCAGTATCAGTTGATAAAGTAGCAAAGCCGTAATGTGTGCGTGGCCCCTAATAAAGCACGAATGAGTGAGCCGCCCCCTTTGCTGTGTCATTTGGATCGCTCAGAGACTTACCATAGAGAGCCAGCTAATGCCTCCAGCAAACCCGCCGTTTCCAACAACTAGGAACCGATGATTCCAATCATCAGGGAGCATTAGTCCGAATCGATAAGAAGACACTGGTGAACTGGTCACTTTCACTATGACCGCACATAATGCTGGCAGATTGGTTGGTTGGATCGGGTACCCTAGATCTCCAGCACCTTCTCCAAAAGTGTCGCCTTGAGAGACGTGGGTGACCTTCTCAAGTGCCGTACCCTTGGGCAATATGCCACTGAAGAAGCCAGCACTGCACCTAGATTTATGTGTGTGAATAGTTGTGCTGCTCGCTGCTGCCGAGTCTGCCAGGGTGTGGGCAGATCCCGCGACCAGGAGCAGTGTCGATAACAGGCCAGGCATAGCGCCGTGTAGCATATGAGGAACCTATCTAGTCCAAATAATAGTTTCCGCCTGACTTGGCAATTGGCTTTTGGGAAATGATTCTGTCCGGACAACCATGAAGACATGATGCTCTGGCTATATATATATATGCAGGTCCAGGGCAGCCCCGGCACTTGTCTCTTTTGCCAACCTGGCGATAGCCGTCATGATTCCTCGCTATAATGGCTACATATAGAATCTAACTCGAGTTCCCCGCACTTTACCCCATATCAATATCTCTTTTTGCTCCATAGTTAACCTGGGAGTGTGGGGAACGGAAGACATAGTATCGGATGTGAAGGCAGAGGTTCCATGTTCCGGTGGATGTTACAATGTCCCGGCACGGAAGAACATGTTCATGAAGTTCCGGTGGAGGATGCCCTGCTGACAATGGCAAACAAAACATTAACATTTTGGCCGACATCAGTTGACAGTAATAAATATAATATTTAGCCAACAGATTACGTCAACCAGCTATAACTAGTTTTCGATTTGACATAATGCCAATTAAAATTTGAGTTCGATTAATGCAACTAGAAACTAAAGAGTGGCAGTTCTCTCAGGAAAACATTTATACAAATATTAGATGGAGGACCAGGCTTCCCCCTCCTCTCCATCAAAACATTATATTCCATTTTCCCATTAAAATCGAATGCTACTTTTCCGTTAGGTAGCCGCCCAGGTCGAGCAAAAAAACTACCCCAATCCTTTCCTTTTTTAGCATGATTATCTATTGCGATTGCGCGAATTTTCCTTAAACCTTCATCACCTGCTTTAATCAAGTCGGCTATGACATTCATTTGCGCTTTGCTGCTACGATGATGGTCAGACCAGATATTCGCATGATAGTAAATCTCATCATCTTCCGGTTGCTCCCAGGAAACAACAAGAAACTTCCAACCTCTAGGTCTGATTGAGAATTCAAGGCATCGTACAGATGGCATACGAGGTATAACAAAAAAAAACTTCTTATCAGGTTCCCAGTATTCGTGTGGATGAGCCGTAACATTTTGAACTTCGTATTTGTATGGTAGTGAAAAGTCGAAATATATATAAGCACCTACATTCAGGAGCTGTAGTAACCGACTATAGGTAACTTCTTTCTGAATATATATTGTGTACGGCGATGACGATTCCGTCTTGAAAATCTCGCGGTTTACCATAATAGTCTTGTATATATCTCTCCGGACATATTCCGTTAGAGTTTTCGTGAGACAGATGCCAAACTCGTGTTGATTTACGTCCTCCGAAGAGATAGTGCAATTCAATCCCAAAATATAATCTTTATCCGAATTTCTACTTAGAAGCGTCTTTATCTTGAGGCCCCTATTAGTCATAGAAAACTCCTTGGTAATGGGTGTATATCTTATATTTCTAAGCGTTTTACAGCTCACAAACTCTGCTGGAGATCGTGCAAGGACACCGCGTATTCCCTACGGTCGACTCTCGTGACCGACGTACATCGGCAGTCGATCGTTTCTTGCCAAATCCTGCCCCGTCCATGCGAATAAAGACAGGTCATCTATATTCTGTGCAATTTCCTCTTGCAAGCGGAGAAATGCTTTGGTGCCCTCGCCATATATCATAGGCATGTTGATGTCGAATATTCCTAAGAGGCAGTACGCCATGTCTTCTACTCTAGTAGTCTTTCTATTTGACGCCCAAGACATCCGCCTCCCGACTGGGACAGTTGATAGAAATTCGCTTCTTTCAAGTATCTTGAGGTCAATTCCCGTAATATCAGAAATTTTTTTTATATAAGTCTGTTTGGATCCGAGAAACCTCCAACTCATATCGTAGAAATAGACTATCTCAGGAGCAATCAACTCTTGTAAAGTCCAGCCTCTAGTAAACCATCGAGAGTTCGGAAACGCTGTCATCTCCCCATTTTCGTAGCGTTCTAGGTCATAGATGGATACATCAGAGAGGTATGCAAGGCAAATGGATGAGTCTTTATACCACCTGAACATCGAGTTGATGGTATCCGATAAGGCCGCACCGCTCGTTTTGTCGATGTAACAAGTGTCTATCCAAGCATACGGGATACCTCTTTCTTTTGCGATGTCACACGTCATATTGATCTTGTTAAAGCCTTTTTTCTTCATGGCGATATTGCGTTGGAACCTCATTTCTTGAAAGTCAACTTCCTCATCTTCCCATGTATGTGACAGAATTACATAACGATTATCCTCAGGATTGACAATATCTCTCATTTCAAGTGTTTTGCAGTCAATAAGCCACATGTTTGAATCGCAATATATATAACCTTATCAAAAATTGTTTTCTTGATATTGCACTAACAAAGCAAAGCCTGTTCTAGCCCTGTAGAATATAGATGTTTGTGTTATGGCTGACATCGGCGCATTTATCCCATGTAAGTCGGTTAGTTTGGGGAGTTTCATCAGCTATTATTATTGGAGGCACAGAAAATAAAATCATAAAGTGCAAAAATGATGCGGATTTTGAAGATCACTGTACCGACTGCTCATTCGAATGATTTTTAATTGAATTCCAATGCTCTAATAAATTTCGAAGGCTTCGTGTGAGCCCGCAGGCTAGGACCCAATTATCGACTTTCTACGAGTGCAATAATTTCCTTTTTGTGGCTGTGCACATGTGCACCAGCCACAACGCCACACTCAAGACAGCCGTTTGCTCTCACTCTTAGAAGAGAAGAGCAGGCTGTTCTAACTTCTCAGAGATTGCTAGAGCCACATTTCATCAGACCTCATCGGACCTCATCATGCCTCCGCACATCATCGTGCTCGACGTTTCGGGTCGTAAATATAAAACGCAAAAGGCCACACTCGAAGTTTCTCCGTACTTCCAAAGCCTCTTGAAGAGATGGGACGATAGTGATAGACAGGAGGACGGCTCCTACTTCGTCGATGCGGACCCTACCGTATTCCAGCATATATTAGATTTCATGCGGCGCCCCTCAAAGTTTCCCTTGTTTTGGACGAAGGAGACAAGCTTTGACTATGTGCTTTACAATAAACTCGAAGCGGAAGCAGATTACTTCCTCCTCCACGACCTGCGCGACTGGATACGGGAGAAGTGTTATCTCGAAGCAGTTAAAGTCGTTGTTGAGGTAAAGGTAATGCCAGAAAAAATTATGAAGAATTGTTGGATAGCAGGTGTAGGGGACGTATTAGAGGTTCAGAACATTTTTGGATCCTACTCAGAGCAGAAACGCTTTATGTGTCCGCGCCAACTCCACGAAAACTACAGGCAATGCGAGCGTGATGGGTGGTGCGAGAAAGTTGTGATGGCTCATGGACAACAATATGATGATCCCCCAAAGAGACTCACTTTGGTGATTAAGACAATGGAGTTTGATGAGACCGTCTGCAGACGCATTGTAGAGTAAAATGAGCTGAGAAGATATAAATCCTATAAGAAGATAGAAATTAGGAACGAGAATATTGCGTCCTCTGGCCTTATGGAAGTGTAGGTGGATATTGGCAGCGTATTTTCTTGAGGCTGGTTTTTAAACGTCTGAAGGCAGCCAAATCACTTAGAAACAGGTTACAAAGAGCTTGAATGGTATTATTCCGCGTTATTTGGCTCCAATAGTCAATAATTTTGGCTTGAAGGTATCTTAGAATCACAAAGTTAGCTGGAAGGCCCTAGAATTACTGTCTTTGTTTTGGCATAATTCAGCTCCCCCCGACTCGGCCGGTTGTCTTCAACTGGCCACCCAAAATCCACTTGCGGCTATTCATCTACGACATGATGACCTTTTCATTCTAGATTCTAGAACCTAATATTATATTTACTTCATCTCGTGCTTGCAGCCGGATCACTGTTTTAAGAATTTAGAAGGCGATTTCCAATTGCATTCGTGTATTTTTGAAAGGTTAAGGTCATACGAAAAGGCTTTCACTTAAATGATTGGAATTTCGTTACTTACAATAAGTGGATTAGATCTAGTTGACTGTTCTAGTAAAATCATTAGTGACTTCAGAGGTGAGACAAGATGGGCATTGGCACTCGAGTCCTTCTTGCTATAATTAGTATCAAAGACCTTACCAAATACACATCATCTAAGCCAAAAGAATAAAGCTCTTCTAGATTTGAAGCAACGATTTGGAAGTAGAAAGGGAGGCATGAAAATAAAGTTTAGGATCAACAGGATTACTTTGTATTCCCTCATAGAGATTCTTTTAGAGACCAGAGTAATCTCCGGACATGGGGCACAGCAAAATGAGATAATTGGAGGTGAGCGAGGAAGACCCATTTGACAATAGACTTCTGACGTTTGCAAATTTAGTCAGAAGACATATTCACAGGTCATTATGGTCCCAGTGTCAGATACTTTTGAAATCCTTAATGTTACAATTGTCGAAATACAACGTAACTTTAATGTGCTAGGATACTCCCCTAGTATTCCAAAGCGCGCATACAAGCATACACTAGAAGAGGTAATGAGTGGCACCGGGGCCGAGCTGGCTTCTTCATTAATTACCTCAGAAGGCCAAAGGTATTGTTGAATCGTGATCATTGCTTTTTAAGCGGTGTGTGGCCTTACAAATCCATACGCAGCTCCATCTTTGTGCACGCCGTACAATCCGAAACTTCACGGGAATAAGTGTCTTGATTTGGCTATTTATTGGACTATGAATACCATACGAATATTTAGTATTGAGCGCTCGGGCGGTAGAGGCGGGGGCTGAATGCATAGTGTATGACATATCATTCTACAACAATCCCTGGTGTTTTGTAACGATTGTTTAGACTACGCAGTTTGCGGAAATATAAGTTAACAGCTCCATACCCACCAGAGAGATCGACTGCTGCTGGTATGCCTGGCAAGCATAGACTTATTTCTGACATGCATAATCGTGCTGCGCTCCAAGGGTGCTCTAGTGTTACCCCAGACAATGCATTAGATAATGGGGCAGAATGAAGATATACGGGCAAGCCAGAAACCAGCGAATATCCTACCGAGCTCCACCTGCAAGTGTAGCCGACTTGTAGTTACCACTGAGTGTTGTAGTTGATCAGAATGGAAGCAGTGATAGGCGGTCACGCAGATATAGAGCAACGAGTAAGATCCCGTGAGGGGTAGTACCTAGCACGTATCAGGATAAAAGGCTCAGCTGCCCTGAATTTTTACTTTCAAACGCCCAGATTGTTTGACTTGATTGAGCATCCTATACTCTAGTTATTTGATTTTGCGAATAATCGATAGCTTTTATCAACGACAAGATGAAGTTCGTCAATATCAGCATCCTCGCTCTCCTAGCTGGCATGGTTGCCGCATCTCCCATTGCCCAAGAAAAACGTCAGACATATGTGGCGTTAGTATAGTATTCTTCTTCCCTTATGGCCTACTCATCTTTTGACAGATACCGTGAGGGAGTAGAGACGTCTCAGAATGAGAAACGTCAGACATATGTCGCGTTAGTATTATATCCTGCACACTCCTTTTGCAGCCTACTGAATTGTTAGCAGCTATCGTAAGGACAAAGATGCATCTGAGAATGAAAAGCGCCAGACTTATGTTGCGTCAGTTTTATACATCCGTCTTCTCTAGCGGCTTACTCACGTCCTGGCAGGTACCGCAAAGACGAAGAACAGGCTTCTGAGAAGAATTAAGTAGAGGTTAAGATTAGCTTATGGTTAAAAGTGGCAATAGTCTAGCACCCTTAAATCGCATATTGGATAACTCCAAAATTTATGATAGTAAAGACTGGTTAAGTAGCAAATGCCAATTAAAGACTGTCTGCATTACTGTTTTGGTTGTATGCATGAATATCTGAGCCGAATCACTTTATTTTGGCATGTTGTAATTAGATCAACAGGACTGAGTTAGTGTCGGTACATACTATATTATATAAGCAAAATGTATTAATTAAAGTTATAACTACCACTTTCCGGAGCCCAGTCTTGATTCCTGCAGACATCGTGTTGTGCTCTCTTACTCACTTTATAATAATGACCTTCGAGCCCAGATAGCTTAACATCGGCTTTGCTATCGGATATAATTCCAAGAAGTTTTACAAGATACTTTCACTTTTGAAAAACGGCAAGGCCTTTAGATATGTTTAGCAAGTTCAGCAAATTTTATTCGCAGGTGCCACAAGACGAACAAGTGGACGGGTTGCCCAGCACTGCCGGCAAGACCAGGGCTCGAAGCAATAATACCAGCACCTCCATAGCGTCCGCTCTTTCGACGGCATACATACTATGCTTGCACTTTGTGACCCTCCTTTTAGCAGGGCTCCTCCTAGCCCGCCATTCTTCATATCAGTATAGTTCTGGTAGCATTAGTATGGAGTCAATCTTACTACCGTCTGAGCTACGTAAGTCTCCTTACAACGCTTCAGCTATTCAAATGATTATTTCTCAGCAATTAATCATCATGGCAGCATACGTTCGTAACTTTATAGCGTACGAAGACGTGAAGTTCGATCCAAGCGGATTCACCAACGATCCCACACTCCCCTTCAACCCTTACCTTGGAGTACCGGGAACCGAGACGGATGCATTCTGGGAAAAGTTGTATAATGTGGGCATGGTGGTTCTCAACGCCGAGGAAGCCGCCGCTCTTCCCATGAGCACAACGCCGCTGATTGATATGCAAGGCCAACTTATCCTGGACAGTGATAATCAAGAACAATACCTGGTCACTCTCGAAGTTTTCCACCAATTGCACTGCCTCGACTACTTACGGCACGCGAGTTACAGCAGAGACGGCAATCACCACCCAGGAGAATCCGAATGGTCCAAATCTAAGCACCTCGATCACTGCTCGGACTATCTCCGCCAGGTGCTTATGTGTCACGGGGATATGACACCGATCACTCTAGACAGGACAAAGTGGGGAATGGAGCAAGAGACGCGGAGAGAGAGGGATGAGTTGCCGGTACCGCCGTTCAAGCCCGATTTTGCCATCATGCATACGTGCAGGAACTGGGATCTTATTTATGAATTTGCGCTCCAGAGAAATACATCAACCTACACTGTTGCTTGAATAAAGCTTGGCTGGGTAGGTTATAGGTAGGCATTAGCGTAGTTAACGTTGGTATGAAACTTTAAATCTCACTAAGTGACCGCTATACTTAACACTATGTCTACTCTTGTCGCATGCTGTATGGTCTCATTATTAAACGGGATTATTGACTAGCTGGACACTTCATGTAAAATGAGGAACTTTGCTCAATTAGAAGATCAAAGCTTCTCTAGACTAATCTCTACTTAGTATTTGGTCATCGTAACCTTAATATGCTAGGTTAGTCACGGGCCCCCTTTACTTTGAGATTCATGGTAATTGTTCTAGGGCTACAGTAATTACACACTGAAGCAATTATTTTGTAATTTAACCGCGTCTACTCTCTTACTACTCTATCGTTAGATCCGCCGCATTCTCAACAGCCCACTCGTAGATAGCGTCGAAGTCACGGCAGGTGTGCACAGCCGCATGCTCGAACGCATACCCAGGCTTGGACTCATCATACCAGAATGACATTGGTGTAAGATCTAACATTTAGATTTAATCAGCTCAACTACGTCCTTCAACGTAAAGTAAGATAGAAACAGCTCTTACCTGCATTGCACATAACTGCTTGCCGCAAGTAGTCCAGACAGTGGATACGATGCACTTCTCTCATGTGCTCGTCCTCCGTAGGGTTATCTCCAGGGCCCATCGTGAGTGATATGCGTAAGTAATTCAAGCAGTGCAGCTGGTGGAACATGCTGAGCCCTACAGGATACATTCCAGGCTGGGACTCGACGGATGGGAAAGCCAGTTGCGAGTTTTGTTCAGCATTCAGCGCAACCACGCCGACAGTCGTTAAGTTTCGCCAAGCATGCTCCGTCGCCGCTCCAACCAAATGCTCAAAGACAGAAGGTGCGTCATCGTCGTGTTCGTGAAAGGCACTGGCTGCGAAAGTACGTGTGGTATACCGCACAGCGGAGTGGGCAGCCTGAAGCTCATGCTCCCTCAGAGAAGGAGAGCATGCCGACAACGATGACATACGCCACGCTGTGGCGAAGAATAACCAGACTGCAAGGCTTAGTTCTATAGCAATGGCGATAGCATGGACTGCCCATTGCAACCATTTGTTCCGATGAGACGAGAGATTAACCACGCTGGTGTCATCATCCGTATTTTTGAAGTTAGGGGATTTGTCATGATACGGGATAAATGGCTCAAGGTCCTCTGTAGACGAGGTCTTAACCTGCTGGTAGGGGCGCATTGTAGATGCCTCTGGAACTGGAAATATTGCCCTCCAGTCGAATATTGATGTGTGAAGCTGGTTGTAAAATAGAATTGAAAGAGCTGATAAATTCAAGTATCACCGCGGCCCAAATGACAGAGGTTTAAGCAACAATTTCACGGGGACAGACCATCTCTCATGCCAAGGTCAATGAAGGGGGGAGTAGAATGCGAGAGGCCGCTTTTCCCGGCCTTGTGGAGTGTCTACTCAAGTGAGGGATTTTGAGGCATCAACCAACGCAGATCTCTGATGCTGTAATCTTTCTGCATGTCCCAGACGTCTTACTCCACTCTACTGTGATAATGCATATAAGGCACTTATGCAGGCTCACTGGCAGGGTATGTATATATATTTTACGTTCGAGGTTCCATGAACGAATAAGCATGCGACCCTCGGAAAAGAACGAATGCATGCAGGCAGTTAGCCAACGTCAAGCGGAGAGACCATATCATCACACTCACCGCACCCGCGCAGAGCCGATCCTTAGCAAAGTAAAACACACGTTACGATAGTTGTCATCTTTGGTTAGACTCAAAGCTACTTCTAATGGTGGGGGAACTCATGATTGACGTTTATGTAACTATGCATGCGATACTATCGTACATCATCATCTCCCTTTCATATTGGAGGAAAAATCTGGAGAATTAGGCAGTACTTGCGACACGGTGTGCTGCATTCTGAGTTTTCAGGTTTATTTTCAGGCTGATCTCGATTTGCTCTTATATGTGTCTCCATGATTAGAGATGGCGTTATAGTTAAGTCGTCCTCGCTCTATATACGAATCTTAGCAGCTCGGGTTGGTCTTCGCACAATGTGCCAGGTGAGTGAAGTGCGCTGCTCTATATGTTACAGTTAATAAAAAAAGCCAGGATACATCTATGCATCATGAAGAGCAAGCACTTACATTAGATCTTGAGGGACAAAATCCGCGTGGTGCAGTTCCTGAAGTTGGACTAGAACTCCAAGAATTCAAATGGTCTATGCCAAGCCGCAGAATTAAACAATTCAAGTACTATAACAAAAAGAGTACGGTTTTGACCATCATTATCCTGTGCTTTGCGATCTGGGGTGTCGTGGATCTCTTGAATCGACTTTTCACTAGGCTATCGACCATCTTAGAGAGCCAAAGATACGGAGCAAGAAAAGCAGCATGCTGGTGCGGAGGGACTGATGCCGAGGCCATTTCTATGGGCTGCCGTTATGACCATCTTGCAGTGGACTGGCTTCCTAACCACTGTATAGACGACGAACTGTTATTTGAGTTCGATCATGCTGGTACTGGCATCAATGGGTCGTGGCCATACTGGACATCACAATATTCGGGAGAACTAATTGATCTTGACGAAATTAATAGCTATGCAGAAACGGCAACCGACTACTGGACTACAAGAGAGTGGCATATCCAACACTGTATTTTCACCTGGCGGAAGCAGTTCCGTGCCCAGAAGCTGGGAACCACCATTGAACCGTGGAATATGAACGAAGAACATATTACACACTGTGGTAAATATCTACTGAAAACAGTGGGGGACAGCAGATCCGATGTAGATACCCTCATTGGGGGAAGAAATCGGCATCAACATTTAATGGAGTAATATCAAAGTTTATTCAGCAACAGCAGATAATAACAGAGATGTAACAATATTTCACTTCGCGCATACTTGACTAGACTCGTAGAATTCTAAGAACTAACATGTTGAATCTGGTGGTAGTGATTACATAGAGACGATGTACTAGCTAATTCGCAGGCCGAGAAGGCAGTAGTACTAACAACAGCAGTCACGGGGTTTTCTGCGAAGCTACAAGAACGACTCATAAATCAAAGCAAATATGAAAGTACGCATATGCCATGCAATGATTTTTCATTCGCTGTACGGATTATGGAGCAGTGGTGGCGCAATCACGGTGGCTCTCATCCGGTTGCCTTGCATAAGAAGTCATAAAAGCTTAAGCTTCACTACTTTGCTTGGGTGTATCCACAATGACAATTCAGCTTTAGGGACTTCCTACTATCACTCACGGTTCAGAAATTGGGTATAGTCCCCTGCGCGAGAGACGAGGCTCTGCTTTGCAACCAGTAAACCTAACAGGGTCACAATTGTGCGAATACTAGTCATTCTTCTCTACGGCCGGCACCATGAATCTAGATTATTCCTTATTTATGTTATGAATAGAGAGTTATCTAATCAAAATGGCAAAGAAATCTGAAGTACGCTGCAATAGCCGCGTTTTATTATAACGTTCGGCCCGAGTATTTGTAGCCTCTGTTCTACGTGTATGTGGCAATCGAGCTTTCAAGGTGGACCGTCAAAAAACCTTGCTCGCTACATAATCTATTAAAGAACTAAGTTATTAATCAAGTATAGCTTGTATTGTATTATTCCTTCCTAGATGAATAGAGCGCATCTGCGAGTACATAATGTACTGTACAATGAACGGCTTTGACATTGAAGACCTCATTTTGTGACCTGAACTATGTTTTACGTCAATGTTCGGGGTTATGGAGGTCGGCGACTTGTGAAAGCCTACAGGCAATCACTGGATAACAGCTACGGATGAATGGTTGCGGACAAAGGCCTGACAGGTTTTCAGCTGAACTTCCTGATAACCTATTCAGCTGGATCAGCCAAAACATATAATGTCATAATCTTTCCGAAACTTTTCTCTGTCCTACTACGTCAAAAATTCTACGACTCTGCGATAAAGATTAATCATAGATCACATCAGAGTAATCAACGAGAGACATGGAATATAAACCACAGAAGAACTCTGACAGCGTCGCAAGAAAACGAGTTGGATTCAGTTGCGCGTGCCAGTTTAGTAAGCTTTCGCTATCTGAAATAGATTGTCAAGTTGCTAATCTTGTGCTGTTTGCTAGAATGGGAAGGATGCTTCTGCTATTGTGGACCAAATCAAGGGCCTCGTAGGGACACGAAAAATAAAGCGGAACCAGACAAAAATTACCACGGGGCCGAGAACACTGAGATAGGAGCTGAGAAGTCCTCTGAAGGGAGCAAGTGAATAATGTGCGTGATATTGGTACTATTGCTGAGACCACTACTAAAGTAGTAATAAATTGTCAAATTGACGGCAGGAATAGAATAACTGCGATTGAAGGAGGGGAATGGATCAACACTCGCTGTTATTATATTGAAGTGTAGAACTAGCTTATGGCTCTGTGTTTGAGCATTAAAATGAAAATAAAACTATCGATGAAAAAATGAATCAGGAGATAAAAACTGGGAATCCATACATCTTCAACCACCCAATAAACCGCGCAATAATAAATAAAATAGAAAAGTACAATCATAATCGTAGTCATGACATCAAAGCATACCTCCTACAAAGAATCCGCTTGAACAAAGAGATAAAATCATCTTGACCTCTACCACCAATCCCCATGATCAAACATGGCCGTTGCAACCTTCACGAAGCCAGCAATATTACTTCCAGCCACTAAGCTAGGCAATTCATCCTCTCCCTTGGGAACATACTCCTTCGCAGTCTCGACCCCGTTCCTGAATGCATCGGCCATAATACCCTTCAATCGCTCGTCAACCTCCTCCCGAGACCATGAAATCCTCTGACTATTCTGCGCCATCTCAAGGCCGCTAACCGCAACGCCACCAGCATTTGCAGCCTTTCCGGGGGCATACCAGAGGGCGTTTTTACCCTGAGAAGTGCGCTGAGCCTCGAAGACATCGATGGCTTCCTGGGTACAACCCATGTTCGAGCCTTCGGCGATGAATTTACAGCCATGTTCCACTAGGAAAGAAGCCTCTTCCTTGGACACTTCATTTTGTGTCGCGCAAGGGAGGGCGATGTCGACATTCCCGACGTGAATCCACGGGCGCTGGTCCTCTAGATATTTGTACCTACCGCCATGCTCCAGTGCGGTAAGTGGTTTTCGGTGAAGCTTGATATCGGCAATTTGGGCGACGTCTTCTTTTGTAATGCCTTCTCCATCTGCGGCAATGATTGAGCCGTGGCTGTCGGAGAGCGAGACGACTGTTGCGCCAAGTTCGATCGCCTTGAGGGCTGCGAATTGGGCTACGTTTCCAGATCCTGATATGGCGACCCTCTTTCCAGCAAAAGTGCCAGCGCCGGCGTATTCAAGCATATGGTTCACGTACTAGACCGAATTAGCACATTTTCCTACCTAAATAGAGAAAATGCCACGGTTCTGGAGGTGGACTTACATAGACAAGGCCATACCCCGTGGCTTCTGGCCGGATTAGACTTCCACCCCAGGGACCACCTTTTCCGGTAAGTACTCCAGCCCAGGTGTTTTGTTCACGTTTGTACGCGCCGAAGAGATATCCAATTTCTCGTCCACCAACACCGATGTCACCAGCGGGAACATCTACATCGGCACCAATGTGTCGGTGCAACTCACGCATGAAAGCCTCACAGAATTTGCGAATCTCGTTGTCGGATTTGCCCTTGGGGTCAAAGTCGGAACCACCTTTACCACCACCAATGCTCACTTTTCATAGGAAACCAGCCATTAGCATGTCTCATCTGACTTAGGAAAATGAAAGAAAGGCTCGAAAAAAGGAACTCACATCCAGTCAAAGCATTCTTAAAAATCTGCTCAAATCCCAAGAATTTGAGAATGCTTAGATTGACGCTGGGATGGAATCGCAAACCGCCCTTGTACGGAC
Source organism: Xylogone sp. PMI_703 (assembly GCA_021399445.1). Taxonomy (NCBI): domain Eukaryota; kingdom Fungi; phylum Ascomycota; class Leotiomycetes; genus Xylogone; species Xylogone sp. PMI_703. The sequence continues at coordinate 3,713,747 of JAJTUQ010000006.1, read as the reverse complement.
CCAAAGCAGAGTTGAATTGCACGCGGTATCCGCGATTCACTTGGGGCTGGAGATTATCGTCTTCCCAGACGACCCGAAATTGGATGATTCGTTCGGGTATCCGGACGATTTTGAGGGCGGTGCGGTATTCAGGGTGTTTTTCGAAGAGGGTGGAGGACTCGAGGGTAGATGTAAGCTCTGTAGGCGAGGTGTACAATTAGCAGCTGTATTTCCCTTTTGTGTATATGTAGAGAGTAAGACGATATCTGCTATGACTTGAAGGTGTGCATATCCCCCATCCCCGGTGATGTCATTGAGGCTCTGGGAGGACATACCGTGGAGAGCTTGCTCGAACTCTGGCTCGACTGGAAGATTTGACATTGTTCAACTGGTTACGTCTTGTGTAAAGTAGAAAAGCGGCTGGAATAAACAGATGGGTATATGTATACGTCTATGATCAAATGCTGGTAAGGGTGAAGAATGCAGATTAGAGGAAGTACTGCTCTTAATAGAGAAACAAAAGTTGCAAGGCTGAGGCGCCAAGTAGGGACGGGTACATGCCTGCTATTTATCTATCAATTGAGAAGATAACAATTGAAAACACGCTTAGCCAAAGCTATTTCGTTTCATATTATGGCCAAGCTCATGCTAGAGATCTGGAGACCTCTAGCTCCCCGGGCAAGGAACGGAGCGCTGCTTGGGAAACCAAAATGTGCATCATGACAAGAAAAAAGCAGGGAAAGGACGCCACAGCGCAAGCCATAAGTGGCAGGAACAGCATCGATCGGAGCTGCTGAGCACAAGGCTGTAGAGCTAAGATAGCTACTGTGGTGGAATAGATTCAAATTCGCATATCTAAGTCGATTGGAGATTTGCGGATTGGCAGCTATGATGTCGTGTGCTGCGACATGAGGCTTCTGTGACAACGCCGCTATCGGTGCCGGCCTGTGAGCCCCCTAGAGAGCGTGGGGCATGTTTCAGGGGGAGAACTCAGGGCGTGGAGAACTGCGGGCTTCTAGCGTGTGAAGAATGCCACAGAGCACGCAGAGGGGCTCGGAGGGGAAAAGAGAGAGAGAAAATCTATCAAGGTGCAGTGGACATTGAAGCCTTTCAAAAATTTTCCTGTCCACATGAGAAAGGAGAATTAATTTTTTTTTCATGTGCTTTGGTGTGATGCTTTGCAGCTGAGAACTTGAAATCAAGTACCAGTACCCATTCGAGCCATTGTACCGGACACGCCGGGCGGGATCGTGGCTGGGAGTTCGCGCAGAAAATTCCCGCCTTATCGCGGCGCTCTCAGTGGTTGAGCGACACACAATTGCATCAGTCATGAACAAGGAGAGCTCTTCGGGGGCAGAAGAGCAGCTTCCATGCTTTCCATCAGATCTCGACGTGGGGAATGGTAGATGGGACTGTTTGCAGCATGCCAAAGTAACAGCCCGATCCAGTGCTGTGGGATCTGTCGTTCATGCAAGTGTAGAGACTGCAGCAGAGTGGACTCGTAACCAAGTACCGGGAACTCACGGAAGCGAATTCAGAGCTGCCAACACCTTGTCACTGTAAAAATCCATCAAATAGCCCCCCCTTGTGTGACATTTTCTCTTTTGGGTCGTAACGAGTATGAACTGTTGTCCGGTATCGCTTTCAGTAACGGAACATTGCGAATTAATTTGATATATTACTGACTATCACGATGACTCTCTCTGGCGTGAGTCTCGCATTCTGCATCTCCAGCGCTGCCGATGTCGGCTGAGAATACCTCTTCAGCCTCGTCGATGCAAACCTCAAATTGTATCCGACGCTTTCTCTTGCTTCACCCTCTCAAACACTGCATCCCTTGTGACTCACTCTCGAAAATTCCACTATATTCTCATCATGGTCCACCTCCATTCATCCTCGTCTTACTTGGTGTCTAATCTCGTGCGAAATGGACCCCGATGTCGCTCATCACGGAGCATCTGTGGGATCCCAATCTGTGACCAGTCCCTCATCCAGCCCATCCAAACGGTTTATATCCTCGTCATCTATGTTAAACTTGTCTACATCTGCGTTGCTCACAATTCTCTCTTTGCTCACGCTCTTCGGTAGTGGAACGAAATCGTGTTGGAGCGACCATTTAATCATCAACTGCGCAGGTGAGCACTGATATTTCTTCGACAGTTCCGCGATCACTGGATGCCGCATTCGCATGGCGCGCGCAAGAGGCGCATATGCCTCGATGAGGATACCGTGAGACTGGCAGAATGAGGTGATATCAAAGTGCGGGTTGAAGGGATGGACCTCGATCTGATTAACTGCTGGGACGATACGCGGCTTGGAGTCGAGCAGCTCTTGGACCTGAAATGACACATCTCTGTCAGCCATGAAAGCAACCATAAATTCCAGTTCGCAATAAAGGTAGGGTTTGGTAGAGGCTATATAACAGACTTACATGCTTCACCCCATAGTTGCTCACCCCTCCAGCCCTGACCTCGCCCTCGAGAATGGCATCTTCCACAGCTCTCCAGCATTCCAGTCTTTTCATCTTCCCTCCATAAGGGCTGTGTAGCAAGTACAAGTCAATATATCCCATCCCACTCCTCTTTATACTATCGCGAATATGTTTTCGGGCCTGATCATACCCCGAGTTGGTCTTCAGCTTCGTCGTGAACCACAAGTCCTCTCTCTTGACCTCGGGATGTTTCTTGAGATATTTCAGTATCGCAGATCCTACCTCGGCCTCGTTTTCGTACCACTCGGCGCTGTCAATGGCTTTATAACCTGCTTCCAGGGCATGGAGAACCGCGGTCTCGGTTTCGCGGCCAGATGTGCAGTACACACCTAGATGGATGCGAGGCATGAGAACGCCATTGTTTAATTTGGCGGTGCTCTGAAGAGAGGACTGTGGTGCAGCAGACATGATTGATCTCATCAATCTCCTAGCCAGCATATAGGTAATGCAAAATCCACTTACGGGGGAAATAAGCAGATTGTAGATAGATGGAGGGCATTGGTGGTGTTCATCAACAATACCCCTCCCCCACTCCAGGGCGAAAGCGGTCTCAGAAGGCAGAACAGTGGGTGTATGAGATCATACCTGTAGCGATTCCGAGAAACAGATCGGGCTCCGAAATAGCTCCATTGTATATTTTATGAATGTCAATTAATTCGCTCTGGTGTTTTAGAAAACACCTCATTACGACCATCATAGTATTCCTAACAGATGAATTTCTATTCTCCTTGCATCGGCTCTCAATTTCTCTCTATTCTCTGCGAAAGGTTTTGAAGAGCATAGTAGAGGCAACATGAAGTAATATCTAGAGATGCGTAATTTCACCATGAACAGTTAGCACTAAAACATAAATCAACTATTAAACAAGAAGATAGAGCGACCTGTGGCCTGCAAAGACTTCGAAATACTAAGAGGGGCTGATGATAATTCGCCGTCATTTATTATGGTTTAAGGTTCTTACAAGAATCGATCATCGTAGGGTTAGCACGTTCGGTATTCCGGGGTGTTGTATCGTCCCAAGTTGTCGGCATGACCGGACACCGAGGTCTATTTTTATTATAAGGAGCTAATGAGGTGAGACAAGCAGCTAGATAGTTATTTACACGTATCGACCACTCAGAATTTCATTATGGCAACTGTCATTAATACTACTCCTACTAATCAGAGTAATGCAGTACTGAATAAACCGAGGTCATCGTTAAACTAAACATCTTACGATCAATACGGTAACACTCGGACATCATGCTAAGGCCCACAAACTATTACTGTACGGAGGGAGCCAGGATAATGTCGGCTATCTACTCCCGAAATAATTAATATACTCGAATAATATGCTCTACGAACACCTGATTGCCAAGAACCTACGAGTAACTTCTCGGCCCTATTGCCATTTTCGATGTGCGCAGCAGTTAGAAAAGTGCTACTCGACCTTACTTGCCAGATTCGGAATCTCAGACTTTCAAAATACGAGTCAAGAGGCCAGTAACTACGAGAGTAACATGGCACGTTACACATTAGTACAATTCCTATTCACAGGAATCCTGTTACCATGCCTCTGTCGTTTGGAATAGAAGGACTTGGAAGGCTAGATTTAGACGGGGACCGCTAGGTATAAGATGATCTTTCCTACCTCGAGATTTAGAGTTAATTCTTTCACCGCTGTTCTTTATCTTTTTACGGTTCTGATTAGCTAACTCTACTATGGTGCGACTTTCTACGCTCCATGTGCTATCTCTCCTGGCTACCTGCACGTATGCAGGCCCAGTGGGTGCTGCGCCTAGAGGTCAGACTCTAGACGCACGAGCCAGCTCTTACTGGCTTCCACAGATCAATCATAACGGCGTTTCTCTATTCAACACGGATTCAAGCTATGTAGTTTTCCGCGATGTGACAAAATATGGTGCTAAGGGTGATGGGACCACTGATGACCATGATGCTATTCAAAGGGCTTTAACTGGTGCCTATCTTCTCCAATATTAACCCATGAGGGTAATAGACTGACACACAAGCCAGAGGGAGATGGCTGTGCCAGGAGCAGCTGTTCAGGCGCCACTCGCTATCCGAAAGTCGTTTACTTTCCCCCTGGAACCTATAGGGTGAGCAGGAAGTTAGAAATTTCGATGTACACGCAGATCAAGGGAGACCCGACCAACCGCCCAACTATCAAAGCCGCACCGAACTTTGGTGACTCTATTTTAATTGACGGTTATCCCAGCGATGGTGGCTTCTGGAATAATGCAGCTTCCACTCTTAACTTCAACAAGAACATAGAGAACATTATTATTGATAGCACTGCTGTGGGTAGTTCGGTCTCCTTGAATCTAGTCAACTGGGCTGTTTCGCAAGCTACCGCCATTCGCAATGTCCAATTTAATATGCCAACTGGCTCTAGACATCAGGGTCTCAACATGAATGGTGGAAGCGGCGGTGGTGGCTCAGGAACATACATGGGGGATATGGTCTTCAATGGAGGCTCAGTCGGGTTGCGTATAAACAACCAGCAGTTCCATGTCAAATCATGCACCTTTAACGTAAGTTCATTCCAGAGTCAAGACAAGGCAGTACTAACGACGACAGAACGTTGCTACTGGCATTGTCATTGACCATATGTTCGTTGGAGTACTGCAAAAGATGAACTTCAACAATTGCAACGTAGGCCTCAACACTGGGTCTGCTAACTCCGTCACACTGCTAGACTCTACAGCCACCAATACTCCTCTTGTCGTCAGCGCACAAAAACAATCACCCACTGACACGCGCTCAGTTGTGATCGATAACCTTGTGGCGAGTAACTGCGGTACTATTGTGCAGCGGTCTGACACCGGAGAGAGTCTCCTTGCTGGAGGATCCGGAACCACCAGGGTCGGATCCTGGGTTCGAGGAACAACTTATGACGGGAGCTATACAAAAGACTTCACGGGAGGTGGCACCATAAATGCCCCTGCTAAGCCAACGTCGATGTTGGATGGAAATGGCCGTTTCATAACCAAGCAAAAGCCAACACTTAATGGCTTCGCAGTAAGCAACATCGTTAATGTCAAGGATGCTGGAGCCAAAGGAGACAGCTCGACAGACGACCTTGCTGCTCTTCAAGCAGTCATCAATGCCAACGTTGGCAAGATCATCTACTTCCCATACGGTGTATATCGCGTATCCGATACTCTCGTTGTCCCCGCTGGATCAATCCTGCAGGGTGAAGCTTGGTCCAGCATCCGCGCAGCAGGCACAGTATGGAAAGACCAAACTGCGCCTAAGGCTGTGGTCCAGCTTGGAACGGCTGGTGCAACCTCGACGATCCAGATGATGGACTTCATCATTGAGCCCGGTCACGTCTATGAAGGGGCCAAGATGGTCGAAGTGCAGAGTGATGTTGACATGTTCGACGTTGTCATGCGCATCGGTGGTTCTCAAGCAAGCAATGACCTATCGGCGTCTTGTAATGATGCCGGCAATCCGTGTCGGGCAGCTTTTATTTCACTCCATATCACATCATCCGGTTCGGGATACTTTGAGAACGTCTGGGGATGGGGCGCAGATCACTCCATCGACGGTGGTGGTGTTTCTGCCGTGGGATCTGGCCGCGGAGCCCTGATTGAGAGCACGAAGCCCACGTTCTTTGTCGGTGTGGCCATGGAGCATCACGTATTCTATGCCTTCAAACTCACCAATGCGCAGAATGTCTTTTTTGGGATGTTGCAAACTGAAGGACCATACTGGCAGACTTCATCCGTTGCTCCCTCGACCTGGGGTATCAACAGTGCATTCCACGATCCCGACTTCAGCAACTGCGGTGGAGGCGACACTCACTGTCGGCTTCAATTTGATATGCACGTCGATGGCGGTAGCCACATCTTCTCGTATGGTACCGCATTCTGGGCCATCTTTGTAGCTGGTCAAGAGAATTCCATCTGGATCAAGAATACGCCGACGAACAGCATATGGTACAACTCCAATGTTGGCGGAACCGCCATCCAGGGTGGCAATCCTGCCTTCACCAACATTATCTCAGTGCCGGGAACTGGTGGAGGAAAGATTCCTGTATCCGATACGCGCAGTGGTGGTGAGTGGGGAAGTGGTGGCCATGCCTCGGCCTTCTTGGCCTTTGTCTAATAAATGTGAGGGGGGACTTTATTACCTGTAAATAGTTACCTATAGTAAATATGAACAATACCTCGATCTGTAACTTTTGAAATACTGAATGCTTGAAGTAGACTGTATGTTGTGAATGGGATTAGTATTAACCCTCCCCCATTTCTAAGGCTCCTAACGGATTGTCGGATTTGCATAATGTTGTATAATTTACATAATTGTAGGCCTATTTGACTGGTATTTAAGTTGATTGGTTTATTTGATTAGTTTATATGTTGTTAATTTGTATTAGAAATAAATTGTTCAAGTAAAAATATACCATATTTTAAAGTAGTTGATTCTATAACCTCATTATATTAAGTATTTTCATCAATTTCACTCTAACCATAATGACGATTACATCATTCGATAGAGAATTTCACATAGAATTCAAATATCATATTCATATTTGCATTAAGTGAATATATGAGTTATAAAAACGTATCCAAGTTCAGTCCTTAGATACCTGATTATGTAATTTTGCCATTTTTAGTATGAATAGACTGTACCGCCTTCCTAAATGGCATAGATTCAATCGCGTGATAAATTCGAGAATTGTTCAAACCGGATTCGCCCGGATTTTCAGCCAATCAAGTTCGATTATTCGGATCAGATTTATTAGAAGCACTATCCATTTCAACAGAGAGGCGGTCTCAGGTGGCAGAATAGAGGGGCGTAATGACGTCTGAGGGCGGGATAGCTGAACCAGGCAAAAGAAATGATGTCTCAGAATTCACACGCAGAAGCGGTATAAATAGCTCCGCCAGTGCCCAATTTGTTTCAGGATCAATTCAGCCGCTCTAATCGACGTACTAACGAGTTCACCCAGTTAGATCTCCTGAGGAATTGATTCTACAACCACGACAATGCCGGACCCAGCTCAGATCAATCGCTCCTTGAGCACCATCCGTACTGAATTAGAGTTTTTGCGTGACAGTGGAGTGTTAAATCCGGCCCAATTTCAGAGCATCAGTGCACAGTTGCCGGTGTGTATAATTGATAATTGCAACTTCAGGTAGCCCTAAAAAGAAGATCTGATACTAACGATATACCCTCATAGCAACACGGAGGAGCACCTTCACAATACGTAGACCCAAAATTTTCTGGCGAAGCGTCCAATTTCGACCCATCGCTCATTGCACATCAAGCACAGGATCCTTCTCACCCGGCGCATCCTAAAAATCCAAAGGTAGGTTGTCTTCTTCTCTTTTCCTTCTCATTGTTCCTCGGCATACGATTATTCACTGCTCTACTCCTATTACCCGTACTTCATAAACTAACAGGTATGATCATAGCACCACGAATGGGCAAAGAACATGTCTTCAAGGTTCGGAAGCGCAATGATGTTTGGTGCCGGGGCCACGTTTGGTGGTGATATTGTCAATGATGTTATGAAACAATTTTAGAGCAAATTAATGGATATTGAATTTTATGCTTCGTTTGAACTAAAATTTTCTATTTAGACAGACCATATATTACAATTTAATTGTTAAAGGCTCCCGCGACTCCCATACCACTGACATACGACTATAGATCCGCAAATCCGTCATAACTCAATATGCTGCTCCCCTCTCTTTCGAAATTACGCTCTCCTTGAATACTATTCAGTACCGGAATTGTCTTCGACCAACAATTAAGATTACTATTATAGCACTCCGCTTCTCTTCTGCTGCTCCTCACCCAGCTCCCATAGTCGACGGTTTCCCTCATAGTCGTTCGTCCACTTATCAGCCTTCGAGTCTACCTTACAAACTGGCACAATGAACTTTCCGGCCGCGACACTGGGTGCTTGTGGACTAGTTGCGCAATATAACGAGTTCATAGCACCCTCTAGTGGAGACCCGGCAGCACCCAATTTGGTGGCGGCGCGGACAATCTTCCCAATTATGGTTGGATCATGGCTCTGCAAGTTGGAACGCACAATTCCAGGATGGAGGCTATAAGCAGTTACACCTACATTTGTGTATGGTCAGCATATATGTATCTCTGCGTATTTTATAAGGAACTGAGGATGTTTTGTGTACATACCTTGACTACTATATCTCACGTTTATCTCACTCGCATCACGGATTGATGCCTGCTTGGAGTGTCCGTATCGTTTCCTATGATGGAATCAGATACTTACTACTCTGTTGAATATCTCCATGTTTAGTATGGAAGAGACCTACCAAAGCTCTAGGACTCCCTTGGTGCTGGTCATGTTCACATCATTCCACTCAATTGTTTTGGGCCCAATAGCGGCAGCATCGCTCGACACATTGATAACCCGGACGCGATCCTTTCTCCCGGATTGAGCTGCGGTGCTCAGGAGCAGAGGCATCAGAGACACAGTAAACGTGTGTGGAGCCAAGTAATTTGTTTGGTACTGCGTTTCGAATCCGTTAATGGTAAGCTTGAAAGGTGCCGTCATAATCTTTTGATTTTATCTGTTAGCAAGGTATTTGTGCTCTTTGGTGAGAAAGATATTCATACACCGGCGTTGTTGATCAAGATGTCTAGATGACTTTCAAGCTTCATAAATTCGCTCGCTGCCAACTTGACGGACTTTAGATCCTGCAAATCAATCTGGAGGAAATGAAGATCAAGCGCTCTTTTGGCTAACTCATTCATATTTGCGATAGCCTCTGTCACTCGGTCTTTTGAGCGGCTTGCAATGTAGACACGTGCACCGCGAGTAGCAAGCTGATAAGTCGTCTCATATCCGATTCCCGAGTTGCCTATTTGGAAGATTGATAGTTAGGAATGAAGCTTCCCTAAAATATGAATGGTGACAAAGATAGTGAAGATACAGGTAAAATAAGAAAACAGGAAAAAGTGAAAAGTAATAAAAATCATATTACCTCCGGTGACAATAATAGTATATCCACTCAGATTAGGGATATCATTGACTGAGAACGGGCTGGCTTTTGCACACATGATGAATATTTGTAGAAAATGGTGATAAATATGACAGAAATCGAATGAAGAAGATGAGTAAAGTAATATCCAGTTGCTATTCAAAAATTTACAAATTAAAAATTCCTGATAGCTTCCTACATCTTAGTTTTTGTAGATAGCTATGAGATCCGCAATTGCTACATCTGTACTTTAGCATATCGGTATGATGATGTTGTATCAATGCTTCTCGGATATAGTTAACTCCCTCCGAAACAGCTGAAGCTGCTGGGCGCCAAGAGCCACGCATACGCGGTAAGGTGCTGACTATCCACTTTTCTCATCCACCTCCCCTGGTTAGGCTCAGGAATATCATGCAGGGACCTCAATGATTCTCATGCTTAATCCGGTAATATCCCGTGCATAATTTTATCTCAATTAGTGGTTCTGGAGGTTGGATAGTTGCAATCATAGGCTCACAGGCTATTCTAGCTATAGTTTAGCCGGAAATCCAGACGCGTCTTTATTACGGGAGATCCTCATCAATTGCTGACTCCAATCACCTTGGCTCCACCCGGATTAAAGCGTAAGAGTTATGTCCGGTCCCAGGCTTTGTTGATCTGACGACTAGCGGTTCGCCAGTCGCAGTTACGTCGTATCACCGCGTGCCTACCTACACATATAATTCCGGTCGAAGCAAGCCATTGAGATCGGAGGTGTTATCTATCATTTGAGTGAGTATCTATCATCCAAATCTAAATCAATTCCCTCTGCGATACTCGACACCCAAATCTCGGAGATATTTTACCGGAGATCCGACATCTCTATCTGGAGTAGCGCTACGCGACAGGCGACCAGGCGACCAATATACGTACTGCTGCTGATGGATAATCCGAATATCAACCAATAACTAGGTAGTGCGGAGTTTAAGCCCATAGAATTAGCCTTACCACCATTCCACAAGCAATTAACTCTGCTGCCCAACTACTAAGGAAAACAAGAAAGAGCTGGAAAGGTTAAATGGAGGGCTCGTCTCAATCAATGCAGGATGATCCATACGATAATATGGATCCATTTGCAAATCTTCCTCCGTACGAAGAGAAGAAAAGAACCCGAATAAGATTGTCTTGTACTGCCTGCAGACAGAAGAAGTAAGCGCACAATCTAGGATCAGAACTGACAATTCCCCTCATCAGCTGCTCCACATATCTCCTTCGATTTGTTCAATTAACAGAGATACTAGGCTGAAATGTGATCGTCGGCGTCCTTGTGACAATTGCGTAAAAAAAGGACAACCTTCATCATGCCAGTATATATCCCCCGAGCCGCGCAGCCTAGGACAGTATCAGTCGGGTGGGCTTGTGGATATCCGCGGCCGGCTACGTCGTCTCGAGGAACTTGTTGTAGCCTTAAGAAGAGAGAACCTTAACAACCGGAGGGAGAAGGTAGATGCAACAGAGACACATGAAGCAGCGTCTAGCAGAGATAACAGAGAAGCGGCTCAAAGAAAACTCTCAGATGAGCCAGAGACACAAAAAGACCATGCGGACTCTCCTGGAACAATGGTTGTTGATAGACTGGGGACCAGATATGTTGATGCCGCCCACTGGCAGGCGATCCTGAATGAGGTAGGTGATTCAAATATATTTCTAACACCCTCACTAAAGCAACTACTCATTATAATTGGTATAATTTCATTGATACCATGAGCAGATTACAGAAGTGAATGACTACATCCAGGAGGCTGGAGCGACTCATACGGAAGCTACAAACAGAGAAGTTCATGGCCTAAGACTACTGCTAGGAGCGTCATCCTCTGTGACTAAGCTGGACTTATTGGAATCGCTCCCTCCAAGGCCGGTCGTAGACAGACTCGTGTCGCAGTTTTTCAATTCCAAAGAACCAGGCATTTGTGGGTAGACACATTCCCCTTCTTGGTTTATACAATAACTAAAGAATAGTGTAGCAATTCTCCATGTCCCCACCTTCCGCAAAGAGGTAACTGATCCTTCCATGCTGTTCGATATGATAGCTTACGCGTTCTCAGTACGCAGAATTCTGGGAAGATCCACAACGGGTACCTGTGGCCTGGATTGGGCTGCTGTACGGGATCATGTGTACTGCGGCGATAATTTACTTTCGAACGGGGGATATCCTTCCAGAACCTCTAGGTGACCCTTTAGAGATCAGTGATATCTACAAAACACGAGTTGCACAATGTCTCATCCTCGCGAACTATACCACTTCAGGTCGCTATAAAATTGAATCCCTTCTCGTCTATCTGGGAACCGAATTTCGGGGTCCAGATGCCGAAATCGGTGTATCTGTTCTGCTCAGCATAATCGTGAGACTAGCAATGCACATGGGTTATCACCGAGATTCAAAACACTATAAGACGATATCAGTATTTGACGGTGAAATGAGACGCCGGGTCTGGGCATTAATATCGCAGATTGATAATCTTGTCTCATTCCAGGTTGGCCTGTCTAAAGCGATATCAGATTCCCATTGCGATACGGATCCACCTAGCAATCTCCTTGACGAGGATTTTCACGAAGGCTCTGATATACTTCCAGTGTCCAGACCAGAAACAGAGCGCACTACAGTAAGTTACACAATTGCGAAGGGGAGGATTATGTCTGTCTTTGGCCAAATCTCCGACAAGACATATTCACTGGTCAAGATGCCCTATGAGGAGGTGACGCGGCTCGATAAATATCTACAAGATGCACAGGCCAGCTTGCCGCCATTTCTGAAAACTCGTCCTATGAGCCTGTCAATCACAGACTCAGCGGATGTCATAATGCAACGATATAATATTGACCTGCTCTACCAGAAGTCTCGGTGCGTGCTGCATCGCAAATATCTAACCGACGTTCATTCAGACCAGCGTTATTCCCATTCTCGACGCACATGCATCGATGCTGCAAAACAGATTCTAAAGCATCAGTCTGATATCCACCAGGAGACGCTGCCGGGAGGGTTGCTTTATAGGGACAGATGGTTTGTATCTTCGCTCACGAGCCATGACTTCCTCCTAGCTGCAATGATCTTATGCTTGAACCTATCACATGTAGCGCGGAGAGAGCGGCGACGCCGGATGAGCGAAGGTAACCAGGAGGCTCTACAACAGAACCGAGAAGAATTGCTGGAAATCCTCGAGACTTCGTACTGTATCTGGACATCATACCAAGACCGCTCTGCTGAAGCTAGGAAAGCTGCAGAAGCACTGGGAGTCATGCTGGGTAAAACGAGGAACATCCATGCGGACAGTAGTCGAGCTGGCCAGAGTTCCTCAACTGATAAGAATAATGACAAGAGTATGGAGCTCAGAGCTGATCAACGGAACTTTCAACAGGGTATGTGCTTAAGTTTGATTTTCGATAACTCCCCTCTTTTCTATGATATCTTTTAAATCCTGATCGCGTATTTTTCAACAGAATCAGAACCACACAGGAGCTCCATTCGCCATAATGATAGAGAGAATTTGCAGAGCACCATTCAGAGCCAATTACTGTACCAAACACAATATAGAAGTCTGGTGGGAAATACCGATACGAATGTGCAACCAATGTTAGGCGCAATGGAAGGAATAACAGATACGCCTTTGGAATTCGACTGGGTAAGTTCGCGATCCACATTGCCATGACTGCTTTACAACTTTTTGGTTGGCATAAGGCGACCTTCTATATCCTCTAGGATTCATTGCTGATCAAAATTCGCAGGATGCTTGGGATAATCAAATCCGGTCTAATGGTAGAGATGTCTCCAATATTGCTTGGGACCCCTCGGCGACTTTGAGCCCTCAGACTGCTTGGTTTACTCCTGATAATACAAACAATGCGTGGTTTAATCCGTAATCATGGCGTATACGTAAACCCGTCTGGAGTTAGCTAGGAAAGGTATCGTGCTAGTTTGGAAATTGTATAACTTTCGAAAATGGCTTGGTACCCCTCTGCTGCCTTCATGGAACATAAAACTTCACTAGCATATGAAGTAATAGTAGACGCTCATCATTGTGAGGAATGCCATGATGCACATACCCCGACCAACAGTTTTGGTACCTGGAGTTCTGCGCATCTACTCTTCCACCGCCTGTAAATGGAAGGATATGCCTCCGCATTTCTAGCCAATAATGCAAGAGACATCATGTGACTATTTCGACGAGGGATGCGTGAATTGAATGCGTGACGTATGTTGCTATTTCCTTGGCCCAGGGGAAACCGTTGGAGGATCTAGAGGACTCTGCCACCTCACACTACCCCAGAAACACGTTGAGAATTAGCTGGCTAAGTGTTGGCTTCTTAGCTAAGGGGAATCGAAGATCCGGCTCGATGGCCCTCTATTCGGCCTGACGAGCCGGTCATGCTGCTTAAAACTGGGAAGTTTACGTTAAGCCAAGCGTTGATGGGCATTTGCTGTGCCTTGGGCCGGAGCGCTACATAGAGCCTGATTAGGTCTAGCGCGGTTGGCGGTACCTAGGAAGCGGGAGGTCTCTCCCTTCTGAGCCTTCTCCAGCCAAGCTTCAGCTCAATCCTTCAACATCTCCGACATCAACATTGGACTACGCCACAGACGCAGGATAAACAACGCACATCACAATGATCAACAGTCGAACTCAGCCTTGCAGAGCCCAGGAACCGATTCGTCATGGCCTCAATTCAATTCATCTCATCTTCCAAGCATGGCGAAGGACGAGTATATATGCTCCTGACCTCTACAACGATCCAGCTTTATCATACCATCTTCAAGTCTAATAATCAATAATTCCTCAAAGTCTTGAACTATCAGCATGCATCTTCCAAGATACTCTCTGAGTCTCCTCCCCATATGGACTGCATATGTCCGCGCCGACTTCTTAGGACCGACATACCCAGCACCAGTGGACCTCTCGAGCAATCGCAGTTTAGTTGCAGCTGCGTGGAGGAATGTCACGGCAACCTTCGATTCTTATCTGAAAGACCACATAAATAACACGCAAACGGCAGCTCTAACCGGTGTAGAGAACATTACTTTCTCTCTTGGACTCTTCTCTCTCCACGATCCTGCCGCAGAGCACCTGCAGTATCACTGGACTGGCCACGAGACTGCCACTTCTCCAAATGGCACCCATAAGGTCGATGGCGACTCTATCTATCGAATGGCCAGTGTCAGCAAGCTCTTCACTGTCTTCGCAGGCATGCGCACGCTAAGCATTGAAGATTGGAACCGCCCCATCACCGAGATCAACCCAGGGCTGGCGGAAGCCGCCGCTCAAGGCTATCAAGATCCTCAGTTGAATGTTGAATGGGACACAATTACACCTTGGGCCTTGGCATCTCAGATTTCGGGAATACCAGCTGAGGCATGGCCAGCACTCGACAGACTTTACAATTTTACTCTCTACGCTACCGCGGGTCTCCCCACCGAGGACCCTGTAACAGCATGGGGAATGCCGCCCGTAGACCTCAGTAAGATGGGGCCTTGTTGGAATGTTCTTGATACCTGCGAGGGACAGGACTTTATCGACGCTGTTCGGACGCAGCCGCCAGCCTTTCTACTCTGGACGAATCCCGCGTACGAAAACGGCAATTTCATGCTGCTTGGATTCATGATCTCCAACGTCACGGGTAAGCCGATGGACGTAATCTATAAAGAAGCTATATTCGATCCTCTTGGCCTCACTTCAACCTTCTCCTCTGCACCAACTGATGCTGCTACCCGTGCCCGCTCCGTCATCGTGGGCCCCCCTGCGTTGGGGTTTGATGTTGATGAGCTACTTGCAACACCATCCGGCGGCCTCCTCTCTACAACTAATGACCTTGCCAAGGTTGGTATCGCGATCCTGAACAGCACTTTGCTGCCAGCAAACACAACACACAAATGGATGAAACCTGGCACGCATACCGCTAGCTTGACCTACTCGGTTGGTGCACCTTGGGAGATTTATCGTGTTGTAAACCCAGAAACGGGCAAAGTGACGGATTTATACACGAAACTTGGTGACTCGGGTTTTTATGGTGGTTGTCTCGTTCTGATTCCCGACTACGATGCGGGCTTCAGCATTTTGAATGCCTACACTGGTGCCGATCGCAGTTACTCCGCTCAGGTTGTCCTAGACTATGTGGCAACTGCCATCTTACCAGCTCTAGAAGCCCAAGCTGCCGTTGAAGCAACCACTACCTACGCTGGTACCTACGTTTCGACCGATCCCAAACTGAACTCTACTGTAACCATTGCATTCAATCAGTCCACTATTGCTTCAGCTACAGGGGGTCTCAGCATTACTAATTGGATCTCCAATGGTACAGATGTGCTAAACACAGATCTATTTGGAGGATATAGGCCTCGACTCCTACCTACCATCCCCAAACAGACGCCAGATGGTATGCCCGGCCAAGTCGCCTTCCAGGCATCGACTAGAAAGCAGACTCTCAGTTACTATGCGCCTGGAGCAGCGAAACTAGGCGCTATTGGTCCCTTTACTGGATTCTACAACACAAACTTCGATTGGTTAACGGTTGATGCTATTCATTATGGTGGAATTTCAATTAACTTGTTTGTTTTTGATGTTGACTCGTGCGGTAAGGTCACGGCGGTGAGTCCCGCGGCCACAAGAGCCAAGTTGGTCAAGGTCTCGGCCGTGAGTCCTCCGGCGCCGTGAGCCAAGTCGGCGAAGACGTAGATGGTTTTAGCTCTAGTGTATTGTTTAGTTTGAGATTTGTGCGATGAGTTTGCGAAAGTAGCGACTTAATTATGATCCGATAGATTGTTTTACCTAATTAGAGCAAATTTATGTTTTCCCTTTAAGCTGCGGCCTGAATCATTGGTGAAGCTGGATGCGGAATCGGGAGAATATTGGTACTCATACAAGTTCGAGCTCTCCATGTACTGCAATCTCCCCAGTACATTTATTTGCGCGAAATGCTCCATATCTTCCATATTCTTGATACTAGTCTGATATTTGCGCATTCCTACTTAGAAGCATTTATTCTCCCTCATGTCTCAATATAGTACTAGGGCAGCATTTCCTTAGAACAAAATAGTCCCATCTTTCAACAAGTGAAGGTAGAGTATACCACTTGTAGAGTCGAGGTACTAGTCACTGAAATAAGATATGTAGGAAGTAAGAATACTCAGTACATAAAAGCTCAAAAGCCTTCTTCCATCAGTATTGCTATATGATATCTGAATCAACAAGTAATTGCTCATCATCTATATACACGATTTCAAACACCCAAACTCAACTTCGCCTTAATAACATCAGATCTCAGCTCATCTAGTACACCCTCTAGCATCTCCGCCACGACCACTAGCCTCTTCCCCATAACCCTCTGCCAATACCTATTATAAGTATCTTCAAAAACCCTTCTTCTCTCTGGGTCTCTAATCACCGCCCACGCAATCATGAGGCACAACGGTACCATCGTCGCACCCAGCGGCTTGTAAACATCAGATTCAGCATCTAGCCTCAACATTTCCTCCGAGAGATATATCGCTTCGTCACCTAGAGCGGGATTCAAGTGCTCTGGATCGTACGCCTGCAGGATCCCATTCAGAGCCATGGAGAGCCAGAGGACGATGCCGTAGCAGCGGTGATAGTAGGCATGGAGGTGGACGAGTGGAAGCATTGGGGAGATAGTTTCCGTGGTCATATTCAATGATAGCTCGTGTAGACGATCGCGGACTTTTCGACATGTGATCTGGACGGTGGAGTGGGTGGAGTGAATGAAAGGTAGGAGTGTGGGGTTGAAGTGTAAGAACTCGGGCAAGAGGATTATAGGGCTCATGATTTGGCCGACTTGGGGACTGGGAAGTTGAGGATGTTGATTGTAGTCGTCGAAGTATTGTTGCTCCGCTTTGGGTGGAACTTCGGCATCTCTGATTACTGGGTGGTCGAATTCGAGGAGGAAATTTTTCATCCAGGGGTTTAGTTGTGTTTGGGGAAAGCAGAGGCTTTCAAAGATCTTTAGGTTAATTACAGTATTCTGTTAGTTTCATAAAGCAATCCAAGTGTACTTGAGTAGCTTGGAGTGTTGTCTGCTTACCACGGCAGTCCCTACAGCCAGCAGTAGGAGACGATAAAACTCATTCTGCAAGCCACTCTCACTCAGACTGGCAGTGGCTAAAATCTGGACTATAGCTTTACCATGGGCGGTCGCAAAGTCTGCCTCTGTACTGATCCAGCACTATGAATTACATTATTAGTACCTATTATTGGGGTTAAGGTTGAGAGATATGCAGACCTGACAGCACCATATAAATAAGATTGCGCACAACGTGGCGGGTGATCGTGCCGTGGCCGGATCATCAAGACACGCCCGGAGGGTCTTCAGAGCCCGTCCGTATTGGGCCATGGCTGGCTTCATGTGGGACTGCTCACCACTGAAGAGGTATGTAGATGCCGATGTCAGGGCATCCGCGGCGGCATCTAATGCCGGATTGGTACCCAGGCGCTTTGGAATCTCCCGCATGAACGTGCCATATCCCCAGCACAGGTCATATCTCAGATCTGTAGCCTCTAATGTACGGATGAATGCACGAATAGTGGAGCTCTCCTCGTTACTAGGGGACCGCGATATTAGTCCGCTGGGGCTCGATGGCCGCAAAAGTTGCTGATTGTCTCCATTTGACGAGGAGCCGTGAACCTGCTTGAACTTGTACCTCTGCTGACCGGCACCAATACAAGGAATGCGTAGTCGCATGCATCGTGAGCATGATGGCTTCTGTTGGTCGCACTAGATAAAGGGTGCCGACGTTAATATTAAAAGTCCATGACGCTCTACACCCAGCATTCTATGGCCCAAACTTACTTTTTTCTTTTGGCGATTGCACGCATCGCAGCCTTTACCAGAGGGAACACCAGGCATTCTGGTAGTTCTGTGCAGCTTGTCCTTTCTTTGCGCTCAATATACTTCGGTTACAAGACGGCTACTTATTTCTTTACTATTTCGCCCCTCTTCAATATGTTAGCTACCAATATTTACAGCTCAAGCACCAGGCGTTCTAATAGCTAAGGAGCGTGCTGGAAGGAAAAGAGATTACTTTTACTTAGCAGGTAGGCTACTCCGCCCCTGATCAACACAAGGCTGGGGAGCTGCAAAAAGGGGCTGCGATTGAGCTGAAAATGCAATTAACTACATCCATGCGCTGGAGATGCCATTCGATTGGCAACAAAGTCGAGACGTTGGAGAAAAGTCTTGGGAGCGCTACATATATCCCAATGCGGATTAGATCAACGGGGTAGGATCCTCACAGCGTTGCATGAGGCACAGCTCTGAATGATCTCATGCTGCATCCCAGAGCCTTGTCAATTTTAATTTCTCGCATTCGCTGTTGCCATGATGCTTCTTGTTATTCCAGGCACCTTGGCCTTGGTAACTCAGCCACTGACTTCAGTTAACGTACAATTATGATTGTAGGGCAGATTCGTGGCGATCAATTCCGACGTGCTACACTCGACATACAAAAATGGGGATTAGAATCCAAACATCTAAACAGCTAGCTAACTTAAAGCAGCTGACACATTCGGATATATCCAGCTAAGAGAAAGCAAAAATAACATCCAATAATAGAGAAACATGTTCGGTTCAAGCGACAATCCTCAGCCAGTGTATACTTTTGTATTTGATGATGAAGCAGAAGTGCTATTCAGTCTTGCGACCAATGGGCAGCGGATTCCTCTTCACAAAATCAAATCGTCAAAGAAGTCGAAACCTAATCTTACCGTCGCAAGAATACCCCAGAATGCGGCCAGCAACCTTATGCCCGCTATCATTGCTACGTCTACCTCTCGCTCCTGGTCCCTCTCCGGAAGTATCGACATCTCTCTACATGGCCGCAACATCAAGATGAAAAAGGACCCAATGTCTACTAGCCAAACTTACAGTTTCAGCTACCCACCGCTTGGAAATTTCAAATGGAAATCAGATATGTGGCTTGGTAGTAGTTTTAAACTGTTTGATGCTGCGGGACAGCTGCTAGCGAGGCACAAAAGCAACAGTTCATGGAAGGGAAAGAGCGAGCAGACTATTGAACTTTATGTTATTGGGCAAGATGAGTTTATTGACATGGTTGTGGTCACAGCACTTGCCGTAGCCAAAAGGCAGGAGAAAGACACGGAGGAGGTAGAAGAGGTAGTGGATGCTGTTGATATTATGCATAGCGTGATGTGATACTTAAAGGGTCTATTTATACATAGACTACAACATAAAGAATCTATTAGTCCATTCCAGTCATGGCAGCGGGAACAAGAATATTATTTAGGGCAATGTAGTTATAAATAATGAATGCTGCTAATCTCTTGACTCTGTTAAAGGGCCCAGCGTTAGGTATCTAGAGGTTTTGATAATAGTGCCCATCATGTGTGACTATTAATACAGCATCACGCAACCCTCGATCACATGCCGCTCGCCCGATCTCACATCCGGCTTTTGCATCCATTAATTTCAGATCCGTCCTGCACATTAGGTACGTCAATCGAAAAGCACGATGGCTTCGCGGAACACTCCCAGCGAGGGATGGAATAAGGTGGCAGACACATTCCAGAAGACAAGTGGCACAGAATATACCAAGCTGATAGTACACTTCCATATACCCAACGATGTTCTATAGTATGTGCTATCATTGTCATAACAATACTGTCATGCTTACCCTCACCGCCGTAAACCACTAACTTCATTGCTTACAATCTATCTAGTTATTACTTTACCCTCACCCCTTTGTATCAACTGTAAAATGCGGGGATCTACCCTATCGAGACTGGTGTATGGAGAAGGGTCAAGCCCAAGTCTTTTACCTTTCTCGCTCTGGACCATATGTCGGCCAATGCCCATAAAGGCATACTTATTTTGGCTCTAAAAAATTCAACTTGATATCAGTATGTTTTCCAGAAAAGTGTCAAGCAGGCTATCCAGTGGGGAACTTACATTGATGTACTTGATGTCCATATCTTCCCATCTAGGCTGCTCAATCATTTCGCGATAGTGCATAACTGAGCCTGCATATACGGCACTATGGGAAAGAAACATTAGACAACGACCATTACGTCCACAAAGATTTCACTTACCGTAAACGACCAGTCTCGCTGTCTTTATACCTAAACATCAATTAGTATGCAATCAATCACATCTGTGTTTGTCATGCCATACCATGAACGGCAGTCCTGCCCCCAGACCACCTTTGTAGCCCAGGTTTGTGTATGTTCGTTGTAAAGATCAGCATTACTCTGTTTCGGACAGAAACTCTTGATCATTTCTTTTTGCATCTTTTTAATGCATTTTATAGCGTAATCACCATTGGCGTCCAAAGCACCCATGATGCTCCCTGCGGCAACTGGCCTAATATTAATCAGCCGAACAGACTTCTGACTTCTTTTGTATTTTGTAAAATCTGTGACGAGCGGAATTCGGGGGACAAGAAGTTTACGTACCAGTTCGGTCCTAGGAAGGTAATCCAATTTGGCATCTCCGGGCATGCAAGTCCAAAATAGGCTTCAGCAGCATCCTTCCACATGTCTTGCAAGTTGGTTCCATCCCGCCCGATAACTGGGAAACGTGGCCGCCAGGTGGTATCGAACCCGGTTGCGCACACAATTATGTCGCATTCGACTTCGACACCATCCACTCCAAT
This sequence comes from Xylogone sp. PMI_703, assembly GCA_021399445.1. NCBI lineage: Eukaryota > Fungi > Ascomycota > Leotiomycetes > Xylogone > Xylogone sp. PMI_703. The sequence goes on along the minus strand of JAJTUQ010000006.1, from coordinate 3,692,665 downwards.
GACACTGTGATCTGTGACACATTCGACCCCAGTAAAATGAACATCGACATTCGGCTGTTGAATGGCATGCATATATGGGTCCCCCGGAGTCATACGCCTACAATTTACGGGGAAGTCGGGCAATATACCTAGTGTGGTCAGCAAAATATAGCTGGTCTCGGGAGACTGCCAAGCAAACCTTTGAACAATTTGTCGTCTTTGACGTACTCCCTCATCCTGGCTGTTACAGTCTCTTGAAATGCAAGTTGCTCGGGGTGACCGACTATATTATGATCAAACCGGCTGTTAAAGCCGTTTTCCATCTCCTTGATATGAGCAACCAACTTCGCCGGATCCCTACGAAAGACCTCTCTCTCCTCCTCGCTATCTGCAAAACACATTGCATAAGCCAACATCCTCACAACATATTTGTAGGAATAACTATAATCTTACATTCGTGATTGTTACCGAAGTTGTCTAGGATCTGTACGAACCAAACACCTGTCCGCACAAATACATCCATGTGTCCCACATGAGGCTATTTATGAGTTAGTCAATCTTGTCTGGAGCATCCTACCAATATTCAGGAAGAGGAACATTGCATCCTATAACTTACTTGCATTGCGGGGACGGTCTGGACAGAGCTTGCACCGCTTCCAATCACCACCACGCGCTGGTCTTTCCATTTGTCCTCACCAAAGTCATCCGGCCAGCCAGCGGTGTGGACCACACGGCCTTTGAACTTATCAAGACCTGGTATCTTCGGATAGTCCCAGCGGTTCAAAATTCCTGTTGCGTGGAGAAGTAAATCGGCCTCATCCCAGAACTCACTCAGAACCTTGAGCGGCTCTGTGGATGACCAATCTCTTTTGGGCTCCACTCGTTGGATTTTTACCCGCCATTTGCCGCGATCCTCATCCCAACGTGCTTCAGCAACTTGGCAATTCACGTTAATATATTTCTTTAATTCAAGCGTATCAGCTACAAAGTTCAGGTATTCCAATATATCCTTTGAATGAGACAAGAACCTGGGCCATTCTGGATATGGCGCCCAAGGATACGTGTAACCATGCGATGGCACGTCACATCTATAAGTACATATTAGTTGAAGTTTACCTCGACTAGGTCCACGTAAATCATTCTAATATGGTGGATTTCGTGTCTACTTACGCACATCTAAATACCATGTTAGCCAATACTTCATACGCGAGATGCATCAAACATACCCTGGATATCGATTTTCATACCAGGTACCGCCCAGTGAGGCATTTCTCTCGTAAATGACATGCTCAACATTCTCTACCATTTCCTGGATTTTATACGCCATCATAATCCCAGAAACGCCTGCTCCAATGGTTATGACCCTCAGTGGCCGATTAGCTGAATCGTTTAGTGTTATCATTGGCACCTCATAGTCCTTATTTGGTCCTATCCATTTCCGCTTGCCGCTGGAATCCATATTGAAGGCTCCTGATGCTGATGTTGGCACAGCTCCGTTGCCTCTCCCCCTAACCGATGTGACATTATCCGAATCGGTCATGGTCCTAGTTATATATCCTGCCCCTTCAGTTATGTCTCTTTTGCTTCCTAGTGAAAAATCTACTTTTCAGAGTTGGCGAAAAGAAATTCTCTGGCAAGAAATGATAAAGAAGAGGGAGCGGACCAGGCCGATTTAAGTCGCTTTGTGAACCTAAGTATTGATGGATTTCGGGTTCATCGGAAAGATGATCCTATACTGAAAAGGGCACATTTATTAACAAGAATCGTATTTTCCGCATATCTCCACTTCATCGCTTCCGCGGAAATATAGTGCAGCTTTTCCGAATGAGATTTCGTACTGCCGTTATGAGTAAACGTATTTGGAACTAGGCGCGGAGATGAGGAGTCAATCACCTTTCTCCACTCCTTTTTCTGTAATCGGAGAAGTTGATACGGACGAGTCGTCTCAGACGACTCTTTGGGTGCACGTGCCACAAGACTACGCAATATGTGTTTGTTTTTAGAGGCTGACAGCCTGAAATACCCTGTAATTATAGCGTCTCATAGGGTATCAATACGCTGAGCTCACTAGGATTATAGGCGGCCTTTAGCACGTAGAATTTTAGCGCCTTGGCGTCGTCTCATGACTATTTACCGCGTCCTCCTACAATACCCCATTTTCTCTTCTCCTTTCTACAGGAAACACACACAAGTTACACATCAAAACTTATAAACACATAGAGACGTATCACTCCTAGAGAAAGAGGCCTGTTTACGTAGCTCTGCAGATTTACGGTAGTGGATTGTTTTACGGGAGTACTGTATAACGGGTAGATTGTTTGTATAGTGCTAGCAGGGGATTTATCCCTGAACGACAGACTTATCTATATCTAGTAATCCAGAGGCACCAATTTCGGTTGGACTAACATACACGTGATCCCGGGATAACTCCTACTCCGGGCAACTTTCCCACTTTCGGAATGAACATCACCACACTTCCAAGTATTATATCTTAACAACAAAAGCTCCAATTGAATCGAAATTAATAAATTAACTATATTACAATGTGTAGAATATAATACACTCTTGAGATATTAGTTATTGTATAACAATGTGGCGAAATTATTCTTACAACGAAAATTGCCTTTATACCTTACTTGCATGAACTATACTATAATACTCACTTAAGAAGCTTTTGGTACAGCTTTCCTGCATGTAAAAGCTTTCTTAGCTTTCTTTTGAGTAGCCAAGAACTGCTTTTCCAAGGCTTTCTGCATTTGTGTTTATTCTTTAGCTTATTTTTTCAGTAAAGCTTTTTTCTCTTTTTGCTCTTTAACTAGTTATTGCTTTAATTGTTTTTTAACTCTTTTTACTTTTAATTATTTGTATTTATTCTTTGTAATTAACTTCTTAGTTATTATAACTTCTTTTTTGGCTTCTTCCTGAGTCTCTTTTTTAACTAATAAAGTTTTAGCTTTCAAGACTTTCTCTATACTAAACTACTAAGCCTTACTTACTTTCTCTCCGTAAAGATTAAGCCGTTAAAAGTATATATTCTTCTTTTTCTGTAACTTTAGAACTTTGACTAAACCTCTATTAAAGTATTGAATAATACTAAATTTGGCTAAAAGCTTATAATTAACATTTATAATGTATTATAACTTAATGAAGAAAAAGTTATATATATATAACTTTTGTATATATCAAATACCTTTATATATTATAAGAATATTTAAGATTAAATGACTTACTATAAAAAGTATTTTTGACTTTAAGAATGTCATGACCCTGTAGAGTTGTGACAAGCAACCTGAGTATAAGGCCTTTATAACTGTTACTTCAGTTAAATAAGTATAAATTAAAATAGCTATCAGGGACTTGGTTATAATATCATTAGTATTATTACATTACTAATACTAATGAAAGGATAGTACAAGTTCAACATTAATGTTATAAAAAGAGTTATACAAATTAAAGAATAATATTATCGAAATTATAATACTAACTCTTTGGTTATATTAACTAAATAATAATACTATCAGGAAAATAATATTACTTTTCTACTTATGCTAGTTATTTACTTATATGTACAGAAAACTAGTACTAACAAATAAGTAAGTATATAACAAATAAGACTAAATAAGATCCCTTGGATCCAGGACCAGATGAGATCTCTTAAATCCAGGACTATAGAGATCCAGGCGGATTTAGTCATTAACATATATTATATAAGTAAATAGTTTTATAGTAGATAAGAGTTTTGTGCTTAACTCAATTGATTTACAGTATACCTACATTTCATAATAACTACCCTAAGCCTTGTGAAGCTATTCTCTTGCCCTTTATCTTTATCTATTATTTGAGTAATAGATAACCCCAAACCTTTGTAAAAATGTTACACTTTGAGCACCTTGAAACTCGAAAATATCATAGCCAAAGACTCATCTTTATAACAAAATTTTTAAGTCTCTAAGACTAACTTTAACTCAATGACTAACTTCATCAAAAGAAAGCTAAACTTAAGAAAAATCAAAAGCTTTAAAGAAAACAAGTCTAAGTTAAAACTTTTCAAGTTTCGAATTTATTTATATTTAAATTTATATAAAGATAAGTTTTAAAATAACTTTCAACAGATTATGTGATTATTCATTTATCTGGAAAGAGAAATATTATAATAAACTTTACTATATATAAAAAACTTCGAGAATTTTACTGAAAAAGATAAAAAGAAATAATAAAATATTATTAACTTATTTATATCCTTCAAGAGTTTTGAAGAAAAAATAAAAAGAGTTTTCAAGGATTCTTATAAGACGGACAAAGTAAAACAGCAACTATATACCTTGAAACAGATTAACTTTACTTTTATTTATAATATTAAATTCTGATAATTAAACAATATAACTAATTAAAAAAATAAAATATTAATATTTTAATATTATCAGAAGTTAAAGAAATCTGTTAAAGACAAATTAACTTATATTAGACTTTGCTTAAATACATTAATTAAGTAAATAAAAGAAGTTAAAAAGATTAATAATTTTTAATACAAATAATATATAGAAAAGAAAGAAAGAATTCTTTATTCTTTATAAACAAATAAATGAAAAAATTATGTTAATGATCAAAAAGACTTAATGAACCTCGATAGAATCACAGGAAGAAAAAGACAAAGTCTAAAGAATTGTAACAAAAGATTATTAAAAAGAAAAAACAAATATAACTTAACTTTTGAACAATATAAAGAAAAGAAAGAAAAAAAACTTTATTATAAGTATGGACAAACTAAATATACTGCCCAGGAACATAATAACAAAGATAAAGGAAAACTAAAAAAGATTAAGATAATGTTTATAATATCCTTGGCCAAAGATAATAAATCTTACAGTTCAGGTGACGTCTTATCAATAGATTAAAGTAACATTGATGAACTACCGGAAGACTTTAGGAATTAGACAGTAAACCAGATTTTGTGAATCTTTTCAACAGAAGACTTTACAGAAGAAGTTTATCATAAAACAAGAAGTCAAACATCTTCAGGCATCTTTTCTCTTACTGTAAGTGAACTAGATATGTTAATATTAACTATAGAAGAAGTAGAGCAACAAAACTTAGAAGTAGCTTACCTTGATAATTTTCTCCTTGAGGAATATTAGGACATAGTTAACTTACTGAAGGTTAATAAAGTATTAATAACTTATGAAGGTTTTTATCAGGATAAGATTAAAACAGATATCACTAAACTAGTATTCAGTATTTTATTATAAGACTTACTAAAAGGAAAGGAATATACTAGGATTTCACTAATGTATTGTGGAAGAGAGAGGTGCTAAGAGGTGTTGGGGTAGTATATACAGTAATACAATACAACTGACCAATCAGAAGGCAAGGTCTGGTAGAATAGGAGTGAAGGTGGTTGATTGTTGTACGGTTGTAAGAACCGTGCTCTATATACTACGTACAGGTCACATGATACGCCGCACGTACACGTGCTACGCACGTGCCGTATAATGTTTTCCCTACCACAGTATTCTTCATATATAATATTCAAAGTATTAGAACCTAACCAAAAAATAATAAAGAAATCTTTTTGGAAAGTTTTCTAAAGTTCTAAACTTTTTAATTATATAAAGTAAGAAGATTTTATCGTTTAACCTTATTAAACAAATAAACCATAAATAAATAAAAGAATAATATTAATTAAAATAACTTTTCACCTTGATGAAAATTATATAAAAACCTAAAAATTAATCAAAAGAAATATTTTTTAGAATATATTACTTTAATAAGATAAGTTTCTTTAGTATAGAATATAAAAATTAAGAATAATAGTTAAGGTCATATAATCTAATTTCGAAAAAATTATTATTAATAAATTATACCATGATAACCTAGTACTTTACTCTCTGGAAGAAAACATATAATTACTCCAACAAGACTCTTATATTTAGGTTATATATCATAAAGATTAAGAAAAAATATATTAAGCTAAGAAAGAAATATATCGAAAATAGTTTTCTATACAAAACATTAAAAATAATGTTATAATTATAAGATAAGCTATTATTATAAGTTTAACAACAAATAAATATTCTTTAAAAAACATATTAACAACTTATTTAACCTAAGAAAGCTTAAGGCAAAGAGGACATTACTTTAGATAACCCAAGAAGAGGAATTCAATATGGAATTCATTTCTAATATATTTATAGCTAAAGAAAAAGAGGTTATCTAGTTAAATATTAAGTTTAATAACAGAAACCTTAAAACTTTAGTAAATTCAAGAAGCCAAATTAATTTAATCTTGCCATAAATTATTAAAATCATAAACATACAGACTGAAGTTTATTATTAGCCTTTACGAATAACTGATAGTTTATTAGTAAAAGAAGAAGTGTTTACTAGAACTAAACTTCTTACTATAAAGATTGGAAATTACCAAAAACAAATCTGGTTTAAGGTTTTTTTCTTTAGAAAAGAAAATATTATCTTAAGATAATTTTGGTTAAAATTCTATAATCTAAATATTAACTAGAAAATAAAGAAATTAATATTTAAATATTATTGTAATATTAAACCAAAGGAATAGCCTACACAAAATGTTTTTACTATTAAACTTACTCAAGATAACTTCTAGAATAAATTAAACACTCTCCCGGAGAAATATCAAGACTATTATAAGTTATTCACTCTATAACCAAAGAATATAACTTTACTTTTACATAAAGACTAAGACTACGAAATTATTCTCCAGAAAAATATAATATTTTCTTATAAATTTATTTATAAAACAAATCTCACCAAAGATAAAATCCTGAGAAAATGACTAGATGAACAAATTGTAAAGAATTTCTATAAGGAGTCAAACTCTTTGTAAAGAACATTATTGATATAAACACTAAAACCAGATGACTCCCAGGGAAGATTATATAAAGATTACAGAAATTTAAACAGTAAAACCATAAATAACAAATATTTATTATTTCATATTAATAATATACAAAATATACTTATTAAAGCAAAATATTTCACGAAATTAGACTTTATTACAGAGTTTAACTTAATAAAAATCAAAGAAAAACATAAATAATACATTATTATTTAAACTAAATATAGATTTTATAAATCATTAATTATACTTTTTGGTCTGACGAATATACTAACAATTATACAGAAAGTAAATAATATAATTTTAAGACTATATTTAGATTACTTTGTAATAATGTATTTAGATAATATTTTGATTTATTCTAAAATATTAAAAAAATACAAATAATATGTTTATGTTATACTTAAAACATTAATCAATAATAACATAAAGTATAAGTTAACTAAATATCAGTTTAATACAACAAAAATAAAGTTTTTAAATAAAATAATTTTAGACAAAGAATTCTGAATAGACCTAGAAAAAGTAAAAGTTATTAAAGAATAACTTACTCCAAGAATAGTCAAAAAAGTCTAATAATTTAATAGACTTATTAATTACTATAAATGTTATATAACAACTTACTCAAAGATAGCCAGCCTATTAACAAAATTAATAAAGAAAAATATATCCTTCGTTTAGGAAAAGAGACAAGAGAAAACTTTCCAAAAGGTTAAAGATTAGTTTAATGAAAATTAAATACTAATTTATATTAATCTCAAGAAATCATATTTACTAGAAACAGACATCTTAAATAAAGTATTAAATAAAGTCTTGTCATAAAGAGATAACAAAAGATATTAGAGGCTAGTAGTCTTCTACTCTCAGAAATTTATTCTAATAAAATTAAATTATGATATTTACGAGAAGGAATTCTTGATTATTGTAAATTATTATAAATATTAAAAAGTTTACTTATATAATACTAAATATTTATTTAAGATTCTATCAGACTATAAGAATTTAATAATTTTTATGATTACTAAAGATTTTAACAATAAATAAGTATAATAATATAAAACGTTAATATAATATAATTTCAGGATTCGCTATGTCTAAGGATCAGAGAATACTAAAGTCAATACTTTGAACAAACTGTCATAACCCTGCAAGGTTGTGACAAGCGACCTGATTATAGGGCTTCTATAGCTGTCACCTTAGTTAAATAAGTATAAGATAAGACGGTTATCAAAGTCCTGGTTATGGTATTACTAGTATTATCATATTATTAGTACTAGCGAAAGGATAGTACAAGTTCAACATTAGTACTATAGAAAAGGTTGTACAAGCTAGGTAGTAGTACTATCGGAGAAATAGTACTACCTTTCCACTTATGTTAATGATTTGCTTATATGTACAAAAAGTTAGTACTAGTAATTAAGTGAGTATCTAGATTAGTTAAGACGATTAGTCAGATCAGTACTGATCGACATAACCCAGAAGGATCAGAAAGATTAGTACTGATCGTACTGATTCCATGATCAGTTGAGCTCGAACTGATCCATCTGATCCTAAGGTTTGTTCACTCTATAAATAAATAGTTTCACAGTAAATAAGAGCTATATACTCAACTCAATTGATTTACAGTATATCTACATTTTATAATAACTATCCTAAACTATCGTAAAATTATTCTCTTGCCTTTTACCTTCATTTATCATTTAAATGATAAATAATCCTAAACTTTTGTAAAAATATTACACTTTGAGTACTTTTAAACTTGAAAATACTATAGCCAAAAATTCATTTTTACAACAAAACCCTTATGCCCCCGAGACTAGCCTTAACTCGACGACCAACTTCATTAAAAGAAAGCTAGACCTAAGAAAAATCAAAAATTTTAAAGGAGACAGGTTTAAGTTAAAACTTTTCAAATTCTGAACTTATTTATATTTAAATCTGTATAAGGACAAATTTCAAAATGACTTTTAACAGATTATATAACTGTTTACTTACCTAGAAAGAGAAATGTTACAATAAGTTTTGCTATATATAAAGAATTTCGAGAACTTTACCAAAAAAGATAAAAAAAAATAACAAGATATCATTAACTTGTTTGTATTCTTCAAGAGCTTTAAAAGAAAATGGAAAAAGTCTTCGGAGATCCTCATGAAATAAATAAAGTAAAACAGTAATTATACACCTTGAAACAGACTAACTTTATTTCTGCTTATAACACTAAATTCCGACAATTAAGCAATATGACTAACTAAAAGGATAAAACGTTGATGTTCTAGTATCGCCAAAAATTGAAGAAATCCGTTAAGGACGAATTAGCTTATATCAGACCTTGCCCGGATACGTTAATCAAACAGATGAAAAAAGTCAAGAAAATTAACAATTTTTAATATAAATAATACATAGAAAAGAAAAGAAAAATTCTTTACTCCTCATAGACAAATAAACGAAAAGATTACGTCAATGATCAAGGGGATCTAATAAACCTCGATAAGATCACAAGAAAAAGAAGATAAAGTCTCAAGAACTATAACAAAAAATTACCTAAAGGAAAAAACAAATATAACTTAACTCTTGAGTAATACAAAGAAAAAAGAGAAAAAAAAATTTGTTACAAGTATAAACAAGCCAGACATATTACTCAAGAACATAATAATAAGGACAAAAGAAAGCCAAAAGAAGCCAAAACTATGTTTATAATATCCTTGGCCGAAGATTATAAATCTTACGATTCGGATAACGTCTTATTGATAAGATAGAATGACTTTGACAAGTTACTAAAAGACATTAAAGATTAGTCCATGAACCAGATCTTACGAATTTTTCCTACAGAAGACCTTACAACAGAAGTCTACTATAATGCCAAGAACATAATATCTTCAGGAATCTTTTCTTTTACTATTAATGAGTTAAACATATTAATGTTTATTATAGAAAAAGTGAAGAAACAAAACCTAGAAACTATTAACCTCGATAACTTCTCTCCAGAAGAATATTAAAACATTACTGACTTACTGGACCTATTTCTCCCAGGACAAGTTAAAGAAGAACTAATAATCTAAGAAGAGTTTCAAGATAATTTTAATTAAGTTAACTAAGAATCCCCGAAAGAAAAAGGATATACTAAAATTTCATTAATATATTCTCTATATATAATACTTAAGATATTAAAACTTAACCAAAGAATGGTAAAGAAATCCTTTCGGAAAATTTTCTAAGGTTCTGAGTTCTTTAACCATGTAAAGTAAAAGGATTTTATTGTTTAACTTTATTAAACAAATAAGTTATAAATAAAAATAAAAATAATATTAATTAGAATAACTTTTCACTTTGACAGAAGTTATATAAAAACTTAGAGATTAATCAAAAGAAATATTTTTTAGGATATATTATTTTAATAAGATAAACTTTTTTAGTATAAAATATAAAAATTAAGAATAATAATTAAGATTGTATAATTTAACTTCGAAAAAATCGTTATCAACAGATTATACTATAATAACCTAATATTTTACTCTTTAGGGGAAAATATATAACTACTCTGACAAGACTCTTATGCTTAAGTTATGTATTATAAAGACCAAGAGAAGATATACTAGGCTAAAAAAGAAGTATATCAAAAAACAATTTTCTATACAAAGTATTAAGAGTAATATTATAGCTATAAAATAAGTTATTATTATAAGTTTAACGATGAATGGATATTCTCTAAGAAGTATGTCGACAACCTGTTTAACCTGAGAAAGCCTAGAACAAAGAGGGTATTACCTCAGATAACTCAAGAAGAGGAATTTAATATAAAATTTGTTTTTGATATATTTATGGCTAACGAAGAAGAAATTATTTAATTAAATGTTAAGTTTAGCAATAAAAACTTTAAAGCTTTAATAGATTTGAGAAGCCAGATTAACCTAATCTTGTCATAAGCCACTAAGATGATAAACATATAAACTGAAGTTTATAATTAACCTTTATGAATAGTCGACAGCTCATTAATAAAGGAAAAAGTATTCGTCAGAACTAAACTTTTTATTATAAAGATTAAAAATCACCAAGAACAAATCTGGTTTAAGGTTTTCTTTCTTGGAAGAAAAGATATTATCCTGAGATAACCTTGATTAGAATTTTATAACTTAAATATTAACTAGAAAATAAAGAAATTGACATTTAAATACTACTATAGTACTAGACTAAAAAATAACTTATACAAGATTTTTTTACTGTTAAACTTACTCAGGATGACCTCTAGAATAAACTGGACATTTTCTCGGAAAAATACTAAGACTGTCATAAGTTATTTATTCTACGACCAAAAGATATAACTTTATCTTTACATAAAGAATGAGATCACAAAATCATTTTCCAGGAAAGTATAACCTTTTCTTACAGACTTATTTATGGAACAAATCTCGTTAAAGATAAAATCCTGAAAAAGTGACTAGATGAACAGACCACAAAAAGTTTCTACAAAGAGTCAAACTCTTTGTAGAAAATGTTATTAATATAAATACTAAAGCCAGATAACTTCTGAGGAAGATTATATAAAGATTATAAAAATTTAAACAATAAAACCATAAAAAATAAATATTTATTATCTCATATTAATAGTATATGGAATATACTTATTAAAGCTAGATATTTTACGAAATTAGACTTTGTTATAAGATTTAACTTGATAAGGATCAAGGAAGAATACAAGTAATACATTGTTATTCGAACTAAATATAAACTTTATAAATCATTGGTCATATCTTTTAGTTTGACGAATATATTAATAATTATGCAAAAAGTAAATAATATGATTTTAAGACTATATTTAGATCATTTTGTAATAGTATATTTGGATAATATCTTAATTTATTCTAAGATGTTGGAAGAACACAGATAGTATATCTATACTATATTTAAGGCATTGATCAATAATGACATAAAGTATAAGTTGGCTAAGTGTTAATTTAATATAACAAAAGTGAAATTCTTAAATGAAATAATTTTAGACAAAAGATTCTGAATAAACCTGGAAAAAGTAAAAGTTATTAGAAAATAGCCTATTCTAAAAACAGTTAAAGAAGTTTAATAGTTTAACAGACTTGCTAATTATTATAAACATTATATAACGGTTTACTCAAAGATAGTTAACCTATTGACAGAATTAACGAAAAAGATATATTTTTCGTTTAGGAAGAGAAATAAGAAAGAGCTTTCCAAGAGATTAAAAATCAGTTTAACGAAGACTGAATATTGACCTATACTAATCCTGAGAAATTATACTTACTGAAAATAGATGTTTTAAGTAAAGTATTAAATGAAATCTTGTCATAAAAAGATGACAAAGGACGTTAAAGGTCAGTAGCCTTCTATTTTCGAAAGTTTATTTTAGTAAAGTTAAACTATAATATTTACGAGAAAGAACTCTTGGCTATCATAGATTATTATAAGTATTAAAAAGTTTACTTATGTAGTACTAAACATTTATTCGAGATTCTATCAGACCATAAGAATCTAACAACCTTTATGACCATTAAAGATCTTAACAATAAATAAATATATTAATACAAAACGTTAGTATAATATGATTTCAGGATTCATTATGTCCAAGGATCAAAGAATATTAAGGCTGATGCTTTGAGCAAGTGACTAGACTATATAAAAAGAAGTTTTAAGCAAGAATTTATTATGTTTAAAAAGGAAGGCAATACTTTGTGCCTTAATTATGTATAAATATTAATAATTATACAGATTATTAACGAAGAATGATTAGAAAAGATTAAGTTAATTACTGCAAAAGATAAAGAAATCTTTAAGGATCTTGAGGCCAGTTAACTCGAAGATTAGGAATTTCCAGGCATTTGGCTGAAGAACGAGAGAATATTTATTTTATTATTAATTACTTAAAGAGTTTGTGAAAGAATAACATGAATTATTTATATATAGTTATCAAGAAATTATAAAGACTAAAAATAGACTATAATAAGAATTCTTTATTTTTAAACTTTAGTAAGAAGTCATTAAAGTTATTAATAATTATAATGTTTATTATAAAACTAAAATATCAAGAAAAAAGTCTATAGGATAATTAATGTTTTTTCAGATATTAGAAAAATCTTGGACTTTTATTTCATAGGATTTTATCACAGGATTATCCTTATCAAAAAATGTTAATAGACTAAATAAAGATTATTATAATTTAATTTTTATTATAATGAATAAACTTACGAAGTATTTTATTATATTATTATAGAAGAAAACATAAATAACTAAGGATTTAGCAAAAATCATAATTTCCAGGATTATAATAAATTATAATATTTTAGCAAAAATTATTTTGGACAAAGATAAACTTTTTATGTCAAAATTCTAAGAAATAATCTGTAAAAGATTAGGTATCAAAAGAAAAATTATTACGAAAAGATGAGTTTAGACAAATGATTAAACTGAATAAATAAACTAGATTATAAGAGTTTATTTTCGTTGTTATATAAATTATAAGTAGTCAAATTAGAAAGATCTTTTATTAATAGTATAATTAGTATATAATAATATAAAGAGTAAAATTACTAAAGTTATACTTTTCTTTATGAATTATAATTACAAAATCTAAATCTATTTTATAAAAGTAAAAGTAAAAAACATTTCTAAGATAGTCAAACAATAAATAGACAAATTAGAAAAAATTTATAATTACTTAAAATATAATATCAAATTCATACAAAAATACATAAAGAAATACTATAATTAAAAGTATAATATAAAACCTGAACTTGAAAAAAGAGATAAAGTTTATATTATCTGTAAATTTATCAAAACAACAAGATTAAATAATAAATTAGACTAAAAAAAGATTAAATCATACAAAATCAAAAAGAAACTAAGAAATCTGACATATAAACTAAAATTTTTTAATATTATATAAATATACTCAGTATTTTATATAATTATGTTAAAAAAAGTATTATTAAGATTATTACTAACTTTAGACTTAGAACTGAAGTAAAACCTAAATATAGAATAGGAAGTCAAGGAGATCTTAGATAATAAGTTAGTAAAGAATAAGAAATAATACCTGGTCAGATAGAAAGAATAAGAAGAGTATAGATGGTTAGATACATAAGAACCAGAGAAATACCTTATCAATTTTAATAAACTCCTGGAGACGTATGAACAGGTAAAGTAAGCCAGAATAAATCGAACAGAACATCGACGTAAGCAAAGAAATCAGCGTCAGAGAAGAAGGCCTCGGAAGGACTAGTCTCTGTCTGCTAAATAATTTCTGCCTGTCGGAGTGTTTCCTTTTCCTTCTGTTCTTAATCAAGTCTTTCTTTTTCTTCCTCAATATCTAATTCATCTAGGGTACTGAGCCCTCTCCAGAGCATCTCACCAGCGTAAGACCGAAGTTATTGTTGTTATGCATTAAGTTTAAGAAATTTAACTAAGGCCTCCTTGCGATCAGCCTTTAACCAGGCCTTTTCACGGGCTATCCTGTCTTATTCCTCAGAACTTAGAAAAAGAATATCATATTTCGTATAGCTTCTGGCTTTCATGCACTTTATACAACGACAAGAACTTTTCATTATAACATAATTTAGTTTTCTCTTTTCACAAAATGAACACAGGAATAATATTAGAATTCCTGTAAATTTAATTTGAGAATATAATTTACTGTAATTTTCGGTTGTCAAAACCTTCCGCCTTTCTAAGTCAATAAACTTTTCGTTAACTGAATACTTTGAAGACATAATGGAAAGGAAAGGAAGTTTAGATTTTTATAAGACTTTTCATGCCTTAATTATAAGCTTCAGGACAAAGTTAAGTTAAGAAAGGGATAATGTCACGACTTTATAAGGTTATGACAAATGACCTGATTATAAGACTTCTATAGTTATTATCTTAGTTAAATAAGTATAAGATAAGATAATTATCAAGGTCCTGGTTATAATATCGTTAGTACTATCGCATTACTAGTACTAACGAAAGGATAATATAAGTTCAACATTAGTACTATAAAAAAGGTTGTACAAGCTAAGTAATAATATTATCAAAGAAATAGTATTACCTTTCTGTTTATGCTAACGATTTACTTATACATACAAAAAGTTAATACTAATAATTAAGCAAATATCTGGATTAACTAAGATAATCAGTCAGATCAGTACTGATTAACATAACCCGGAGAAATTAGGAAAATCAGTACTGATCGTACTGATTTTATGATTAGTTAAGCTCAAACTGATCTATCTGATCCCAAGGTTTGTTTACTTAATAAATAGATAATTTTATAGTAAATAAGAGTTATATGTTCAACTTAATTAATTTATAGTATACCTGTATTTCATAATAACTATCCTAAACCATCGTGAAGTTATTCTCTTGCCCTTTACTTTCATCTATCATTTGAATGATAAATAACTTTAAACCTTTGTAGGAACATTACACAAATAACTAAATTACATAAAAAAAAGTTTTAAACAAAAACTTATTATGTTTAAGAAAGAAGATAATACTTTACACTTTAACTATATATAAATATTAATGATCATATAAATTATTAACGAAGAATGATTAGAAAAGATTAAATTAATTAGTGTAAAAAAGAAAAAGATCTTTAAGAATCCTGAGGCTGGTTAACTTAAGGATCAGGAATTTCCGGACATTTGACTAAAAGATAAAAGAGTATTTATCTTATTAGTAATTATTCAGGAGTTTATGAAAGAATAATACAAATTACTTATACATAGTCATCAAGAAATTACAAAGACTAAGAACAGATTACAGTAAGAATTCTTTATCTTCAAACTTTAACAAGAAGTTATTAAAGTCATTAATAATTATAACGTTTGTTATAAGACTAAAATATCAAGAAAAAAGTTTATAAGATAATTAATATCTTTTCAAATACTAAAGAAACCTTAGACTTTTATTTTATAGGATTTTATCACAGAATTACTCTTATCAAGAAATGTTAACAGACTAGATAAAGATTACTATAACTTAATCCTCATTATAATAAATAAACTTACAAAGTACTTTATTATATTATTATAAAAGGAAACATAAACAGCCAAGGATTTAGCGGAAATTATAATTTCCAGGATTATAACAGATTATAATATTTTTGCAAAAATTATCTTGGATAAAGACAAACTTTTTATATCAAAATTCTAGGAAATAATCTACAAAAAATTAAGTATTAAAAGAAAAATTATCATGAAAAAATAAGTTCAGACAAATAGTCAAATCAAGTAAGTCAACCAGATCATAAGAGCTTATTTTTGTTATTATATAAATTATAAGTAGTCAAATTAAAAAGATCTCTTACTAATGACATAATTAACATATAATAACGTAAAAAGCAAAACTACTAAAATTATACCTTTTTTTACAAATTATAACTATAAAACTTAAACTTACTTCATAAAAACAGAAATAAAAAACATTTCTAAGATAACTGAACAATAAGTAAACAAATTAGAAAAAATCTATAATTACTTAAAGTATAACATTAAATTTATACAAAAACATATAAAGAAATATTATAATCAAAAGTATAATATAAAACCTGAATTTGAAGAAAAAGATAAAGTTTATATCATTTACAGATTTATTAAAACAACAAAACTGAACAATAAATTAGACTGGAAAAAGATTAACTTATACAAAATAAAAAAAAAACTAAAAAATCTAACATATAAATTAGAATTCTTTAATATTATACAAATATACTTAGTATTTTATATAACTATACTAGAAAAAGTATTACCAGAATCGCCACCAGTTCTAGACTTAAAATTAGAATAAGATTTAAACATAGAATAAAAAATAAAAAAAATCTTAAATAATAAGTTAATAAAAAACAAGAAATAATACTTAATTAAATAGAAAGAATAAGAAGAATATAAATAGTTAAATACCTGAAAACCAGAGGAACATTTTATTAATTTTAATAAACTCCTGAAGAAGTACAAATAGACGAAATAAACTAGGATAGATCAAACAGAACATTAATATAAACAGTAAAATTAACATCAGAAGGAAAGGCCTCAGAGAGGCTAGTCTTAACCTGATGAGTAGTTTCCATTTACTATAATACTTCATCTTCTTTTTATTTCTGTTCACTTCTTTCCTTTTCCTCCTCAGTATTTAACTCATCCAGAGAATACAAACTACAATAAACCATTTTAGCCTTATACTCGTCGAGCAAACGTTATTACTTTCGCAAACAAAGAATCTTCATTATAACGTTTTCCTCTTCTTCTTTCAATTTCTTATATTACTTATTAATAGTTTTTTAACCCTCAGTTAAAGTAACTTTTGTATTATAACCAGTATACTTTTTTCGAATACACTCTATATAATAAGATAACTTATTAAAGTCAACCAAACACTTATGACCTTCAGCTTTACAAAAAGAACAAAGAATCATTTTGTCGTTAACATTATCAAGATAACAAGTCAGACAGATATATTCATAATTTTTCCTCGACTTCTTAATGTCTATAGATTTAAGTTGACACTTTAGAGACATAATGAGAAAGAAAGAAAGTTTAAATTATTATAAAGTTTTTTATGTCCTAGTTATAAGTTTCAGGACAAAGCTAAGTTAAGAAAAGAATAATATCACGATTTCACAGAATTATGACAAATAACCTAAGTATAAAGCCCTTATAATTATTACCTCAGTTAAATAAGTATAAATTAAGATAATTATCAAGGACTTAGTTATAATATTGTTAATATTATTATATTACTAATATTAACGAAAGGATAATACAAGTTCAACATTAATATTATAAAAAGAAGTGTACAAACTAAAGGATAATACTATTAAAGTTATAATATTAATTTTTTAGTTATACTAACCAAATAATAATATTATTAGGAAAATAGTACTACTTTTCCGTTTATACTAACTATTTGCTTATATATACAAAAAGTTAATACTAGTAAATAAGTAAGTATGTAATAAATAAGACTGGATAAGATCTCTTGGATCCAGGACCAGATAAAATCTCTTGGATCTAAGATTATAAGAATCTAAGCAAATCTAGTCACTAACACATACTATATAAGTAAATAGTTTTATAGTAAATAAAAGTCTTATACTTAACTTAATTGATTTATAGTATATTTACATTTTATAATAATTACTTTAAATTTTGTGAAATTATTCTCTTGCCCTTTATCTTCATCTATCATTTGAGTAATAGATAACCCTAAACCCTTGTAAGAACGTTACAAAGAATACCTTTTCAAGAATAATAAAAAATATAATTAATTATATACTAATCTTTTTGAATATAAAAGTAATATTCTTTACTATAAAACTTTATAATCAAAAAGGCTAAAATATACTTTAAAACAAAACTTTTGATATAAAAACCTTTTTATTCTTTTTCTGTATTAATTTGTTTTATTTTTCTGAATAAGTTAAAATTAATAAAAAGAATAAGTCTATATCTAAAGACTATAAGTGATATATAATATAAAATGAAAAAATTATTATAATTATTTTATGGTTATACATAAAATCGATAAACCACATATTGATATAACTAAAATGTTTATCAATAATAAATAAATAATATTTTTTACTTGTTTGAGTTTTAATATATAACTTAAATATTTATTATAACTATTTATAGCCTAAATATTATAACTCTATTTATTAGCTAAAGAAGTAAAAAATACTTTATCATTAAACTTTAAATCTTTTACCTAATTATTTCAAAGATTTTCTGACTTTTCTTGATATATAAAACTTAATAAGAAAACTTTCCTAATCATTAAAATATATGTCAGTATTATAAAGAATTTTTTACTCTCATCTTGTGTATTATAAGCTTTACTAGCTTCAAAAGTTTTAATAGATATAATTTTTTTTAAAAAACTTTATAAAGTTTAACAAGAAACTTTTTTTATCAATATTATATATATTCTTAGACTGAATATAATATTTTTCGATATTAAAGAATAATTATATCATTTTCAGTTAATAACTGATTATTAGGACATATTTTAGTTTACAACATATGAAATAATATTTAACTAATTAATAGAAATGTTCAAAGATTAGCTTATATTCAGATTTGACTCTATAGAAGTTCATATTCTTTAAATATAATCTCTTAATCTTTTCCTTATAACGTTTGACAAACCGCCTCACTCAGTTCTTTTTTACTAGCCCTTGTATAATCTCTTCCGTAAGATTATGAACAATCTTACTAATTGGTGGTATTCTTCGGTCTGTGAGATTGTTGATATGCTTGATTAGAATACTCTCTTGGGCGTTATTAAGAAGTTGTCTATGTGTAGAGGTAACAACTTCCCTAGAGGTATGTTGACCTTTGTATCGCTTTGCGAGAGTTGTACGCTCGAGGCTATATTTTTTAGCTATAGCACTAAAATTAGGCTTCTTTTGCGATTCCAAATCTATAATCGCCTCTTGAATTGAAGCTTCGTTGACCTTCATATTGGTGATTGAAGTGTGGTGGTCAGGGGCAAAAAGTGGGAAAGTTGCCCGGAGTGGGAGTTATCCCGGGATCACGTGTAAAGATGTATGAATGTATGAAATGATTGGAGAGTTACTACCTAATGGAGGAAAGTGAAGCTTCCCCCTGCTAGAGCTGTGCAAATACTTAACCGCTGTACCTCGGTATTTCATTAAACTGGAATCCAAAAACTCAGCTACTTTTCTAGTAAACTTTTACCACCCTCGAGGTTTTACATAGGTGGCCTTATATCGATGGAGTCTACCACTTATACTGGTCCCATATCCACGTTCTAAGCCTGAATGTACCCAATGCATTAGTAAACGTGTGACCTTGCCATTTCCTCAAGTTGATTCCTACACATCAGAGCACTGAGGAGGTACGTACTGTGCCTTAAAAAAAAGCTACTGCCCTCTCTAAGCAAGAATAGAATCATCTTGGCAATCTTTTCTATTCTCTCTGGCGGCCGAATGCATTAACATTTGCGCAATTGAGCTTTGTGTTCAGGTCTTCGATGTGGTTGGGCTTGGAGTATCAGTGACACTACTGCATGATTCAGTCAGACTATGATCTTTAATGAAAAGTAGATAAATATAAAATTTCGTTGTCAAATTGTCACTTACTAATTAACAGCATTGAACTTAACACTAAATGTACCCATATCCGCTGCAACTAGCTGCGTTGACGCAATGATACCGGCCTTGCTGGCACTATATGCTGCATTATGTGCTGTTCCTCTCCGTCCTGAGACACTTGCCTCATTGATGATAGAACGGTTTTTTGACCAGTATTTGAGCTCTGCGTGCAAACATTTCATAACTCCAGTAAGGTTTATGTCGATGACCCGACTCCACTAATCATCTGTGATACGAATAAGAGACCTGCACAATGGCCTGCGCCAATAACCCCAGCAAGGTTTGCAGCACCTGTAACTGCCCTGCTAGTCTCAAAAAGGAAATATTTAAGGTGTTAAAACTCCATCATTCAGTCCCCCAGCCAAACTCACTTACCATCAATGGGATCGAACTTTTCTGCTACTGCTTTTACTGCTTTGTCTACGGCGTTGCTAGAACGAACGTCGCACGGCAGTATAAGCGTCTCCCCACCGATGGATTGGAAATGACTAGCCAAGTCAGAAGGGAACGAAATGTCAATGAGTCTTGATTTCTGCACCCTCCTGGGCGAGCATGGTTGCCGCAATCTTTCCATCCCACAACCTGCGCCTGAGATAATGAACACTTTCCCGGCAAAAGACATATTGACACGTAGTAGCAAACAAGCCTGAAAATATGATTATGACGTTCTGGTTCCTTAATTCGGTATAGCGATATGATGTGACTTATTAGCTGATACAGAGTATGACTGATCTGCTTTTTCGACCACAGGACAACTGAAGGCGTCTAGCTCCCTCCTTCCGCTCTCCCGCTCATGTTCCGATTCCGCGAAGCTTTTTCTGATTGTATTATCCAATCTTTATTCGGGGTACTTCCCCGAGCTTGACCCTGTCATACCTGTCTCCGATGTTATACATAGCATCCTGGTTACAACGCTGTCTAGCATGACATCAAATACTGTGATATTCCGGATGCGGCTCCTGCTTCAGGTGATCAGCCTGATATTCGGTCTTGTCCCCAAATTCTAGCTATACTTTCACCTTAGGGTTATCATCAATTGATATTTTTTACGGCTCTATTTGTTGGAGATATGAGCGCTGAGAAGCTAACAATGGCATCGGTAGAGCAACAGCATTGATGCTAACTGACCTAGGCACTAAAGTCGGCCTGATTGACATCTGTGAACCCAAAGAGGTAGCCAGCGAGATTGAAGAGAAGCATGGGAAAGGTGGGGCCATTTCAATTGCTTGTGATGTGTGCAACGCTGTTGATGTAGACAAGGTAATTGCATCCACCGCACAAGAGTTTTGGTCCAGGCCATGGTGGAGCTGTAAGTGGATGTCAACGCGACGACAACTGCTGTAGAACCGCGAGATAGCGGCAAGCATTACGAGTGCGAACTCACCAGCAACGTACTGAAGAGGCTTATCAAAGCACAGCACTGCGCTGCTCTAGGACTACACAAAGAGATTGCAAAACTTCTCTTATCGGCTCGTACAAATGCCAATGCCAAGGACTCCGTGGGGTACGCCTCTCGCTATTC
Source organism: Xylogone sp. PMI_703 (assembly GCA_021399445.1). Classification (NCBI taxonomy): domain Eukaryota; kingdom Fungi; phylum Ascomycota; class Leotiomycetes; genus Xylogone; species Xylogone sp. PMI_703. The sequence continues at coordinate 3,671,179 of JAJTUQ010000006.1, read as the reverse complement.
TAGCTCTACATAATCCGTAGATAAACAATCGCCACAACAAAAGCGATATAATCGACTTTTTACAGATTTTGATCGACTTTGGAGCTGATTTAAAAGAGAGCGGAGGTGGTGTAATAGTGAATTTACGCGAGGATGCCACGAATATCAACATAGTCAACTATCTGCTTGATCAAGGGATTGATCCTAATTCCATCAATGATCTAGGCCAAACTAGTCTACACAGAATATTAAATCTTTGGCAATCCGAAGCAGAGGGTGAGGGTTATGTCAAAGTACTGGAGCTACTTCTTAATTACAGAGTAGATATAGATGCGATTGACCGGAATTGGGAGAGCGCCTCTAGCACTTGCGTCTTGGTCACCGCTGGGACCGAATCTATGCAAGGTGTTCCTTCTCGACCATGGTGCTAATCCGGCCCTGGTCGTTGAATCGCGTCGTGAAGATTCGCCGTCGTTCGAGGTATCGAGCTCAGGATCGGATTCTATCAGAGTAATATAAGAGAGAAGCAGCTAGGCAGACGGAGATCTCTTTTTGGCGTGAGGAATTCATAGCCAGGTTTAGCAAACGCTTTTGTACGTACAGCTTCTCTCATTAGACAGTAGAATACATCACTTCAGCCGCAAGACTAATAATTAGGCTGTTTATAACAACGGGTCATGACAGCGCGTACGATCATACGGCTTTGTATAAGCCCACCTAAACTACATCCAATGTGGTAGTTTCTAAATAGCATACATATATGGCAATTGACGAGCAAATATGATACGGAATGTATTGGTCATGCAGATAGAAAATTTAACATAATCCATATAAGTTTCTCCCAATTTATATGTCTTCGTGCCCATATAAATCTGATAATTTGATCCTTTCAAAGACTTCACCGTCTAACAGCAGACACAGCACCAGCTATGGATATACTCCACTTTCTTTCTTAGAAGAAGATATCCAAAGCATTGACGAAGATATCTACCAGATCGCCAATAAAAGCGGTGGACGAGGTAATGAACGCGCCGTCGTCAATAAAATCGATGATGATGTCAGATGCCGTGTCAGAAATAACGTCCCACCCAATTTCGGTCAAATCAGGCTCCGCAAAGACTGACTCTACAGTCTCAAGCAACCCACCCTCTCCAACTGCTAGACCTTGACCGACATAGAGGGGGCCGATATTTCCATTGTATACATTCCAAGCGATCTCCATCTCCGCAGTTTGTCTCTTGCGATGAGCAGTGAAAGTCTCGCGAAGATTAGGCAAGTACACCCACGATCCGCCATTAGTGCTGGTCAGGAACCAATCTTTCTGAAAAAAGTGATGGCCGTCAGTTAGGGCGTGGATAGTCCCAGATTCTGCTGTCTCGTCGAGAGCTTTAGTGCCGATAGAAACATTGTTGAAAGTGACTGGAGTGGAATAATCGGGTCGTCGAATCTCCTTTGAGGCGTTCACGCTATGAACGTAACGGTATTGCGATATAACTGGGGAGCAAACAGCAGCGCTGATCAATGCAGCCAATGGAAGGAGAACCATTTTGAGAATTCTAAAGCGAATATCTGAATATTTGGTTTGCTTGATAAGCCTGCGGCTAATTTGCTATGATGCTAATCCCGAACTGTAGATCTTGTGAGATTGAAAATTCTCGAGGAAGCTGAAGCTTTTGTTTGATAGTGAAGATAATGGTGGGCAGAATATCACCATTTTATAACAATCCAGAGAGGCCGTGTTGCGTGATTTTGGAATTCAATTGAATTCGCATATGTGTAAAGCAAATCTAGGAAATAGGCTGCTGCGGCAGGTTTACCCTCCGAAGGGGAAGGGCCACACGAGGATAGGATGATGTAGATCCCTGAGAACAAACAAGACTAGAAGTTCGAATCGACAGCTCAAATACATGCTTACATCAGTAACTAGAATCGAGATGAAATTATGTAAATTTACTAAATAGAGTGGGCGGAATAGACATCTATGATATAAGACGAAGGTACAGCTGCCAGTTGGCCGCTGCACTTAAGGATGAATACCCAGCATAAGAGGTAGGTTTTACGGACGGCTGTGTTGTTTCGGCAAATATCAGTGCAATTACGCGTGTTCTTTCGTTTATTCATTTGAATGAAAGAAAAGTGTAGTCCTGCCTCCATTATGCCTGTTAATATTAGATTCTACTCTACCTCCCGGTTAATGTAAAGTTTGAGTTTCGTAATGTTTTCGTCATTACTTGAGGCTGTGATTATCAGATGTATTCTGATAGTAAATCTACTGTTTGAAGCATATCTCAAGTGCTGATAATCCCAGTATGACCACCAGTGAAAATATGAGCGCAATATAAGTTCTAATGTATGGAAACTAGTGGAGTTGAGAACCCAAAGCCTTGGTATACCGGGTATTTCTGTATTGAAGGCTACCATAAGCCTAAGCTACTCCCTGTCATGTCTAGCCTTTCCATAAATATGAGTATCTACTTCATCTAAATCTTGCTTGTGCTTGATTGCTCTCATAATGTAACTTCCGCAATGCTTGATGTGTTCTTCCTTTTCATTCCACGGCTCTATAATTTTACCCGTTGACCGGCTACGAAATTGTTTTCGCCAGGTAAAAATGCAATGTGCAATGTGCCATTCACGGGTTGCAAAGTAATCAGTAGCAGTAATTGCGTAGTCGTCAATCTCACTGTTGTTAATTAGGTGGCCGCCGTGAAGTTTTGTGTAATAGTTCCACGATCCATTAAGGCCAGGCCCAGCTCTATCGAATTCTGCCGTTAGTTCGTCGTCAATACAATCATTCGGTAACCAGTCCACAGCAATATGGTCGTAACGACATCCCATTGCAATCGCCTCTTCATCAGAGCTTCCGCACCAGCAAACTGGGTGTTCGCTGGATGGAGAATCTGATACTGCAACTGTTGCTGACGGAAAAGAGATGGCGTTAAACAAACGGTATAGCAAGTCCACTAAACCCCATAACGCCAGAATAAAAGTGACAAGTGTCAGGAGGCGATGTCCAAGGGGAAGAAATTTGATCTTGCGGACTGAGATATCATCATTAGTCGAAGAATATGATCCATTTTCCTCTACTCTTGATTTCGGTTCAAGATTCTGGGATGAATTGCAGGCAGATTCGTAATCTAGGATTAGCGGTCCTTTGGCTTTATGATCTATCTATTCATGAGTTAGAGATGTACATTTTCCAGTATTCTACTATATCGAAAACCAAGAGCAACAATAATATACCAGATCCATGATGAAAGATTTGGACAATATATGTTCGAGAGTCAAATTAGTATAAGAGCAAGAGCCGATATAATGAATGATTGTTTTCAGGAGCTATAATGAGCTTCTTGAGCAACAACAAGGATCAGACTCGTATTACTGCTTTGGAAAAGGATGTGGTTAACGACACCCAAGATGTTTGGACCGCAACCCTCCCTTTCTACTATAACCTCATGGTGTTTATCGTATTACTCTGGGCTGTCTGGGCTCTCTGTGATTGAAGTGACCAGCCTAGCCAACATAGTGGTGGCAACGCTTGTCTCGTAATGAGCTAGCCCTCACACATATCAAAACGGCCGTCACTCTTACATGATTGTTAATTGGGTAATCGGCATATTGTATAAACTTACAAGGTATAGTAGCGCTTACAAACCATATAATCAAAAGGCGGAATATAGACATGCATAGTGCAATATAAGCAGCAGCTCGAATCGACTTAAACACTCGCAATGAGTAACTAGATTCGAGGCTGTATCAAGAGCATCATCGACACCTTAGCGTATATTTCCAATACTATTCTACTTAGAATATCGGTACATTTTTTGCGATTGTGCAGTTTTGTGTAAGAAATACTGAGTTAGAAGGGCATTAAAGAGATAGATTGGCTTAAGGCACGATTACATGAACTGAGGTATGGATGTAATTAATGGTTTAAGCAATGAGAAGATTACAAGACATATATGGTCGATCTTGGGAGAAACTGTGTCCTTCGCGCGTAAATCTCCCACCTGTGGTCATCTCCCAGTTCTTCTCAAGGTACTCCAATGTATCTCGAAATATAGGGATCTTCGTGACGCTCGACAGCGAGAGTAAAGTCCTGAAAATATCATAATGCTCTGGCTCTGCTACGCACCCCACAACGAATAAGGGCCAGCGCAAAACGTGTAATAGTTCCACATCACTAATATAAACATATGACTCAAGTGCGCGGTCCACCGCTCTCTTGATCTCTGGAAGCTGTGGGTTGGAACCTGACACGATCACTTCTACGAGGACCGAGGCAGCGCATGCAAAAATGTGCGTTACTACAGAATCTTCATATTCCCGAGTACCCAATCGAGCGAAATCATCCTCTTCATTGCTCAGATGCCGGATATTTTCTAGTCGATCAAAATTGAGCGAAATGTTATTTTCAAGCTCCCTCTTGATTGTCCTCGCCTTTGAGGTTAGTTCCCACATGCTCAGAACGCCTGCAGAAATGGCCAGTTTCTTCCAGTCTCGAAGAGCGTATATGTCTAGGATAATGCTGAATACCCAATTGTGACATCCAAGGGCGGATTGCATACAAATCACAGAATCAGCTCTCCTAAACACACGTCGATAACTTTCAATTAATGACGGTGCCGAATCTCTTGTTAAACAAGAGAATATGTCGAATCTGATTATCGAACAAATTAAAATGCTTCTGATAGATTCCTCTATACTTTCAGGACTGTTCTGTTTGCAGCGAGTCTTAGAAATGGTAGATTCAAAATTGTGATCGATCCAGGAGGAGACTATGGAGGTACCGGCTTCCAAATGGACGGGCCAATCAACTTTACTGGAGCCATATAGGAACTTAAAATTGTTCGTCAGTACGCTGGGAGTAAGTGAAAATATTATGTCAACTTACAGTCAAATTCAAAAACATGAGTATGCAACCTAGGATCTGAACATCATCACAGGATTTTGGTCTCTGCAAGTCGCGTTGAAAACTTGCCATCGCCATGTTATACCGAGCAGTAAGTTCACTTTCAGTTTTTCCTAAGTTACTAGAAGTTGTTTGGAGGCTTTTGTGCGTGCTGCTTAACATAAGTACTCCGTGATATAACGACTGTGACCGGGACATCAGCCATAGAATATGACCCTGATCAAGAGACGGTAACCGAGAAGCGCAGAATTGGAACTGCCAATGGAATACTTTGCTAATGTAATAAGCTAATAACATTGAATCCTCAATATTGTTTATTGCCAGAATTATTTCCTCTCCCGTGGTGTTGTGGTCTTTGGACTTCTCCTCAATACAAATAATCGCCTCCGCACTTTCAGGCGGCGCGTAAGTAGTGAATTGCAAATCCATCGCATGCTGCGATATTTGATTTTTCTCGGTGAAATGATCGCCAGACAAAAAATACGAGATCTCATCAAGAGAAGTATGGATTGTAGAGGCGGTAGCGCCAGAAATAAATTCAGAGAACGTATTATCACTCAGCAGTGGCTCACGGACTGGAGTGTTCTCGGCTGAGAAGAACTCGGTAGGGAGATACTGGAGAATAATCTCTTGGCTAACAGGCTGATTATTTGGCGCCGTCGTGGTCTTGGTAGTGGCTTGGCTGATGTTTATGTTGTTAACAGTCGGTTTGCTTGGTGGCAGTGTGGAAGACGCCTCATATCTCTCGTGAATCCGATCTATACGTCTCCGTCTTGTCGCATGTGCTACTTGTTGCTTGACTCTTTCCAACTGAGACTTTTGCTTGGATCCTCCATCCATCCACGCTGGCTTTGCACCGTGTCCGTGACAATGGAGCCCCAAAGAAGCACATTGTGAACAGGCAGGCTTCTTTTCGTCGCATTTTCTCTTTCTTAAACGGCACGTCCAGCAACCAGTGTGACTTCGACTTTCAACTGTCATTATGGTGAAGTGAAAGGGTAATAGCTATGGATAAACGAGTTGAATCGTATTGCTGTGTTCAATGAAAACATGCATATCTTCCTATAATATTCTTATTAGGCAACACGCTCTCTCGCTGAGGGAGTGGCTAGTCACCTTAAGCCAGATAAGCCTACCCGCGTCAGAACAGTTGCGGTCGCATATAAGAACTGCAAATTGTTATATCGTCGATAGGAATAGTTAAGAAGAACCTGCTTTGTAAATCCACTCACTTGCTGATCCGCTAGTGTGACGCTCGTTATAAATTGCATTTTAGTTGCACTCACTGTAAGATGGGCATAATTCAATTAATACTCTACTACTTACCCATAATTGGACCACTTCTTCCCCAAGCCCAATGCTTACTATGAACAAATTACAAATTAACCTAGTACTATATTATTTCCCCCCTCCTAAATGCATCCCCAGCAGTTTAAAGAAACTCATTCAGTGGCCTGATTGTCCAACTCCCTGCATTGTAGATACTTTCTCCATAGAAAATATTACTCAAATAAGAGACTAGGGTGTTTGCGGTCCCTGGTTCCGCTCTGGACACTCCGGCATAGGCCATAGACATACACCATGATAAAGCATCAGTTCTTGCGCAGAATACAGTCAAGTCTAGCATAACTAAAGTAATTTCGTTAAGGCCTAGCTGTTTTACCTTCTAGAGTGGCAAATATTAAAATATATTGAGTGTTCTCATCCGGTATATGGCCTATAACAAACAAACAGGACTCGCTTAATCTGTCGGAAGCGGAGCTTGGATCGGAGTGCGCTTGTACTCCGTAATGCTTCGTATTCCCAGAGTTAGACTAGCTGAATTCGTGATAAGCTTCGTAAGGCCTGCCGATCATATCTCTACATAGTTTAGCTATCCATGGACCTTGAATGCCTAAACCAAATTGTGGGTAACCAGTCCTAATCCCCCTTACTCTGTATACAATATTACCCCCCCTAGCTTACCTACTAGAGGGGAGCTATAACTAATAAGGAACCTAATATAATATGTTAACCAAAAAGTAAACAAAACATTAATTTAATAACTGACTTCTAAAAATGGGAAAGAGATAAATGAAACTGACTTAAGGCCTTCTATAGAGATGTATTAGTGGCTGCTGACAAATGGTAACACCGGGTTTTGGCCACTCCTTAGTTTAACTCTTTTGCATAACTAAGGTAGCTCTGTAATTACAGGGACTTGTAAGCTATCGATCACCGTAACATACCTTATTTAAGGATAGTAACTCACGCAAGGTGATTATTTCAGCTCTTATTAACAGAGAACGCCGGAGAACCCTAGAGGGTATATAATGTAGCTGCTTTAGACAAGAGCTAGCGGGGTTGCTCTTACGCTAATGACCAATCCTATGAAAGTAGAGTCTCTGGAGGCTTCAGAGCGGTCGCACAACAGGCCTAAGGCAAGTAGCTGTAGCTAGAATGGAAGCTGGCGGTGCTGACTTAGGTCATATCATGGCACACTTAGCAAACATTGGCTGATTCCTGAGCTGTTCTACGAGAAATGAGCTGGGCGTGTGGGGGGTATGCTCGTTAGCAATTGACTACGGAGTAATAGTTGGCTCGCTCGGTTGCGCCGTAATTGCGAGCCCACCAAGGGAGCCAACTATTAGCCATTTTCGATACATGAACACACGGCCACATAAGAGACCGTACAGGGGATATACGAAGTAGGCTAACGGCGTTGCTGTACGAGTGTAGTTAACGTAAGCACTAGATCTAACATGCCAGTTTAACTAACAATTACATTATTATATGATTCTACTAAGGCTTGATTCGGAATTTGGTCCGACCAGATCCGCAAAAACGGAGCCCTAGATGCTATTTCTTCCGAGCTGTGTTCTTCAAAGCTTACACTACGACACCTGCACTAGCGGCAGTAAGAATGTTGTTGGACTAGACAACACTCACCATGCTCTCCTAGCGTTGAGGTAATTTCCCGAACCAAGAAACTCCAAACATAGGTAACTAAACCTAGTAGTAACTTGTACATGATACCCCAGTTTCTTGATAACACATCCATACGACTCCTCACACAGAAGTTGAAATATTAGGGAATACGGAGAGAACTACGGCATTAGCTACCCGTGCAACTGGTGGTTCATCAATGAGACAAAGCTTGGGATACGGACAGATGGAGTATAGAAGCCCTTGGAGCTTGAGCTTCTTGGCAGATCTTACGTGGAATGGCAGTGGTTTCTTATTATCAATCATATCCACAATGAAATAATTACATAGTACTAGCCATGTATTATAACTCATTCTTCCTTGTAAAAGGTACCACATCAGGAATTGGGCTGAAGGTAGAAAATACTCCTTCTGGATCATACTCCCGCTTTAAATTCTGCAGCCTTGCGAGATGAGACGTATTTCCGTACCAAGCAAGCGCTCCTTCATTTCCATTTGCATAGTTTATATAGACTCTTTCCTGCTGCTGATGTTTCAAAAGCAGATCTCTCGCAGTATTTATAAAACTATCTGCGGCAGCCACATGATGGGCTTGACGGTAAGACGTTTCAAATGTACTAAATGGTCAGCATATACTTTCAGGAGTACCCTCTAAATTTAACCACCTACCCTATTGCTCTCATGTCACGATGTCCATATATACTACTCTCGGCCATTTTAGTCTCTTCAAACTTCCCTCTCCCGTATAATTCAACAAAGAAGAAGCTCCGTTGTCCAATCCCAGACGCTTTATTCTTTGTAGAAACATTGTCAGCCAAGGTCAAGATGTCTCGAATTGTTGCACTGTCAAGTGCCGTCATCATAACACTAGCTGATGAATAGTACTCATCAGATCTGATATTGCAGCTTCGATTAGCAAGGCCGAGGCCGGTAGCAGCTGGGACAAGCGGCCATGGTACAGTCTTTTCTGAAGTATAATATGGCTTCAGATCAATGATCTGCGCAATGAGCTCCCAAACGGGCTGTCTACCACCATACTGCACGCTGACATGAATATATTGACGTCTAAACCAAGCAAATATATTCAACTCCGGATTTTGTGGGGCAAATATAATCGTGTTAAGCGCTTCTACGATCTCATTAAGCTGTTCTCGTCGGAAAAAGTAATCAGCTATGAAATAATGCTCTCCCCATCCGGGTTCCGTATCGTAGAGCTGAAGCATGATTTCTACAACCACACCAAAGTTATGGCCAGCTCCTCTCAAAGCCCAAAACAGGTCTGCATTTTCCCTTGCGGAGGCGTTAACTATGCTTCCATTAGCTGTTACCAAAGTCATCGAAATAATTTGATCTGATACAAGCCCGTAGATGCCCTGCTCACGACCGTGGCCACCCCCAAGTGACGCACCCACAATCGAGACACAGTCACACCCTAGTGTGGCTAGATAGAATGTTAATCTCAGGCATATCTCGTCTCTGACTCTATTTAGTTATTGTAGAGATTACCGGTTCTTTTCTTGGCCTGCCATAATGCTGCCACAAGCTCACTATTAATAACTCCAGCACCTAAGATGGCAATATTTGCGCTTGGATTGATTTTGATTGAGTTGAATTTCCGTAGTGATAACTGTACGCCGCTTTGAGAATCGGATAATCTCTGCGATTTCCCATGGCCGGTTGTCCGAATAATCAGTGGACGGTTCTGAGAGCGAGCAAATGAGATCTAGAACGCTCTTCAGTGTCTCTCTTCGCTTTAGTGCCAGAGGTAGGCTGACGCACTGTACTCCTAACGTCGGATACTGTCACAGCCTCGACAGCAATGTCAATCTGAGGTTGTATCCTCGAATTGTGGTGTGCCGTAATGTAGCTGAAATAAGGAGAGTTTTGGTCATGAATTTCTACTTCGGTTGATAGCTGTCTAGAGAGCGTATCCAGATCGTTTGGTGTGAGATGGGCATTGATCTGTAGCAGTCGCAATAACAAGGAAATCACAAAAAGAGATCTCATCTTGGAAATTTAGGAAAAATAATGTTCTATTGAAAGCGTTCTGTCTCAATTATTCTGGCTGACAAAATATCCAGCACTAACTAAATTGCTACCCTTAAACCAAGATACCCCAACAATCAAGCGGTAACCACTTTGAGTAGCGGGAATTATGCATTCCATATTATTTATGTAAGAAAGCAAACTCTACTGTAAATGGCAGGTCGAGTCGTGAATCTTAAGTTAACGATTGAAGGAAGGTCGAAACGCCCATGGTAAGTCGAAGCGCAGGCAGTAAGTCAACATTGGGGAATGCACGCACTCTGGAGTCATGAAATGATATAAATAACTATCTTTGTCTTGCAGTTCTTAAATCAACACTATAACTACACTCTAGCTCTAACTCATATCTTACGGTAACAATCTTTGACTTCTTCTACTGTCCACCCAGAATCCACAATGAAGTTCGCTATTGCTGCTGTTCTTGCACTCTGCAGTACTGCCATGGCTCTTATTGGAGGCGGCACACCCGAAGATGGTACATGCAACCATCAAGACCCTCAAATCTGTGTTACATCTAGTGGAAACCATCCCTGTGAGCCTGGACAGGTATGTAATTATCCAGAGGAGAAGGGTAACTGAATAGTTAATATTTATCCAGGAGTGCGTCACTTCCTGCTACTGGATCCCTGGTGCACTTGGTTATGCCGAGGTGGGTCCTTGCCTAGTATTATCTCTGATAGATGCTAATTTAAAAGTGCGAATAAACAACTGGCAGGGCGTGACACAGCTTCTTACTTGAGACGCGGATTCCTGTACACTGCAGCTGGCTATTCAACTATGTTGGCTTGGCTGCTTGGCTGAGATACGCGTGGGGACAATTATATAAGCATTCTGTGTCGCAAGACTGGTAGATATTAGGCTATAAACGGACAATAATCACATCTTAACCTCTCGCAAGCTGTTTGCCTTTCATGTATCTAGACTTTAAAACCAAATTATAGCAATACAAAGAGGTTTCCACCTATACTGTTTAATAACAATCTTCATTTTTAGTATATGTGGTTACAGAATGTCATATGGTATTCTGAGACAGTTGAACAGCACTTAAACAGCCCGTGAATGGCTTGCAATGTGGCCATCAATGTGGCCCAAAATTAGCCGTAATATAGCTAATTTAGGAATGGGCCGGAATATATGTTTCAAACTGAAGGCTTTGGATATCAACTTGGGTAACTTAATCAGGGGTATCTCTTCCGAGTAGTTTACTCAGCATTCTTTGATTCGATAAGGGAATCGCAACCTAATTGGCTCTATCTCGAATCCATCTGTCAACCACTGTGTGGCAGACGCTTTTTTTGACTAAATTGGACTGGTTATTATTCTAAAATGCGCCCCATTTTAGTAAGGAATTTGGAGGTAGGAAATGGTTGATTACACCCCCCTTAAAACAGACGAAGTTAAGACATACGCACAAATATGCTCTCATTGATACCGACATACTTACATAGCACTCACACCGTAGGTCGGATCGAGCTTAGGATTACAGTCATTAGAGGCTCATACAAACAGATTCATGTAAATAGTGCTCGGAGTGGGAGTGGATACTTTGCATTTTACGGGGCAGTTGTTACAGAACTCATTTCGCCTCCCACTAATCTGCATCTCCCAGAGCCTTGATGTAATTAACCCTTTGTAAGTGGGCCAGACAAATAAAACGATGAACTCCAATGTTTTAGGTCAAGTATAACCATTTTGCCCCTCAATATCGTCGTTGGGTCCAAGTGCAAGATCTTACCTTTCAACAGCTCCAACATAACGATCTTTATCTGGTGGCTATCAAAGAATTTCCCTCAAGAAGCATGTGGGCTAGCGCCGAATATAGTGTTATTTCGATCCGCAGAAACGAACTGATGCATGTTTTCCTCACTTCCTCTAGTGTGGATGGCCCCATACCGCCATGGATAAAATTCACTACGTGGTGGCTAGGATTTCTTGCTGAGAACTGCATCAGGATTTACTAGGGAGGTAGGATAGAAAAGCGTTTGCGAAACCAATTTACATTCCAACAGGAAATTTGTGCCCCATTGAAAGTAAGTCTATCTGAAGACATTTTGCTCACCGGCAGTGTTTTGACTTCGTCTACTAGTGAAGGCGAGAGGATAACCCATAGAGGTCTTAGGGGCAAGATGAACGGAGTTTCTGGAAACTATTGATGAAGGTTATTAGTTCAGGAACACAGATGGTCGTCAAAATAACCAGGTCTCTACTTGAGCCAGTGCTCGCATCAATTTCCGTAGGACTCATTCCCTTCCGTATCTTTGCAACAGAAAATATAAGCTTTTGAAAAGGGAAGAAGTCTCGAAAAATTGCTCCAATGAAGAAAAGAATACCAATGACGGCTATTTTACACGGTTCCGCCTTAAGGAGAGCTGTATTTCTCATCACGTAAGGTTTCTAGATGCTCAAGTCAGACAAGTGTAATACATTAAACAAAACTATTGTTAAAATTGAAGTCGTTTATTTTGAAATTAATATATTTCCTTTTCATGCAATCGTACAGCGGTTAAGTATTTGCACAGCATCATCAGGAGAGACCTTTACGTACCTTTATTAGATAGTAACTCTTCAATCATTTCATGATATCATACATCTCATACTGACTTAATCAACCTTGGCAGCTTCTATAACCAGATATACATAGAGTTATTGCTTATGCATTTCTCCTGCTGCGTAAATACTTATCTTTTGTACTTCCATAGTTAAAGTTACATAAATTGTGGAGATTTTATAATTTTGTTAACGCAATGAATATAATGTAAAGTTGATGGGCTCGGAGTCATTGATATCGTCTTCGAACTCATAAGGTAGCTTACATCCAGTAATTACTGGCTATTTCTGACACGTCCTATTGTAAGGCCTTGAACAAATCAAGTTCACAGGTCCGTGAAATACGGTAGTACAATCTCAGATCTTGCAAATTCAAAAAGGAGCCATTCAAACCTAAGGTATCACTTATGCCTTGCATTTGCGGACTGCTAAGTAGATCTGAAATTACGTACAACTACTAAAGCTGCGTAGTAGGGATGTCAAATACAGGGAAATATTGAGCGCGATAGAGGACTGTACATATGCCTCCCTTACTACTATTCAATTGCTTTTATTCAGTAGCTCAGGTCAGTTATATGCTACATTGTTATTTGCCATAACCTTTCCAACAAAAACGTATGTGAACTGAATACTGGATAGCTCTGCTCAAAGTCAAAGGTCACACGCATCCCTAATAGGTTTCGCAGCCCGATATAATGGAAAATGAGTGGCTTGAGCCTCCCCAATCTCCTTTCCTCATAATGTTTCTTTTCGTGATTGCTTTACTAAACCACAGTAGTCAAATTAGAAATCAACACTAGTTACCAAATATAAATAACCCAGGGTTGCCTCAGAGCTTAACTGAATTTCTGGAGACACTATAAGTTGTTCTAATCAATTTTGAATTATTCTCAGAGAAAGATCACTAAACATTCATGCTCCGGATATTCGGTTGTCGGCAACCGACCTTCCAGCAATTCTCTAAAACCTTAGGGGGCTTAATCGCCCTTGTAGGCAGTATATACGAAGCATCGAAAAACAAGGCGACTCATAACGCTGCCCTCCTTTCCTTATCTAATACAGGAGCGGCGACTGCCATGCGCGCTAACGTTGCAAATCTGCTGTCAGAAGTTTGTTCGTCTGAAAAGGAAGGAGCTTATTTGAATGTATACCATCGGGTGATCCTTGAATATGCGGTCTACTGCAGCTGTTAGCCGTATTTGTATCTGGTTGCAGATACGAGTGTTGTTAAATTGCGTTTTGCGAAGGATCGAGATAACAGAGAATAGTACAAAAGCTGTGGATAACGTGGAATAGTTGCAGTATCCTCGAAGATCGCCGAGATAATCGAGTTTAAATGGGTTGCAACCTTGCAACCCATCGTAATTGGCTTCAACTAGTTTTATTTCCTGTTACTTTATAGAGAGACAATATATAAAGAGCTATCAACTTCCTTTCAAACTTGATAGATATTTTAAACGGCTCCGAAGACCAGGAATTTCAAGCTCAATATTTTCTGCTGTACTTGATACAATATTTTATTTCATCTTTATAATGTATTTCCGCAGCTTTGTTCTTGAAATATTCCTTCTCGGAGCGATGACATTTGCTGCTCCGGTAGAAGAAGAAGCAGTGAGTCTACATAAATATATCTTTCTTGAAGTTTTTATTTTACTTATAACTATGAACTAGGGCAAGTGACTTTTTTATCTGGTTTAGAGAAATTTATTTATTTAGCTAACTACTGACAACAAGACCTTGGAAACAAGTAAGTAGATACGATATCTAATTTTCAGTAGTTAAGGACATCTAATATTACTAACTATAATTGTCTCAAAATAGTCTATTAACACCCGCAGCTACTGTGAGTAGTACTCCGATAATTCCTCCCTCTTTATCTACAGCTTCGATGAGCACGATGAAGAAGCGGGGCCAAATCTAGTGCCCAAACGTGTTGTTATTGTGTGATTAGCAAATTGCTGACAATAATCATTGAAACAGGGTAAATATTACTCATTTTTGAATTGTTAGCTAAACTAAATAACGATTAATTCAGGTTCTCTTACAAGGTAAGGAAATTTCCTCACGGGCTCAACCAATCGCTAACGACAAGGCTTCAAATAGTAGCGGTAACTTTCGGGCTTTACGAGACTGATTAGACCACTTGGTTATCGAATGTGGATGGTTTTGGTGCAAAAGAAGTTTCTGTTGTTCGTTTCAGTTGTACCCAACGTATGAAGTGGTGCGGCGAGGAATTCCTTCATTATGGACTCGATATTGGACGGTTTTACGTATATATAAAATTTTATAACCCTTGAAGTGGTTTTCCCATTGGGTTTTCCACATCTTCGTGCAAATGCAAAGGGTAGTTTTGAATATCATTGGATTCCTTATGTGAATTTGTCTGATTGTCGGCATGAATCGAGTTGCAGGGTCGAACTACGTGTGGATAATGGCACGTACATGATAAGGTAGCCGTAGCCATATCAGCCAACTTGAACTCACCGTTAAGGAAAGATCGCATGTAGGGTGAAAGATCTCTTTCACCTATTATCGAGCTGTGTGTAAATCAATATCCGACGTGTATGAACGGTCAATCCAAATCGTGTTCGAGGGCCCTATGCATGGCCATCTCGCGGCGGTGTCATAATTGTTCTAGCCCATACGTGAATATGTTCAAGGTAGATACGCTGCCAAAGGGGTTCGCTGAATACATGCCACGCGCTTTGCGGTGGAACTTGGTACTATCCCCTCTAGCCTAGAACATATTCACGTATGGGCTAGAACAATTATGACACCGCCGCGAGATGGCCATGCATAGGGCCCTCGAACACGGTACGTTGCCAAGGTTCAACTGGCCAACTAGGCCCGTATGCAATGGTCTTTCTTGTCCCATTTGGATAATAAAGTTCAGCAAGGCTGGGATCAATCGGCGGGGGATCTACCACAAGGCCGGTCGTAACACCAACTGTGAAAAAGAAGTT
This sequence comes from Xylogone sp. PMI_703, assembly GCA_021399445.1. Classification (NCBI taxonomy): domain Eukaryota; kingdom Fungi; phylum Ascomycota; class Leotiomycetes; genus Xylogone; species Xylogone sp. PMI_703. The sequence continues at coordinate 3,655,807 of JAJTUQ010000006.1, read as the reverse complement.
ACGGATAGCTGAAAACATAGGGCTAGTATCTAAAAAGATAAATTTCTGTTAGAATTCTAGCTTGATAATAAATAAAGGTTATATGTAGATTCATGAATGTTGTTCGAATCAGTGTGTCTTCATATCCCCTCCCCCTTCTCAGATCGCTTAAGCTTCGTCACATGAATCATCTGATAATACTTGAAACCACCATCAACTCCCCATATAGTTATACAGTCGCATTAAATTACATTCTTATTGCTGTAAGTAGTATTGATTTGGTTTAACAAACAGTGATATGTTCTATGATATCGCTAAAATATATACTGCCACATACCTTGTTAGTACTCTCTATAACATCAGGCAAAGAATACTTACGGGAATATACAGGTATGGAACCTCTTTCTCGTACTGCTTCCAGGCATCGCCGTACCGTCGTCGGCACTTCATCACATCACGTCTTGTTCGATGGACAATCATGATGCAGAAGAAGACGGGATAAAACCAGGGAAAAGGGCTCCTAATTGGCAATCAGTAGTGGTCTAACTACGAACCGCAAATGGCGTTGCAGATACGCATTATATGTACGTCGCAGACTTACTTGAATCCAGTGATCAATCCCCAACAGATTGCAAAGAACGCGTCGCATGTATAGTGAGGCTTTCGCGCCATGCCAAACCAGCCATCAGCAAGAATTCGATCGCTTGTTGAAGTCTTGATAGCCTTCGGATTTTGAATGATCTGCCACGGCAATTGAGGGAAAGTATTGCGATGGACAAGTTGACCGCGCTCCATCTGTCGAAACCCATTCTTCTGACTGTTGCATGTGTCCCAAACCCAGTACATAAAGAGATATGCTAGGAACAATGTTGTTAAAGCGTATGGATTCCAGTGATATTCAGCAGGATCTCTGTTGGCTAAGTATAAAGTACAATGACAGTATGAGAACGGAACTCCCGCAAGGTTCCAAAAAGTCAACATGAATCCCAGTTTCTCGAAGTACATATCCCTGAATGAGGAATTGTCAGTAAAACTAAAACTGCAATCACTGCAATGTCGAATTAATGGTCAGGAAGCTTACCAGCTTGTAATGATCAACTGCTCTGCTTTAGCGCAAGCATTTGCATACAGAAAATGCGCCATGACTAGGAACATGACTTCACCCGAGACATATCCGTATGTCTCATACTGGCGAACGGCAGCAGCAGAACTTAGTAAAAAGAGAATAAACCAAGGAATCCTAACTTCGTAGAACATCTTGAAGTCGAGTATCCCAATTCGTGGGTTCAGCTCGGCGCCCATGAAGAAGTCATAGACTCGATGGCCAGTTAGGCGGTGTGTCCGCCCGCGCCAGAACGCAGAGAAATATGCAATGAAGCTGTTAAGAAAACCCGATATGATAGCCACTGACATGATGTGCCCGAACTCGTCAATTATTGTGTAGAGATAGAATACCCCGGTGACGTGAAGGATGGCAGCGAGTAAGATAGTAGCATAAAAGCTACAATAAGCGGAGCAGTAATACTTAAGCTGTCTTCCACTTTCATGTGGAAGAGGCTTACCATATCCCCAGATCCCCGGCATGAAGCAATAAAATAGAGCTTCCACGATGAAGAACGACCAGTATATCGTCCACGCCCTAGATGTTGGAAAAGCGCCCTCATAAACTAGACTCAACAGATCGCGGCTAAAGTCCGACCAAGTCTCTGTAGAGCTGGGTAGAGGCAGTTGTCCATCGTAGTATGTTGCTCCAATCCACATGTAGTACATGAGGGAGGGATAACCTATCATCAATGCAGCCGCTCCTAAAGAGCCTCCAAACTCAAATTCGACCGGCTCTCCTGATTTTCCCATCATATCAGCTTGCGCGGGATGGTCCTTTGTAGAACTCATATGCAATTGATAATATTATGGAATAATGTGGGATTTGATTTATCTTTGTGAACGGTGATTTTGAGAGAAGTGGCAATTTCTGGCGGTGGGATACCTGTAGGAACTATTAGTTTGGCTTCATTCGGTAGCAAATGCAAAAAAAGTTATACAAACCAAAGGTAATGACAGTGAGTAAATCCCCTTTTAGCATACGGCTGCAAAGATCAGGCCAGGTGCAGCACAATACAATCATACTCTACATGTTTGAGAAATGGCAAGAGGAGAGGGATATAAATATTTGAAATGAAATTAGAAAAATGAGCGTAGAAAGCTAGATGAAATTAGCTCGGCATTGCTTGCCTTGATCCTGTTTACCTCATATAAGTCACTTTACGTGATACAGCCTGATACATGATTACAGACTAGGCAATAATATGATGAGCATTTTTTTCGTTCATCTCGTCTTGGTCTCCCTTTCTACATACGAGCATGACTGTAGTCGAGGAAATTTACAACGAGCCAATCAAGGCTCGACTTAGCTCGTCAGCCAATGTGGGTGGACCTTGCGAACTGAGGAATGAGAGAACGAGCCAATCGCTCGCAACGGAGAGCTCCACAGTAACTTCGGGCAGTTTATACCGAACACTTCTTCATCCTTGTTAACTTTCCACGACTCAAATTGATATCAGCCCTCGGGACTTGACACGCTCTCAGCTCTGCGAGTCAGTATTTGATTCACTTTATAATAAATCAAGAACTGTGCCGCTTTCCCGAGAGACTGTACCTGCATTAAAGCTATCATCGGCAAATAATTATCCACCGAATGTATGGTGAGGCAAGGAAACGGCAGCGGACCAGGTCCTTCACAGGTTGCTGGACGTGCCGGTCCCGTCGCGTCAAATGCGATGAGAACCTGCCTGCCTGCCATAGATGCACGCAGCGAGGAGTCCATTGCGAGGGATATGGCGTTCGCCTGAGCTGGTCGAGGTACGCTCCGGATGAAGCGGATGACAATCCAGAAGAACATGATGCATACAAGCCAAGCAGACGCACATTTCCTCATGACGGCTCATCAACAGTACCCCGTATATCATCTCCAGAGCTAGACTCCATGTTGGAAAGACTCGATGATTATCCGACAAGACGCCCGCGAGTGGAAGCAGGTCTCTTTTCCGTGTTTCCAATCCATGGAATAACCCGTCTGGAGCCCGAAGCAGATGCACCAGAGCCAAACACAGCGACAAGATCTGCTACCAGTGATATTTCCAGCATTATCTCCAACAGCCCTGTGCCCAGCTTCCATACCTCAGCCAACTCCGCCAACGCTTGCGAGGTCGTCACTCCAGGCTTGCTTTTGCCGAACAGTCCTCATCCAAGAATCCCAGGTCCGGAATCTAACGTGACGAGTCCATACCACAATACGCAAGAACTAGGAGAACTTGGTAATGCCAGCTTTCCGCCATATTCAAATACATACGAAAAGTCAAACCAACCGTTGAATATACCTACTCGTGAAAGAGTCGTAGAAAACGAGCCAGAATCAACAGATGCTTTTTCAGAAAGCAACCAAGGAACGCGTCGGACAACTGAATCTCCGGCAGAGTCGAGCAATACACACCCAGCTCTCAAGAATCAATATTGTCAGCCTCATCCTCCTCGCCATCTAGATGTGCTCTCTGTGCCAGCAGATCAGAAAAGATTGATACATCATTGGCTCACATTTGTGAGTGGAAAGTTGGTTCTGTTAGACGAGCCACACAATCCATGCCGCACAATGATGCTTCCTATGGCACTGAAAGGGTTGCTTTCTAGCTCAGAAGAGTCCACGGCTGATATTGTCACCTTCCACGGGGTCTGTGCCTGCTCGGCGTACAGCCTTTTCGAATTAGGCGGACGAAAGAGCGAAAAGGACCAGCAACTTGCACTCCAGCATGATCAACTAGCTATCACTCACCTACGACACAATCTGGCTCAAGCAGATAGGCATGATGACCAGTCGTTTGCTATGGCTATTATGGCGTGTATTGCAGTGGATGCCATCTCCGGCACACCGCAGCGGTGGCGAACGCACGTTGCTGGTGGGCTTGCTTACCTGACCAAGCTACGATCGAGAGGTGTTAGCAAAGAGATCTCATCGGCCTTTCATCAACATATCGTATCCATGGCGATTCTGTGCGACTTCGATGTCCCAGCTGATCTAAAGACCTTTTTGGATGATGGAGAAAGTCTCGAATTTTCGTTTCCGTACTATGGCGCCTCGGGCTCCTTCCTGCGAGCCCATGACCGTATGAACACCATGGCGACATCAGAAACATCATATGATGCACGGGAGATCGACTTATTCGAGTTGCAGCTTTATCTAGACTTCCCTGCGATGACACAGAGCAGCCCGAACAAAACTCACAGCGCTATTCTCCATCACGTGTCTAAGGTATTTTATTATGCCGGACTTGTATTTTTCCAACGCAGAGTTCGACGAGCATCTAGCGATGCAGTTCAAGAGCTTGTGGAGCGAGGTATCGAAGAACTAGAAGCAATTGAGCTACTTAGCAAAGGATCGTCGGGAAGCATGATGATGTGGCCTGCGCTGGTATTAGGGGCCGAGTGTGCCACCCCGAACCTGCAAGATCGTATGCGTGTATGGTTCAAAAGTAGGAGGCGATTGGGGTTCAGGAATGTGATTGTGATGGATGAGCTGATACATACACTGTGGGCTAAACGGGCTACTGGTGACTCGGAGGTCACATGGCAAGACCTGATTGCCACGAATCGTTTTGATGTTTTTAGACTTTGAACATAGCGCGTACCTGCATACTTCCTTGGCTGGTAAAACTTCATCTGTGCTTGGTATGGTCCAAGATGAAATGCGGCAACTGGGTTATAATAATATGACGGTGCTAGCCTGTGGATGAAAGTCTATAACAGCCAGCGTATATAGCGACATAAATGGATGCTTGGTGTCTCCCAGTTTGGGCAGCTCCGAACCATGATTGCATTAACGCCACTGTGGTACAGCGTAGTGATTGTTTGCAGCACGCTCGAGTCTTCTCTTTACGCATCCGACGCAGATACTATCGGTCCGTCCCTCCAACATTAGAATCATGCCCTTAACGACAGTAGCTCCAGACGTACGGAGGACGCGGTAAATAGTCATGAGATTCTGCTAAGGCGCTAAGAGCCACTAGCTCCTTTTAGCTCCTCGCTTAACTCCGCTTAGCTTTACTAGTATTCAATTTCCCTTCCTTACCCCACATTATACTCTTTCAACTCCATGTATTTACTCTATATTCTACTCTAAATATGGCTGAATTAGCTCAAAATGAGCCTTCTCCGCATTTTAGGCAAACCCAGAATGACCTTGGAGCTCGAATTCAAGCTCTAACTTTGTTTGAAAGGAAGGTTCCAATACCTGAAATCACAGAGACTACAGGAGTTTCAAGGGCATAACTTTACTGGTACAAAAAGACTGTTATTGAGCATGGATATGATCTAACTGTTAGTAAAATAATCTTTCTTAAATATGTAGAAGATGCCCCAAGATTAGGACGGCTAGTGAAAGTTATAAAAGAGGTATAAAAACAAGTTATAAAAGTTGTTTCAAAAAACTTTATAACCTAATAATATTCTACAGAGGCAATTAGTTATATATTATCTAAGATTAAGACTCAAATATTAGCTAAGACTGTTTGGAATATTCTGCATTCTTTAGGCTATTCACCTTGTAAATCTACAACTAAACCTGGCCTTACACTGACGAATAAAGTTATTAGATTATAATGGTACTTAAAATATAAAGACTGGACACTGGAAGATTAGAAGAACGTTATTTAGTCTGATGAAACCTTTGTTACTTTTAGGAGTCAGCGAGACTGTATAAAAGTCTGGAGATTAACTTCAGAAGCTTATAAACATTACTGTGTACGCCAAAGATGGAAAGGATTTCAAGAGTTTATGTTTTGGGGTTATTTTTCTTATGATAAGAAAAGCCTTTACCATGTATAAGAACCTGAAACGAAGAAGGAAAAGAAAAAAGCGGAAGCATGGATAAAATTTAAGAACCAAGAGTAGGAGCCAATTAAAAAAGCTGAATAAGAGTTCTTGACTAAAATGTATCGCCTTGGAGTTACTCGGAATAAGCTAGGAAAGAAGCCTGAATGGAAATTCACTGAAAAGAGGGGAAAGCTAGTTAAAGATTCCTCGGGTGATATTGATTGGTATCAATATAATCGCATTATTCTTGAAGGAAAGTTACTCCCCTTTGTGAAGGAGTGTATAAAGGATAGGCCAAAAACAATTGTTCAAGATGATAACGTTTCATCACACCGGCATTGGATCCAAAAGGAAATTTTCAAAGCTTAGGAAGTTCAACAGCTATTATGGCCTTCTAATTCTCCTGATCTGAGTGCTATAGAGCCTCCATGGTTTCATATGAAACGCCAGACAAGTAAACACGGGTACGTTAAGTCAAGGCAAAAACAAGACTGGATTGATTGTTGGGAAGATATGCCACAGAAGAAGATTCAAGCTTGGATTAAAAGGATTCCGGAGCATATAAAGAAGGTTATTGAATTAGAAGGTGGGAATGAATATCCAGAGAGTAGAACAGGTGGTGCTGGACGTCGTAGAAATCCGAATAGAGTCAGACTGTAGAGTCTACATAATATTCAGTATAAATTTGTATGGGGAGTAATGTGACCCTTTACCCCTGGCACATATCCCTGTCGGTGTGGCCCTTAGCGCCTTGGCATAATCTCATGACTATTTACCGCGTCCTCCGTACTACACTCTGCAATAAGAAAAGTGTATGGGGCCTGGCACAGGGGAACGGAGCGCGCGGAGATAATCATCGCTGATAAGAAGGCTGACTCGCACAATCCTAGTCGTGCCCAGGACGACGCGGCAGAGCGAGGACGGCATGCTGGAATGCGAGGTCACAAGCGGGCAGACCGCTGGTAAGGACGGAATTGCCAACCAATTCGTATTCATTGCGACCCATGGATTAGATGTGGAATGAGATCTCCTGCACGCAGCCTAATCAACCCCAAGAATACGGCAGTTCCTCCGAGATCAATGTTATTGTTACATCCGACGTGACGCATCTTATCACGGATTGGCGCACCGGCGTACGAGTATCTGTTCCGAAATACGACATGATTGTTTCTCTTAAAGAGATGCACTGCACCCACATTGTGCATGAGTTATCCAGTTTTTTCTGGTGTTTCAATGGCTTCCAATATACTTGTTTGCCTTCAGATTCAGATGCCGAGTTGTTAACTGGTACTCGTATTAGGGAAACCGCGTTTTCTATACTGAGTAGCCAGTCCCATCAACATCACGAAGCAACTTACCCAAACATGACATAAGCTTGCACGTTATAATTAGCTGCTAATAAGTTGGCGCGTTAATAACGTGAAGTGAGTAGACGCTTTCTTATCGGGTGTTTCCGCCCCTCAGCGGGGTACAGCAGTGTCTCCAGTGTCTCCATATCTCCAGTGTTGCCAGTGGATCCTCGACTGTTGCTCCTTCGCATTATCCCCGTTTCGGGATTTGCCTCTCTCCAAGATTCCTAACCCTCTGGCCTATGGAGGCTGTCATCAGCCTGACTACAAGTCCTTATTGGCAGAAGATACCATTCAATGGCACTGGCATTCCGCTTAGTAAGGATTACGGTAATTCCGTGCTTATGGGTCGTTCAGCTTCGTTCCAGAGGCGCTCAATGTTAGATTCCGGTAGCTCTAGTATCAATGTCTTTCCGGAATGTACTCGGAACCAAGCTGCACCTCCACCATTACCATCCAAAGTTAACCGCTTCACAGACAACACAATTTCCGCGACCAGAATGTAAATTTTAAAAGCTGTCAAACTCAATATATCACTAAACCTTCCAGTACCCCTACCAACTTTATTATCCAAAGAGAGAGAGCCAATTTCTCCTGCAACCGCGGGCCGCGGGTCGATGTAACCGCGGTAAGAGGGAGGAGCTCCAAGACCAACAACCCCGCAAACCTCCGCAACCTCCATGATGATGCAGCCAGTAAGCCGGGAAGCCAGGTGGGAGTTCGACATTGCCAGTACTGGGTTAGTGACCCAGTTCAATCCCCAGCAATGCCACCCTAGGGCTGAGCCTTTGCGCTCTCTATCCGCATATAGCTACCAAAGTCATACGTCTCCGAGTACGAATCAGAGTCCGTTCCAATCATCCACGCAGCCCAGACCTGATGAAATGCATTCAATCCGGAATACATTCTCCCCCTCACGCCCAGGCGTTAGGGTATAAGTCGGAGTTATGCGAACTGTATAAATAGTCTCTGGCCCTCAGTACTTCCTTCTTCTACGACATTACCATATTAGGCCCGAGTAGAGCAAAGTAACCTGCCTGTATCTTAACTTCACAATGGCGCCTTCAGCAACAACCCAAGAGAGTACTGATAGCTCAGCTAAGATTTCCTTTGACAAGTTCCAAAACATCATCAACGGGAAGCTCGTCTCCACCTCAGAGACTCGTCACGGGATCAATCCAGCTACCGCAAAACCAAATCCTCCAGTTCCAGTAGCAACATCGCAGGATGTCGACGATGCTGTAGCTGCTGCCAAGGCAGCATTCAAGACATGGTCGAGGACTAGTATTGAGGAGAGGAGGGAGAAGATCATTGCATATGCCGATGCTTTGAAAGCGCACGCTAACGATTTTGCAAAGCTGTTAACCATGGAACAAGGGAAACCAGTACGCAATATCCTTGAAGAACAGTGAGTCCATACACAGGCTGACAATTTCAAAAGTTCAAGTTCGCTGCTGGCGAAGTCGACAGTGCAGCCCGATGGCTCAAGGAAACCGCGAGGATGGATGTGCCAGAAGAAGTCATGGAGGATACTGCCGACCGAACAGTTATCACGAGATACACCCCATTAGGTGTCGTCGTTGGTATTGTTCCATGGAATTTCCCTGTTCAGCTAGGTGAGCAGTCATCTTTTATCCTTCTACGCATTCTCCTACCTAAATCACGTTATTAACAAGTCGACAATAGCATGTGGAAAGATCGGGCCAGCGCTTTTAACTGGAAATTGCATCATCATCAAACCTAGTCCATTTACCCCATACTGCGGTCTAAAATTAGCAGAGCTTGCGCAACAATTCTTCCCACCTGGAGTTTTCCAAGCCCTTAGTGGTGGTGACAACCTGGGTCCGTTACTTACGGCCCACCCTGGCGTTGACAAGATTAGCTTTACGGGTTCAACCGCAACCGGAAAGAAAGTCATGGAGAGTGCCAGCAAGACATTGAAGAGAGTTACTCTTGAACTGTATGCAATTACCACTGTGATCCTGTTCACTGTGAGATACAGATTTAACTAATAAGATAAACAGTGGCGGTAATGACCCCGCGATTATCTGCAAGAGCGTCAACATCGAGGAAATGGCTCCCAAGGTAGCACTATCCGCACTCTTCAACTCCGGCCAAGTCTGTATCGCCATCAAGCGCATCTTCATTCACCAGGATATCTACGACAAGTTCCGTGATGCAATGGTTGAGTTCGTCAAGAATATCAAGGTCGGCGACGGCATGGAAGAGGATACTTTCCTCGGCCCCGTCCAGAACTCTATGCAATATAACCGAGTGAAGGGATTTTTCGATGAGATTGAGAAGCAAGGCCAGAAAGTTGCCATTGGCGGCAAGGTCCCCGAATCTTCTGGTTTCTTCATCACTCCAACTCTCATTGAGAACCCGAAGGACGACTCGCGTATTGTTGTTGAAGAGCCTTTTGGTAAGTTAGCCACAACTGATCTAGAAGAAATTAAATCTAACCAAAACTTAAACAGGTCCAATCTTGCCACTTCTGTCCTGGTCCGATGAAGAGGATGTGATCGAACGAGCAAATAATACCAGAATGGGTCTCGGAGCCTCAGTATGGTCAAAGGACCTGGATGAAGCTAGTCGGATTGCCAAGCGCTTAGAGGCTGGTAATGTATGGGTTAACTCGCATCTCGAACTCGAACCAGCATTCCCATTCGGAGGCCACAAGGAAAGCGGGATTGGAAGTGAAGGCGGCCGGGCTGGACTAATAGCTTATTGCAACACTCAGACGCTGTATCTGAAGAAGAAGGCGGGGACAAAGTTGTAAAGCAAATTATCAAGTAAATTAATCATATTCTCATATAACGGCCTTGCTCTGGTTCCCGTAATCATGTTCTTTTGAATAGCAGTGAATGAACCCCGACTCTAGAATTTTTCTATTTCATCTCTATAGTTTTCTTAAAATGAGCGTAAGCATACATGAAGAAACTCGTGACTGCCATGAACCAATAAGAATCCCCAAAATTAGGGTGCGTCTCTAAAGGCAGAGGAAGCATCCAACTTGTCCTGCAAGGCCTTCTGGGAATTCGACAGTCTCGGTCAGAAATGTAACCGATGGCGATCCGGTGCAAGAGGAGCTCTTGTAGGCAGTGCAATTGTTGACCTCAATCACTCCCTGGTCAAGTCGGCCAGCATTGACGACGGAGGCGTTTGTTGCCTTTGTCCAGGCTGGGTTGGGGTCTGGGTACTGTTAGATTCGTCCAGTTTCAGAAATTTAAAGTCTCAATTACCTTGGGAAGTAACGAAGTGGACACCGAGATCTATTAAATGGACCATTCCGAAATTGGTTCCTGGTGGGTTGTTGATGGATAGGATGGCATCGGCGTTGACCTAGAAGTTCGATTAGTTCGACTATTCATTTTATCGATAAATTAGTCATTTACCATTTGCAGAAAGCCAATGAAGGCAGCGGCAGAGAGGATTTGGAACTTCATGATTGTTGGTAGAGTTGCGAGAGGTTGATTATAAGCTGGCTGAGGTGGAACTGAGAATTGTTGTCGATAGTGAGAGGTTATCAACTATCCTTATATATTCCAGAGATGAAGTATCGGCAGAGTTTATCCATGGATATTACCTTATTGCCGCTTGCAGAATGTAACGTCTCAGGGATCTTACGGATCTCCGTGACATCAAAAGAGGTTCATCTGAACACTCCAACAGTAGGGAAAACAGCCTAAAAAGGCTAAGTTGATCCCAAATCTTGATGCCAAGCAAAATGGTACAACTCAGGAAGTATACAACCCATCGATACTCCTAATAATTACTCCGTTGTATCTTTGCGAAACAAGCTGCAGTCAGCTGACGATATGTCAATTATTCGTTGCTTCTCTCTATTTCAGCATTAACCGCTCGTGTAAGACGAAAGGTGCTAAAAAATCTATTATACTCTAGATAGGGCCGATAAGTTTTGATTCGAAAAGCACGATCCGAAGAGGGTAATGCGGACTCTTTGACCAAAGTTCAACAGTATAAACCCAATTATCGGTACAAGATCTTCACCGCTTCCTCCTCCAGATTAAACGTCAATCTTATCGATTAGGGCTGTCGTCATCATTGTTAACCATGCAGTTAACAACATCAAGTGGCTTCTATAATTAACTTGAACTATGCCCAGCCATATTAACCGTTTAAACGGAAATAAGCATATATAAATCGCCTTATACACCTCAAGCTTTCACAATGAACTACTCTACGCTTTTTGGGAAAGTAAAGAGAGCAACGAAGCGGCTCCCGGTCCGGCCGTTTCTCTTGTACGCCCTGGCCAATGGGCACGGCCTAAGGAAGCGCCAATGAGATGCTTCAGGAGTCGGAAGTAGTCATCCTGCCTCGAGAGGTATAACTTAGATCAGTAATTACTCGCGCCAAGAAAATAGAGTACCACCGATCTCACATACTAAGACCACATGGGATCTTTCTGAGCGCAGAGTCCCACAATAATGGAATCTCAGATCTGCCAGCTTACGCGTCGAGTTGTCGATGCTGATGTCTTCGCACGCTCTCTTTTGAAGCAAACAAATACTTATAATTCCAGTGGTTCTTGTCTGCATTTCTGCATGCCTAACATTGCTACACCAGGAACGCACTGGGCAACCGCCCATAGCTGTTAGCAGTTGGCTCATACCACATAGCTCTTTCAATGGCAATGAAATTATATCTTAGAAATAGAGAATTGCCATTGTATTTACATTGAACTGGGATGAATATATTATAAGACATTGTTTCTGGACGGACTGGAGATAGCGTGGTCGGATCTAACGGAACTCATTTCGAACAGGTATGGATTGTAATCGGCTTATGCTTTTTAGACGATGATGTGAAAGAAAAGGCGGCTATCCGGTATTGCTGCTGAATGAGATATTATGTTCAACGGTTAGGCTTAGTGCATATGGTACTAAGCGTATGTAGTGTTCACCTGCATCGATTGGGAGAGATATCAGGAGTAAATCTAACATTAGAACCCTAAATAAATAAGGTTATTCTTACCTAGGAGCCGTATCCATAGGCTAAATCAAGTTATAATATAGCTTATCTCGACCAGGAGAATATCGGCAAAAGGCTATAGCCATTTATAGATGACCCGGTTGGTTAATAACATTATACTCATTATTTACAAGGACTTTTAGCTAGTACTTTAAATACCATATACTCCTCGCGTTCACACAAATTACTGTTATCATAAAAGATATAATGATATGACTTATCCAATCGATCCTGCTTTAAGCCAAGCTACTTATTGGAGTCGTATCTACGTAGTTTAGTTGCAATAAAATCTCAACGAATTCCTACACTTTGAGACTCCTCAGAGAGTTCAATATTCTTCACACTCTTGAATTGTCTCATTAGCTAATTCAGACGTGACCCCCATGGAGCCTTTAATATAGATCGATAATATTACGAGCTGATAGACCTCGTTTTCAGGCTATCCCGGATTTATACTTATCTTCATCCATACCTAGAAACTCTATGCCTAAGCATAACGGGAGGTCTACTCTGAGTGATGTCGGAACTTCGCTTTGCTCACACCGTACAACTATTTGTTTTCAGTGGGAACGGAGTTGTGTTTCTACCACGGCAGAGCTGCGCCGAATGGCGGAAGTGGGCCCAGAACTGAACGGATGATGGAGCGACTGGGTAATTCAAGTAACACACAACCATTACGATGAATTTAAAATGATTCTAAAAATTGTATATATTAGATTGAAGAAAATGAAATATGCAGATGGGAAGCTGGAAAGATATCGAAAATAATAAGTTTTACATCCGCGAAAACCATCCAGTATGAGGCCAACACGAGATCTAGGGCCAATTGGCTATTTTCTATGGCAGCGGTAAGATGCGATGCAATATGCCAAGGGGCATTGCACTTCCTTTTTGAAATATGCGTATATATCTAATTTTTCTACAAAAGCATTCGGCAACTCGGTGTTAAGCATATTCTGGGAGTCCCTGGGGACATGAATCTCGAGTTGTTAGGTTATATTGATGATGTCGATGGGCTGGATTGGGGTCAGTACAAATTCAATTCAGACATTAGGTTAGCTGGTATGTTGACGGATTTTTATAGGCGGGACTGCAAACGAGCTTAATGCTGCATATGCTGCTAATGACTATACCAGGATCTCCGGGATCCCAGATGTTGGTAAATTAGAGTACTTAACAGTGATAACATACGGCGTCTTTGACCTGAGAAATAGTTGTAACCACCATGGGAGTTGGAGAATTAAGCGCAATTAACGGTGTTGCTGGAGTTTATGCAGAAATATGGCACCAATATTACTTGCGCCTGTTCCTGAAACTGTTTGAATAGATGTGATTCTAGATGCTTCAGACTCGCCCTCCAAGTCTGCTGACCTTGTGAGTCCAAAAGCAAGATTCCTTCCCAGCTCTAGGAAGACTGGTTCCCCAGCGATGCTTAGATACTCATGTCTCGTATCATCGTTAGCTGAATGCAGCATTTCCTCAACATTTTCGACCACGGGTAAAGGCCATGGGTTACTTTCTTCTGTACGGTAGACGCCGGCTCCAAGGTTTACTTTCTCTGTTCGGGAATCGACGTTAAACGCAGTGATAAGTGCGAAGACCTCATCTGCTGGGACCTCGGGTAGATCTGAAAATGCAGAATTCGTCTTGTTAGTATCTTGGAACGCAGATATAATACCAGGTTTGCTCTGGAAAGTCATCGTTTTTGTAAGAGATGGCCACAGCTTCATACTCTGCAGTAGTGAGCGTTTGCTTGGTCTCAACCGGAAACAAGCGGCAAAATAGTTATATTAATAAGATATTCTACAACCCTAACATAATTAATGAGATAAGATATACTCTTTGGTTATAGCTAGTCTGTTTAAGGCAGTGGCTTCAAAATTTCAGTTGCTTACATGTACAGAATTCGGACCTGCTCCCTTGCACGGCTCGCAATGCCCGGTCACCTGATCATCCCTGGTTAATCTCCATACCAGCCCGTGTAGAGAAAGATGGACCAAGCGTCCCCGGGCCTTTTAACCCTCCAAAGAATGGTATAGAACTTAAAGCTAGGAGATGAACCGCGGCTACAGAACCGCTGGGCGGCAGTAGAGCGCGTCACTTCCAGTAACTAGATCTACAGAAAAGGGTGGTCTCTCCTGTTATGTTTCCATATATTGATCTTTTAGTACTACTATCCCAATACGTTCCCAATCATCGTTGTTAATATTTGTTACATTATACAATGTTGACCAACCTTAAGCACGAAGATATTGGCGAGTCATGTGAAACCGAAGTGGTCAACGTCAACTCCGACGGAACCACATATGACACCGAGAGGGATGCCGAGGTTAGCTCACACAATCAGCTTGCTCGGAAGCTTAAGAGTAGGCATATGCAAATGATTGCCATTGGTGGCTCCATTGGTGGTGGTCTTTTCATTGGTTCTGGTAGTGCGTTGTACACTGGTGGCCCTGGATCTTTGGTCATTGACTTCATGATAATTGGTGTCATGCTGTTATTCACCCCTTAATGCTCTCGGTGAGCTTACTGTCATGTAAGGCACTACTCTTGCGTAGGATAAGTGTTAATCCACTTCGGTGAGAGTAAAAATAACAGGTTCTGTTATATAGGTATCCTGTCAATGGTTCATTTTATGCCTACTCCGTTCGCTTCATTGACCCTGGATGGGGATTTGCAATGGGCTGGAATTACGCCATGTCCTACCTTGCAGTCCTTCCCTTTGAACTTTCCGCTGCGGGTGTGTCAATCAGCTTTTAGGACCCTGATAATGCTAAGTACAATGTTGGCATTTGGATTACAGTCTTCCTCGTCTTCGTCACAGTTATTAACATATTCGGGGTCAAACCCTATGGTGAGGTAGAGTTCATTCTGGGACTCGTAAAGGTCATTGCTGTTGTAGGGTTCATAATCACAGCGATTGTCATTGACACCGGGGGTGTACCAACTGATAAGAGGTCCCAACGATTCCGTTATCCATATCAATCCAGGAGGACTGCTGACGAGATTATAGGGGATATATTGGAGCACGATACTGGCATTCACCAGAACAGGCGTTCAAGAATGGATTCCAGGGATTCTGCTCTGTTTTTGTTACTGCTGCGTTTGCTTTCGGTGGAACTGAGTTAGTCGGTCTAGCTTCTGCAGAGGCAGCGAATCCAAGAAAGAGTATTCCGAAAGCTACCAAGCAAGTCTTTTGGCGGATTACTCTGTTCTTCGTACTGTCTCTCTTCCTCCTCGGGCTCATCCTTCCTTCTAGCGATCCAAACCTCGCGAAGGCATCCGGAACTCGCACCGCATATTCCCCATTTGTTCGTTCGTTTGAATATGCTGGTATCACAGTCCTTCCATCCAGATTCAATGCAGTCATTATGATTTCTATTATCAGTGTTGGCACTGCTTGCACTTACGGGTCAACCCGAACCATTCAAGCTCTTGCACAGAACGGTATGGCCCCCCGTATTTTTTTCGAAGATTGATAAGAAAGGCCGTCCTTGGGTTGCACTTACTGCCGCTCTAACTACCGGTCTCCTTGCATATATTAATATTTCGCTCACGGGAGGAACAATTTTCAACTGGGTTTTAGCTCTTTCTGGATTGTCAAAAATCTTCACTTGAGGTTCTATTTGCGCCGCCCATATTCGATTTCGCTGGGCATGGAAGCACTCTGGTCGATCAGTTGATGATCTGCCATTCCAATCTATGTTCGGGGTTATTGGCAGCTGGATTGGCCTGGCCATGAATATTTTACGCTTAATAGCTACATTCTATATCTCTCTCTATGTATTTACCCCCGTCCTCTATATTAGATAATTACTAACGCCTTGCGCAGCCTGTCGGAGGACCTCACCTGAATATCAAAATCTTCCTCGAGAACTACCTCGCAGCCCCTGTTGTGCTCCTTCTCTTTGTGGGTTATAAATTGACAATGCGAGAATGGAAGATGGGTGTTGACCTTAAGAATGTGGATTTGGATTTTTATCGGCGCACGGAAGATTAAAAAACTGAGAAAGATCTTTCGGAGGGCGTCACGGTTGTGATAGCTTTTTAACAAAGTCATGCTTTTAGGGCTTAGATTCTACTTTATTATTCCTGCACATGACCCTGAATATTCATAGAAATTATGATAAGTAGAGGTTCTCTATGGGAAGATTCATAGTAAACTTGATACCTGATGTGCACTCTTAAAATCCTAGTTGTACATATACAAATAACCTTTTCATTTACATGCCTGGTACTTTGTAGATAGGATAAAGACGCATTAGTTGGTCATAGTGCGTGTCTCAGTCCCACCAATTAAGCTTATTATCTTCTCTTTCGCGTCGGTCCCTTGGAAGAATCGGCAGTCTAGTTACCGAATCGGGATCCCACGCCGCCCCGCCCTCTTTCATTTTAGCCAGCCGAACGTGTAGATATTTTTAGACAAGGAAGCGATTAGGAATGGGAGATGCAGCTTTAGATCCTCATGCGATAATCACCTGTTTTCTGAGCCAGCTGGGAGCAATTTTAGCCCGTCTCACTCCATGTACTGGTAGTTATTAGGCCTGATATACTCTGAGGAGAAATGATTGCAGTCGGATCTCTGGGCATTCCCTATTATCTAGAACCTACCCACCTTTTTGAACCTATCAAGATATCGTGAAGGTATTTGTTCTTACTTCCCTATCAAACTTATACAAATCCTTGATGGAGTTGAGTCAAGTACTTTCAGTCCATTCGCTATGATTGGGTACCGGACATCACCAATAAAATACTGATATGAACTTCAATTTGCTAAAGCACCGGTACTTATTTAATTTGTTACTACAAAAACTCGGGCTCGATTATAACCACAACTTGGCTAAGCTATTTTGAATTATTTTCGAAGGCATATTTACAGCTGGCAAAGATTAGTCGATGATGTTATCATGAATGGTTGTTTGCGCTGTGAAGCTTTATGTTCACGCCCCCAGCCACTTTATCTACTAATTTCCAATCACAAGGCAGTCGTCCTTTCGGCAAGGCTGATCCATCGATTGAATCGAACTTTTGCAGGAGTCTCACGGTGACATAGGCAATCTCAGCAAGGGCGAATTGTTGTCCGATACATATTCGGGGCCCAGCGTTGAATGGGAGGTAGTTGAATCCAAATTTGTGCCTCTCCCATCGTTCTGGCCTGAAGAGGTCAGCATCAGGGCCCCAAAGTTCTGGGTCTGAGTGCATTGTCCAAAGCTACACGGAAGAGATGTCAGTAGTGAGAAGGAGTCAGAGGCACAATATTGACGACAAGACGTAAAAGACGTACCTCCCAAGCAACAAGGTGACCTTTAGGTATAAATACTGGTGAAGTGCCATCGGAGCCACCACCCACGGGCAGTGTTGTGTCTCTAACGGCCTCACGAAAGTTGACCGGAACCGCAGGGTAGACTCGAAGAACTTCGTTCAAGCACCATTGAAGGTATGAACAGTTCTTGAGTCTGCTGAGCGTGATCTGCTTCGGTCGATCAAGGGATCCAAAGTCATCTATGATGATGTTGCGAAGCTTCGTGAAAACACGAGGATACTGCGCCAATGAGGCCAAAAGGAAGCCAAAAGTTCCCGAGATGGTGTCGCTGCCTGCTAGAAGGATGTTTAACAGCTGGGAACGGAGCTCGTGCGGATCCTTCACGTCGGCGACGATAGCATTCAGAACGACGTATTTTCCCGTTCCTGGCTTTTCACCCGAGCCACCGTCCCTCAAACGACGCTGGACATACGTATCCACGAAGTTATGAACAGCTTTACACTGTTCCTTGAATTTGCGATCGTGCGCTAGCCAGAACAGGTCACCATATATCAAAGATTTCGCCGTTGTCTTCTCTGCCTTAAAGAAAGCCTCTACAAACTGCATCATCTCCTTCTTAGAAAACAAAGTACTCGTATCTGTACTATCATTTTTCTGGCTGTGCACGCTTTCGCCAAAGAGAAATTCTGTAGCAGTATCCATTGTAAAACGTTCCAACAGCGGTTGCATATCGAAGGTCGGGGTCCAGTCACCAGGCTGCACAGCACATGGGAGGGCATCAAAAAGATTTTTGACATGTGTTTCGAAGAGCCCCAAATCAGCTATCTGTTCACGCATGAACTGCGGTCTTAGAAGAGCTCGAGAGTGTTCCCATTTAGGTCCGTTCGCCGAGAACTGTTGAAATTAGCTCTGCGTCTCTTTTAAGTCGCAAAACGTACAATACCGAGACCTAAAAGCGCCTCGAAAGCTCGTACTCTAGCCCCTGGCTGCTGAAAATCTTGAAATTGGGTTGCTAGTACAGCCTGCAGATTCTTCGGGTCGAAGGTGTAGAACCACGTCTCTCCCGGTGGATACTTTATTCGAAACGTTTTGCAGTCTCGTCCAACCTTTACGCTCATTTCTTTCTTGCGATCTAGAAAGGCATAAGATAAGCGGTTTGTCTTCATCCCATTCAGCTCAATCTTGAAATTCTGCATGCCAAATACATCCCAAGGTCGAAAGAGTGGTGCCGGTTGGCAACCGGAAGCTTTCGCCTTTGCTGCCTGTCTTACATGTGCAACTACAAAGTAGATCGTGAAAATTGCCGCCACAGCCGGCATCAAGAATAGTAGTAAGCCCATGTTGAAGAATGACTGAGATAGGGCGGTTGATGTTTTGTGTAAGTTCAACTAAGGCGACTTGCTTGTCATCTCAGCCTCAGCTTGTAAGTAGTGCCTAAGGCAGGGATTATATTTAGTTCGAAGGATTCGCCCTCAATGGGGTAAAACCGACCGTGTCTCTTACGTACAGTAGTAGTACTGCAGTACTGCTCAATTTTAACTACATCCCGCAACCATACACAAGGCTGCCCCCGTTGGTGTTGCGTTGGGAACAAGGGTGGAGATCCTTCCAGGGCAGCACTCTGTTTAACAATGGCCCGCTGACCACGACGTTACCGCGCCTGCATCGTGCTCTACGGCTGGCGCTGAGACTGCTGGCCGTCGCGGCAGATCCGACGTTTATCGAATGGCTACCACCAGTGGACTGCAACCTTCAGGTACCGCCATTCGGTCCATCGACTCAGTTGCCGAAGGACCCAATCCAACTGCTGATCAGATAATCGTCTTATCACTCACTGGGTCTTATCTGTCCCTCTGGCTGGGCTACCGTTGGTGTGGCAGTCAAGATTAACCTAACATGGAACTCATAACTTATAGCACTAACAACCAATAAATTAAAATTTTAAGAATTTTATTAATAATAAGTAATTACTTAAGGTTATTTTTTTCCTTACAAAAGTGCCTTAATTACAGGGTTAAACTTAGTCAATGGTTATCATTTTATCAGTGTAACAAAATTATAAATTGTTTATTTATTAATAAAAGTTAAGTATTATAAAAGTAAATTCAAAACTTATCAATTAATTTATTATATTCTAAATTTGTATTTATATATAAACTTGATAATTTTATTATATAATGAAGATTTGAGATATATTTCCATCAAAAGCAAAACCGCTTTTTTTATCACTAATACAACCAATTAATCATATTTCGCAAATTCCGGCTTAACACTTCTTGTTACCCCCTCTAGCTCGTACTCGTAGGTGAACTTGGGAATATGAAGGAAATGAACTAACTCATCGAAATTACATTGTAGGGCGCATTGTATTCTGGTAAGCGGAGGGTAGAGGATATTACGAATACCTCGAACTGATCTCATCGATACCCGTAAGTATATTTTCCGACTAAACATATTAACACTAGGTCTTGGATGATTGGAATAATATCGTAAGACGTTGTGAGCAGGTCTCCACTCATCCCTTTTAGTTGCTCTCCATTCCCAATCACTCTGGAAACTCCCAGAATCTTTAGGAGGGAACCCAAAATGTTCTTTTGCATAGCCATAGTAATCGTGATCCCGGTCATGCTTCTTTCTTTCTATATCCCAATCATTCTCCTTAAAGGTCAGTATGAGAAAGCCACTGTCGATTTTTGGGTGGAATCGTGCGTCAATACTGGACAGATAAGTAGCTTCGAATTCTGAGGAAGATGTGTTTAGTTGGCTAAGGACATTGCGGTACATGGTAAAGAGGCTCTCGCTGCTAGTTGCACCGGGAAAGAATGAGAGTACTGGTGACAAGTTCCTCCCACTCTCCACGTCGCCAATAATCTTATCAAGATAGTCGATCTCGTCTAATACGCTCCTCCGAAACCTTTGGAGTCCCATATTATATTTATACGAACCTTCCCAAAATATGTGAATGCAAGTGGCAACCACTTTGTAAGTTCTCTTAGAGGATTGATCAGGTTGCAAACGCAAGATGAGGTAAATAAGATCCGAGGATTGGGGATCTAAAATGAATATATCTTCGCATCCTGGACAAACAGATTCAAATGAATCTTCTGTGACCAGATAAAGAGATACATCGGATTCTCGCATCTTGAATATATGCAGGTTTCCAAACTCCCCAATGAGAACTGGCCGAGTTGGAATGGTGCAGAATCGTGTCAAATACGGGGACAATGCTCCAGTATCTTTGTCAACTGTAATTTTGTGGTTCCAGGAGATCCCCTCAGGGTAAGCCGTTGGAGTTAAATAGTTCAGATAAACGCTATTTGAGTTATTTAGAACCTCATTTTGGATAAAATTGGCTGCTTGCTGAGGGTCAAAATCTGGTTTTGTAAAAATGCGTTGCCACGACTCTTGGGATGAAGCCCAGTTTGGCACCCATGAAGGAGAAGAAGCCTGAGCTGAAACCCCCGCAGCCTTGATGAGAAGATAGGGTAAATTCAGCTTGATGATACAATAAGAAAAGAATCCAATAAACATGTGTTGAACGGACAATCTATAGTCAACAAACAGTCCATCTTTTTCCAATGTGTCAGCTTTATCCCAGAGAAGTCCAATTGTGCCAAATAGCCGGTCTCTAAGATCAGACGCCTGGGAAGTCGAGGTCAGGCGCATTATCTCAAATACGTCCTTGACTGGGATAGTTTGCTGCGCTATGTACTTAGCCCACGGGGCCGCGGTTGAATCCCAATCCGACCAAGGAGCCAGGCGTAATGGCATAAGAGCATCAGCCCAGAAGTCTATGTCGCCGATACGGATGATGGCACGTTGGGAGAGAATCAGCTCTTGGATAATCCAAACCCGAGAAAAGTAATTTCGTATCAGAAGTTTTTCTAGGTTCGGGGGAGAGTGCTGTAGTGTATTGATGGTGACCTTATCAAGTTCGTGCAATCGATGGCGGATTGGGAACTGTCCGACTGCTGGAAGTGCTAGATCCGGTCCCAGGTATACGAGAACTCTGGAGCATTGCTCATATATGTGTCTCATTCTTGCGACCTGTTCTGAACGCTCCCTAATGTCTTGTTGATTGATACAGAGTGCGTCGATCCAGAGCGTTCGTGTTCCCTTCTGGAGTCGGAAAAGTCGGAGCATCTCCCAGCAGTTCTGCGTTTGGAACAGCAAATCCCAGTATGGGCCAATAAATACGGGCTGAGAAAGCGCATAATCGCCATCTTCACCGCCCCAGGTGTAAGAAACAGTCTCATACTCAAGACAGTTGGCTTGGAAACATGTTTCTAGACATAAATGAACTAGTGAATCCTTATCGGTAGCGGGAGACAGTAATGCCAGTCGGAACTCATGTGGAGCCAACGCTGTTTGTTATGCTGGAGAGCTAACTGGTTCACTCACTTGCTGTTCCTTTTCCGATGGATCTATCATGTCCGGGAGAAAAGAATGTCCCTCTTTGATAGACTGCTCTGAAGTGGGGGCCGGCGAGGACGGGGCGTTGTCTTGGATGGGTCCGTATGACCTAGTGTACGGAACGGATGAAGGCCACCAGAGATTTAAACGCCCCGCGGGTTCATTCGTAGGGGCAAATGACGCCGGAGAGTTAATGGTGAGCTGCTTAGAGACCAGTTCCTGCCAGGGGCAACTACTATTGCAGGTTTTGCAGCAGGGGTTGTTTCCATCGACAGATATATCAGGATCCTTACAAATGATTTATGCCAGCGGCTCATCTTTTCAAAATTAGATTGTTGTGTTTGAAGACTATAAGATATCGGATATAATGGCTGCGTGTATGTGAATAAAAGAGGAAGCTTGGAGTGTTAGGTCAGAGCGCACTAATTAGGCTAGCTCACATAGAAATCGTATGGCACAGAGACTCTCTTGGTTGCTACAGTAACTAACATAATTCCCGATCTCACAACTTTCGATAACTAGTTTTAACCACAACTCACTCCAATGGCTAAAATTCCAGATTCACAAGTGTTTTTGACATTCCTCGTTCTATATTGAATGCTCAGATTCCGGAATAAATCTTGACCAAGTATGATATCAGTATTCCACAAGTTAACATAAGCACTAAGGTTAGAGAGTTGGTGAAGAGGAATGAGTAATTTGTGCGTTAAATATCCCATAGAAAAAAAACTCCGCCAAAATACACCACTTATCGTGGAGATAACAATCCTTTGATATTTGTTCCGCCAATTTATCCCGGAGTAGGAATATCTGGAACCGGTTTCAACGTGAAGTTCAAGTCTCCGTTCAAGTATCCCCTAACATGAAAATGTTCTAGATATGAGGCAGGAATCCACAACTCGAAGAAGTCCAATTTTCCTAATTGTGCTGGAGGTCCTAGCCACACTTCTTGTAGATCGGTTGGCGCAGGATCGGGACACTCATAAGCAGCTACCATAATCTTAAGATATTTAAGATTGGGCATGCTTGCAAGAAATTTCCACATGTCATTGTAGAGCCTCTTATCTTCGTCACGAATCACTGGTACACCTAAATTAACAAATTCCCACATCATCTCAATGGAACTGATAAGTGCAAAACGGTGTGGAAGAACCAGTGACGGAAAACTATATATAAGAGCCGACGCGTACTAAATTTGAAGGTTGTGGTTCTGTATAGGATATCAATTGCCTCAGAATATCTGTGGGATTGGTTAGTTGGTCAAAAGACAAATTAAACTGTGAGTCAATTACATTTGTCGGCATGTTAATAGAATAGCAAAATCTAGCTTAAGCTTGCCCATCATCCCATTCGGAGGCCCACGCGTACTCCCATCGACTGTACATGATCTACATCGATCATACCGGATATCGGGTAATAAGGCTGAGCATCCGGATAACGGTCAAGTGTGACTTGATCCCAGGTGCAAATACAATGCCACCATCGCCACAGCAAAGGCTTGCGATATCCATACTCACGCGGTGCAAAGGAAAATGCAAGGTGGATCTTGTGACAACCGAGAACAGATTCATAGATAGGATAACGAAGTTCAAGTAGTAATCTCAGCAATAAGTTCGAGGTCTGAGGGCTGGACCCTTGGAAAGTTAAAGCTCGAGCACGAGTTTTTGGAAGACTTGGTTGGACATATTTATCCCGGTATTCTCGCCGTTTTTGTCGCTTGTATTTCTGCGCTTTGATCAGAACACTTAATCTAGACCTGGATGAGCATTGAATACCGCCCATTGTCTTCCACTTAGCTGACAATTGTCACTGGAGATACAGCTGGACCCATTCTCTCATCTGAAAGATAAAGAAAGTGAGTGATTGAAAAGGAGGATACGATCGTTTATGAGCTGTTGCCAAGGCGCTTCAGCAGCCTACTGTAACGGTAGTTTCGTGGCTTTCGGGTGGTCAAAGCTTAATTATCATTCGGGGGAGCTGTATTTGGTATCTCTTCTACTGTAATGGCTCTTCCCGAGCATCAGAAGATAGTTCACAACATCATAAGCCTTGGATTTTAATATATTTCCGTCCTAGGATACGGTTAAACGGTTCAAAAAATTCCAAAGTGGCACTACAGCAAAAGCGCCGAGTGGGTCTTTGAAATTGGTCCAATGAGAATCCAAGACGTTAAAATAAACTGGTCTGATTTGGTGGATCTGATAGACCCACTTGGCGCTTTTACAGGACGCTTTTCCAGGCCCGACGCTGCACCTAAATGTGGATCAAAGGTAGATTTCGGACCCTAGATTTCTGTCCATTTACTTGTTCCTTCGGCTTAACACGACTTAGTCAAATATAGTTTCTGAATATTCTATGCCAAGTATGACTTCCAAGGTTTCCTGCAGGAAGCCTGGCCAATTGGTGGTCTTACGCACGGTTGTTTCATCGTCACGAGGCTATGCGCGCCAGCCTCAAATCCAACATCTTCTATGAATCTGCGCCTTACAGTATTTTAAATCTATGCCAACTCCACAGCCTAGTAACTGCGTAGAACCTTCTCTCTAACGATCGATCCTCAAACATAATCGAACAATGCGTCTACTCCGGTATAACAGCGGTGGCGATTTTCACCTAGACGAGTTCTATGGGAGCAATATACCCGAGTATGCTATACTTTCGCATAGATGGGGAGCGGAAGAGGTCACCAATAAGGACGTAAAGGAAGGTACGGGTAAGAGTAAGACTGGTTATACCAAGATACACTTCTGCGGGCAACAGGCAAAGCGTGACGGCTTGCAATATTTTTGGGTGGACACTTGCTGTATCGACAAATCCGATTCAGTTGAAGTTCATGAAGCTATCAACTCGATGTTTCGCTGGTATCAGCGTGCGAGTAAGTGTTATGTATATCTGTCGGATGTCTCGCGGCCCCGCTCCGATTCAGTTGACGGATTTAACGAGCCCTGGGAATCGTCATTTTGGAAAAGTGAATGGTTCACTCGAGGTTGGACTTTGCAAGAGCTTATTGCACCGTCATCAGTAGATTTCTTTTCTAAAGAGGGGGATCTCCTAGGCGACAAGAAGTCATTGGAAGGACAGATTCACATGAGGACAGAAATTCCTATCTCGGCTCTTCGAGGGGCGCCGCTGTCCGAATTCAGCGTCAAAGAGCGATTCTCATGGGCGGCAAAGCGAGTGACAACAAAAGATGAGGACCAAGCCTACTCATTATTCGGCCTTTTCAGTGTCTTCCTACCTATTATTTATGGGGAAGGCCGGGAGTATGCTTTTCAGCGGCTTCAAGAAGAGGTGGATAAGAGAGTTAAGGGGTATGAGTCTTGTAATCTTCTTAAATCCAGCGCTGAAAACTAACCAAGACTTAGAGCATCAATTGTTCCCAATCCAGAACCCACTAGTCGGGGGAATGTAACGCAAGAGAACACAAACAGGCTTGAGATACAGCCCCGCGCAACTAGCTTTAGATACTCCGTCACTTATGGAGGGAGATCAAAAATCAGGTGCTACAGATGCGATAATGGTCATCTACTCTATGCCTGCTACGCAACCTTGGATACAGTTTCCAAAGCCCGTGATCGGAGGATGAACTCTAACCGCTGTGTCAATTGTGGGTCAGAAGAGCACTGGGTAAAAGACTGTGATTGGGAGGATCTGTGGGAATTAAAAGAAGCATGACAGAGCAAACATTGGTTTTGACTTTGGGCCTTCTGTTCTGTTGAGTATTGCCCGTGTGTGCGATGATTGAGGATAGAAAGACAGACTCCACCGCATTTTGATCTGGTCTTGTATATACGTTCGAGGCTCTCCCAGTAGGACGACCTTGACGAGGGAACATGGCCCGGTCGATTAAACTGGACTTTGATGGGGAGGGCTGGTTGTACGTGGCGATCTTATTTGGAGTGATAACATTGGATTGAGATCACTGCAAGTTCCAGGTTGATCAGCTGTATATTTCGAACACATGTCTGCTCTCCAATGTGGGTTATACGTCGAATGATAGTCATTGTCACAATAGGGTAACGATATACACAGCCACCTGAAAGTTCTAAAGAAAGCACGTAAGGACAGGTACTATTAACAATGACTTCAATCTGAATGGTGATGAAATAACAATTGATTTGGATTATGTCCATAGTTGAATAATAATGGCGAGAAGGTTAGAGGTGTTGAATTAACTGTACTGGTGCGCCTATGGATCTTTAGAAGAGTCACTTTGCGTAATATTAGACTAGCGTCTCAAGGCAATGATCACAATGTGATTCTGTAGGACAACTTGTAGATAACAAAAACACGGATGGGTAACAAATTGATTACGGACCCAAAGGGAGCAGACAGAGCAATCAATATGCTGGCCTATTCACCAGCCTGTTCCATGAATCTTTAATTTCACCGGCGCTTCTTGGCTTAGGCGACGCTCAGTAGGAAGGTCGATCCTGTTCACCACCTCACAACCACTGATTGTCGGATGACGAGTCGTGCCAATCCTGTTAGTTAGAGCTTTGCAAAATGTGTAACAGGAGTAATAGGTAACAAAGCATAAAATTACATATATAGTTAGATTGAATATCTCCTCACTAACTCATACATAAATGCATTGTCCGTGGATGCTAGTATCGGTTTTTTTATCGGCATGACAAAAAACTGGTTATTGATTTAGTTAAGGCCTAAATTTATTATCTAATTTATAATTATAGAAATGTATTTTCTCTATCCTTCATAAGTATTACAGCGCGAGTCGTTGGAACGTCAGGGTATCATGAAAAACACGGCACTCTTTTAAACTAAGGGCCTCCAACTGATGTTATAATAGCAGCAGCCCAGAGATAAGAAGCAAGAGAATGCCATGGAAACGTCCACTCTTCAAAGATGAGCATGAATTTGGTTTTGGAGATGGACTGACTACTTGAGCGGGCGAAAGCGGTTGGATAACCTATTTGTTAAATGGGTATTAGCTAGCTGTTTCTTTGTAATTTTTATATTGATAATGGGAAGGTGCCAAAGCTAATGTACATACCTGATCAACTACGTGGGCAACGCCATTGCCGAGGACCACGTTTGGTAAAGTAATCTTGGCATTATTGATATAGGTGTCACATCCATCAGATGTCACAGTAAACTTTGTACCGCTCTGACTTGTAAATGTGGTGCCATTGGCAAGTGATGGCAGGTACCCTACAAAATTAGGGATCGCGTGTCCTAATATCAAGTTCCGAATCGTTGAGTAATGGGTCGTTGCACCGGGTAAAGCAAGAGCATCGTTTGTGGGGATGAAATATGTTGTATCCGGTGCGTTATTGAGCGTGTCAGTCAAGCCAAAAGCATTGATAAGACCAGTGAAGGCAGTTTGACCATTTGCATTTGCTGTCTCGACAAAGCTACTAGGGAGCGTAAAGTAACTATAGGGGAAATTAGTGTTGGCTTAAGTTGAATTGATTAGAACCCATTATTTTTCCATTCATCAGCCTACTCCGAGAAGATTAAGAAAATAGAACCCGAGGAAAGGTGTCTTACTCATCAACGATGTGAATGATTCCGCCATTGTAAGGAATATCTGCTTCAACGATATTGACTTGATTGCCCAACCCCGATGATATTTTTAATAGGGAAGGGGGAGCTGAAGGCAACACGATGGTTGATTCAACGGTCCGCAGATCGGTTGCAACGGTTGTGATTGCTGTAGTCTCCAGGGCAGAGGGTGAAATTGTAGTTGGAATGGTCGTTGGCAATACTGTTGTCTTCTCTTCTGTAGTAGTTTGAACGGTTGTTATTGTACTCGGTGGGATCGTGATTGTTTTCTCAGTCCCCGAGATTGTGGTAGTAACAGTAGTTCCCGGATCTAATTGATTAAATTAGTATCACGAATAGTGAGAGATCCGGCAGACTACTTACGTGTTATCGTGGCAGTTGTAACTAAAAGTACTGTAGTATCAGATGTAATAGTTACGGCCTCACTAACAGTGATATCCACTTTGGATGGTGTAGCAATCGTTGCGGTATTTATAATTGTATCTGTATTAGTTACCTCGACCTTTGATGGAGTAGCGATTGTGTTTAGAAGTGTATCCGTTTTAATAATCGTAACGTCCACTTCTGGAGGCGTAGCTGTTACAGTATCCGTAACAGTGAACGGGAGATCTGAAGGAGTAGCAATTGTCTTCGTAACGGTTACATCAACATCGGACGGTGTGGATGTGACTGTATCTGTAACGGTGACCTGCACATCTGAAGGAGTAGCAATAGTTTCTGTGACAGTTATGTCGACTAAGGACGGTGTAGCTAGCGTTTCAGTCAAAGTATCAGTTTCTGTAACCGTCATATCTACTTCTACTGGCGAAGTTCTAAATGCAGTCAAAGTTGCAGTTTCGGTCTCAGTAATCGTCACGTCCACTTCGGATGGCGTAGCTCTGAATTCTGTCACAGTATCAACCTGTGTAACAGTTATATTAACTTCAGATGACTTAGTTCTGAACTCAGTCACGATATCAGTTCTTGTGAGTGTTACATCAACCTCATAAGATGTAGTCACTGTGTCGGTTTGTGTAACGGTCACATCGACCTTGGATGGGATGGTTAAAATCTCCGTGACGGTATCTGTTTTGATATGCGTTACATTTACTTCTGAAGGAGTAGCTATAGTTTCTGTTACGGTATCAATCTTGGTGATATCAATACCCGACACCCTGACCGTTGTCTCTGTGACTGTGACAAGAGATGTATCGTGGAGCGTGACAGTATCCGTTATTGTGATGCGGTCCGTGACATGCTGTGTGCGAATATCTGTGATGGTGAAGGACAGGGAGATCCGCTCAGTAATCGTCACAAACACCGTATGAAAATAGTGCCAGTGGCTGTGGTGAAAATTATAATCGCTGGGCTCGTTCACAACCTCCTTCTGTTGAGTCGTGCCGCACACATTCTGGTTGCTGCTCTGTGGAGTAGATACAATCGCTTGAGGCTTCCCACTGGATGACTTGTCGTTCGATTGCATTGCCAGGCCCGATCCCACACTCATAGCTCCCAGACTGTTCAGGTTGGATGTGCTTTGGTAGAGCTTGCTCTGGAGTGAGGTGCCACCGGACTGCCGGCGCCGCAATCTGCTCGCTGTCGACACATTTCCGCTTGCACTCGATGCATTGACGGCACCGTCGATGGATGCAAAAATAGTCTGCACCTGGTGAGATATATAGACAGCGAGAGCATCGGGATCTGATTCAATTAGCGCTGCAAATTGAGAAGCACCAGCTTGTCGCAGAGCCTCAAGAAGACTGGTGGCGCTGGTCGGCAGTGCGCCGAGGGTTAACAGAAGAAGCCCTGTGAGAAGAACGAGGAGCCCTTCACGGCGCCCCATGTTGCGGTGTGTGTATACACAACAAGCCTTGATCAGATGTGCCAGCAACCCAAACCTCGAGGTCCCATTTCCACGGACTTATACATATAGCAAACCGAAGCCGCGTATGATGGTCCCTACTCCATCATATCCCAATGCGCGTGCTACGTGCGTGCCTGTGTACCACCATATCTTGACCAGCTCCATTCTTCGAATCTCCATCCCCCGGTCATCACCGTTCCATCGGTCCCATTAATAAACATTACTGGAGCAATCCAGCGCCAACAGTCTCTTGTTCACCTTCCGTTTGCAGCTATCATCTAGTAGATTCATTGGATCGCTCAGAACGGTCATCCGAAAAGAGTGGTGGTGCATAATCACCGCAATGTTGGAGTCTGGGGTTGAAATGAAGATGGCATACCAGAACGGAGCTGAACCCCCCAGCATGGATGCCATCGCGCTGGGACTTGGGGGCCTTTACATCGCAGTAGCTCCAACGACCGCTGGACTTCAGGGTCCTCCTTGACTCTCCACAAGCAGTAAGGCTGCCCAGGGACCTCTTCGACCTTATAGGACCACATGTTCGTTGATCGACGCTCAGTGAACCGCTGAAAGCTGAGTGATTTCGGACGATCCGCGCTGCATGTAACTCTTCGTCTTTTAC
Organism: Xylogone sp. PMI_703; assembly: GCA_021399445.1. NCBI lineage: Eukaryota > Fungi > Ascomycota > Leotiomycetes > Xylogone > Xylogone sp. PMI_703. Next base: position 3,625,958 of record JAJTUQ010000006.1, on the reverse strand, counting down.
CTTTCCTTCAAGTCGCATGGCCTCTTCTATCGTGCAGCACCCTTGTTTAATGGGGAAATTTTGGCGCACGACGCAATTAGGAATCATAAATACGTCGGCAATGAAGCTACCTCTTCAGATTCCCTGCTGGATGGGTGTGAGAGACTCGTTCGTGGCATCAGACACGCTGTCTTACCGTTTGCAACCTGCTTGATGCTGGGCCGAAGCAGCCTCAAGCACCGTGACGATGGTTTTCTCCTTCGTGAACCCGGAGCGGCAAACGTACCTTCTATGGCATCGCTTTCAGTTGCCAACCTCATCAGGATCTAAAGATGCAATTGCCGTATCCAAGCTTGATGGCGATGAACTGGTCTCGGTATATACGTGTATATTAGAACACATCATTATGCTAGTTTGCGGCATGGCAGTCTTGACGGGGGTGCTTCTATCGACCAGACGATACGGGCATGACCATTCTCCCAGCCTGGCCGTCTCCAAAGAAGTATATTCCAAGAAGACCTCCCCATTTTCCTTACTTCAGGCAGTGATGGGAAAATTCCTCGGGATCCAAGATGTTCGCTAGCTCGTGTTCGTATGGGTTGCATTTAGGATCACCGGTTTAGCAATAAAATACGCCATTCCCATCATTTTCGCTCGACATATAAAAATTGGAAATGGCGCACCGGTCAATCCGAAGTCAATCTTTGTCCCGTCGCGCAACGACACAGGTATCCTCAGTGACGCGTCCAATGTGAATAACCTTGAGATTTTCAACTTCTATGTGCCTGCAGCACTGAGAGCCGTAGGAGCCATCGACAGCTTCAACCGAACCCTATCCGAAAATCCACCACTCTCCGTCGCCGAGCCCGAAACCATTGGGATCGACGAAACTGGTGGACTTATTATACGTTATGGATACCAATACAATGTCACCGGCAAAGATTTCGGGCTGCAGCATTATTCTGAGCTACACCTGCAAGATCCCTGGACTTGCAGGACTGAGTATAACTGGTGGGCAGGATCAAGCAACGACGTTTCGATCTACCCCGGCACATTTGTAGAAGAATATATACCATTCAACATGGGATGCTGTTATTTCGTCCGTTAACCGGACTAGCTGGTTCCCGAGTACTGATCCGTGGTACCAGACTGGCCCAAATCCGTTTCACAATAACGAAACTACTGTTGCCCCATATATGGTACAGCCACAGCGGCCAGTGCTATCTTGTTGGGAAAACGATGTTTGGTCTTATAAAGGCCATAGTGGTTCCATCACAGACCTGTCCACTATGCCAGGATTAAACATGCCTCCGGGATTATCTACTATTTTTATAGATTCTCTAGGTTTGCTAATGATTTACCTTCTCGGGACTTATCTCCAGGTCTCCGCGCTCAAATCGTCTGTTACTGCATTATCAGATATTCTAGATGCAAATTCATCTTGTATATTCAGTGATTTGGAACGCCTTGTCTTCGCATCCTATCTAGCGACTATCAACCGTCTTACAGAGACGACCTTATTTCCCCCTTCCAACGGCTTTTTAAATGACGTTGCGCCAGGTGATATTATATTACAAGGGTCCGGGGATTTTGTCATCTACAGCGGCGATATTGACACGTTGTCAGTGCGTTCCCTGATAATCATCCCTGTACTAGCAGTTGGCCTGTTCATTATCTCTCTAGGGTTACTGAGTTGGTTGAGTGAAACCGTTCAAATTGTAGATTATAACCCTAAGAAGGCATCTGAGGCGGCAAAAGAAAAAGACAGTCGCATTAAGAGAATGACGGACTCTGCATCCCGGATGGTGCAAGAATTTATTAGTCTTGGCAAGAACGCGGTAGATGATTTGGAGTGATGAACGAAGAGAGTTGGGAGGGACGGACTGGATTATTTATGCCATGTGTCTTAGTGAAATGAGTAGCGGATATATATCAATTTACGTCATACAAGAGTAATAATAAACGGTTGTTAGTGAAAATTTTAGAGTATATATATAGAGAGGTCTCAGGGGTTAAGTTCTAAGGTGTTAGAATATGCTTACGTAATTGGGATTTAGGAGTCCTCCTCCCTTTCCTGCCACTTGGCCTATAGGAGGCTTTCAAGAGACCGGCACCAGTAGAATGAGTCTGTACAGACCATCCCCTGGGCTGTTGGAGGGGTCGGTTGCCGGTGGGTACTGAGGCCAACAACCGAATATCCGGTAATATAGGACACTCCAGGAGGCCTATAGATATGCTGTATTGCTATTGTGCATAACCAACAGGCCCCAGCAAATGCTTTGCCTTGTTGCCACCGTTATATCTAATTAGAATGGCCCGGTGTGCCAATATGAGATCCAGCGGTACAGACAGGGCCAGCATCCGTGTCCAGAAACACAGTCGATGTTCACTGTCGCTGACAAGACGCTACTTATGAGTTAAGTCAATAACCCGATTTTCCCACCCTCGCAGGCCATGGCTCCAGAAGACACAATCTCAGCACTTCCTGATACGCTCGAGCGACAACTGAAGAGTGCGCCCCTGGAGCTCAAATCAACACATAGTCTTGATCCGATCGCACTCAAGCAGAAGTATCTCGAAGAACGCAACAAGCGCCTGCACGTTGACGGTCACATTGATCAATATCGTCCCGTGACGGGCCCCCTAGCGCACTACGCCGATGACCCATGGGTCAAAGAGAATACCACACGAGGACCTATTAATTGTGAGTGTGAGGTGTTGATCGTGGGAGGAGGCTATGGTGGCGAACTCGTCGCAGTCAAGCTGCTTCAAGCTGGAATCACGGATATCCGGATTGTCGACAAAGCAGGCGATTTTGGCGGAACCTGGTAAGCTCCTTGAACACAGAGCTCTCAAGGTCTGACACGTGCTGACTAGTTGGTCTTCAAAGGTACTGGAATCGATATCCGGGCGCCCAGTGCGATGTGGAGTCTTATGTCTACATGCCACTGTGCGAAGAGGTCGGCTACATACCCACCGAGAAGTATGCTCATGCAAAAGAACTCTTTGCACATGCCCAGCGACTAGGACGACATTTTGGTCTTTACGAAAAGGCAATTTTCCACACAGAGGTCCACAGTCTCCACTGGGACTGTTCGGCAGAACGATGGACTGCTAAAACCAATCGAGGAGATCGACTCGGCGCCAGATTTGTTATCACGGCAACGGGACTGCTTCACCGACCTAAGATGCCAGGCATACCCGGTATTGAATCCTTCCAAGGTCATAGCTTTCACTCAAGTCGATGGGATTACAACTACACCGGTGGTGATTCGAATGGCAACCTTTCAAAACTGGCCGACAAGAGAGTCGGCATTATCGGTACAGGGCCTACAGCGGTTGGGATTGTGCCGCATCTAGCTACATGGGCCAAAGAACTTTATGTGTTTCAACGAACACCTTCCGCGGTAGACGTACGCAACAACGCTCCCACAGATCCAGAATGGGCTGCTTCTCTACGCCCCGGCTGGCAAAGGCAACGCATGAACAATTTCCAAGAGATTCTCAGCGGTGGTCGCCCCGATGTGGATCTTGTTGCTGACAATTTGACTGCTATTTTCTTAAACCTACTGCCCAAGTCATCGAGCACGACTGATTCCGATCCGGAGAGAGCGGCTACTGAACGACAGATCGCGGATTTCCACGACATGGAGCGCATTCGAATGCGCGTGGAGCGGACTGTGAATGATAGTAGGACCGCGGAGTCGTTGAAGCCATATTACAACCGTCTCTGCAAACGCTCTTGCTTCCATGATGAGTATCTGTCAGCGTTTAATCGGCCTAATGTCCATCTTATCGACACCCAGGGCGCAGGAGTCACCTCCATTACCCCTCGCGGAGTCGTTGCGGATAGCCAAAACATCGAGCTTGACTGCATCGTCTACGCAACCGGGTTCGAAATGGGCACAGCCTGGGTTCAGCGGTCTGGAATTGAGATCCACGGAACCCAAGAAGACCAGACCATCAGCCAAAAGTGGAGTGAGGGTGCCTCCACATTTCACGGCTGGACCACTCGAGGCTTTCCCAACTGCTTCTTCGTAAGTAGCTTCCAAGCCACCATCACGATCAACTTCGTCCACATCAACCATGAACAGGCCACGCATCTGGCATACGTTATTTCTACCTGTCGCAAGCGTAACATCAAAACAATACAACCCACGGCCGCGGCAGAGGAGGGGTGGACGAATATGATCCTGGAAATGGGTAAATCAAAGAGCAATCTCTATGCCGAATGCACGCCGGGGGTCGTACATAACGAGAAGACCCCCCCGCACGTAGCAGCGAGAAACGCCACTTACCCGGGTGGTTCGCAGGCGTTTATGGATATTTTGAGTAGATGGAGGGAAGACGATCGTTTGGAGGGCTTGGATATCAAATACTGGAACAACTAATGGGGAGGGATGGCAAGAGAGACGCTGCTTTACTGTTTGGCCAGAAGATTCCTGGAGACTTCTATGTATCTTCGTTGCGACTCGACCGCCGGGCAAGCTGCAATCGTGCGTCCCTGAAGGTCTTGCAACCAATATTGTGGTTGATTGCATCAATGGATTCGGGATGTTGTGCTGCTCCTCAGAAATTATTAGATACACCTAGATCTTATGTTATTATTGCAACCTGTACGTACAAAAACAAGCTTTGAGAAGTAGGTGCAATTGATTTCCGTTCGCCAACATAGCCCATGGAATATCATCACAAATTCTTATATAGTTATCGAAATGTATAATGAATTTTTCGTACAGACTTTGATTCTTTCGTAAGTTTTAACTACTTTATAAAATTATAAAGGTGTTTAAGCCAAGCACGTTAAATGTTCACGCATCGCACTGGCCTTTAATGTGTTCTTCCCCTGTCTACTGTGAATATCGGGTCGTCCCGAGCCTTGCTTGATTGGCTGAAGATTGGCTCTCCCTATGCGCATGTGCCATCACCCGCGACTTCATTGTGAAATTATATCGTCCTATGCGAGACAACATCTCTTCTCTCGCTCTACTGAGTATATCTTAATATTAATTGTCTCGGCATTGTGGCATTTACTTAATTCAATATTGCACACTGACAGGCATAGGTGTAAGATTGCTCAAGATGGCATACGTATCAGCTGAGATCTCATTGTGATGAGAGTGGATGATTGGTTCTCAGATCATTTATTTATTTAATCTAATTCATAAGTTGTGCAAAAAGACTCTCGCATTTGCGCTTGTCATGTGGGAAAAACCCCAGGTGGAAACGGGAAAAACCACATGCAGAGTCAAAAGAAATAATGGAAAAATATATCAGGGACATCTCATAGACAATATAGTTCGCACAGTAACTGATGTATACATGGTGAAAAAGGCAAATAGAAATCTATGATCGGTAAGGGAATGAGGGATTTGGCTCTGAATAGAGCACCGTATTAGAATTGCTCAGATCTTCGCCCCAGGCGCTGGGACTCCCTGGCGAGTTGCTCCAATGAGATTGTTGCTGTGAAACAGCATCAGACTCCATCGTGGCCACTTGACTGTGAGGAGTATAGCTGTTCAATATGATTGGGGTCATTGAACTTCCGTTAGTAGGTACTAGGTATGTGACAATATGTTCGGACCATATCGTAGCCCCATGGCCTCCGACAAAAGAATCCGGGATATAGGCGTTTGCTGTAGGATTTGGGTCGATCAATTCTGTAGGAGATGTGATAACAGGGTCATTCTCTGGAAATAAGTACTGTGTTAGCCAAGGACAGTCTGAAACAGTCGAATAATCGCGATGCTCTGAATTCGTCTCATACCGGGAATCTTATCTCCAAAGTGAAACTTAATGCACAGCTCTGTGAGCGGGATTGATTTATCATCGTGAGTCAATTGTCGCCGAGGGCTTTCTAATAATGTTGCCCAATCATCTACACCACCACATCCGACTTGTAGTCGCATTCGCAGCTCATGTTCCAGTCTATTCGTTCGCATTTTAAGAATCCGGGCTATGTCAAATACATAAAACGGGCGAGTAAATCCTGACTTCCAACCTTGGCATTTAATCCGTCGAAATTGACTATGCAGTATTATTAAAGGTAACCAGGAGCCCGAAGCTACCTGTCCAGTGCGAATAGGCTCCAAGATATCATGTATCAATGTCGTGAGGCGGGTTAGGATGAGTGAACCAATTAACAGGGGCCAGTTGTGGTTGTGTGGAATTGGCGACTGATCCTTGATAGATTTGGTCCAGAAGAATAGTCGTAAGTAACCATATGCGAGACAAGCATTAGACACCGACTCGGGGGGGACATGCTTGAGCTCAAGGTCAGGCCAAAAATTGTGTCGAATGATATCATCAAAGGCCTGAGTTATGCTGCAGTTTTCGCAGGAAAGATCTTCGTTAATCTCAAAATTGAATTCTTTAGACTGTTTGTTAGTAGATTCCCACAAGAGCTGAACTGTAAGGTGCGAGGCTGAATAGGGGTTGGGCATCAACTGGAGGACCGGGTTAAGCCCAGTCGGCAAGACGCCCATTCTGGAAGCAAGATCTATCAACGCCATCAAATGAGAAACGGAGTTAAAATATAAGTAAGTGAAGAAAACAAACCTGAATCCCAGAGAGGCGCAGAGGCCTTAATTGGAACCTGACCGGGTGGAATGCCCTCTGTGCATCGGTTGCAAGGCTGCGAGTGGCTATCCTTGGTATGGCTGCACTGCTCAATTCATATTAAAATTAGAACGAGGGTGAACAGGCGATTTGAACCTGAAACTTGATGCCCAAATAATAGGTTAGATACCTTTCTTTTGCCAGAGGAGCACAGATAACATGCCGAGCTGGTCCTCATAACTCTCACAGAAATCTCGTCATACGCAAGGCGAGAATGTACAAAGATATTGATGAAGTGATGATGAATACATGAGAGCAGAGAGTCTTTAAGAGCATCGACACGTCGGCGCGCCTTCATCACTCGAAAGCCGCATCAAAGCCGCCTTCCAGGGCTGACGCCAGGTAGCAGCACATGTGATTTGCCGGATGGGGATGGTTAGAACGGCCCGTACACGCGATGCACCTAATATTTCGTCCAAGCCCCCAAATCGCTCTTCAGAAAAATGTTGACCTTGATGCATGCCGCCCTTTCTAGAGGATCCTCGTTAGTATAGACGAGGCAGTGAGTCCCAAGTACCATACGTTTTTGATGACTCCAGAGAGTCGCCTCGCCTCGTCTATCGACGATTGGCTCTTCTACGTTAGAGACCACTTCACGGTACCCCGCAACAGCATCTCTCTTGCGCCGCCATGAGAGCAACAAAATCAACAAAATCAAAAGACCCAGGCCCACGAGCACGTCCAACTGATGCTCATGGAGTCTCTTGGTCCGCTGATGAGTATTACTCATACAGCGGTCAAGTGGAATATGCACCCACAGAGACATTCGAGGGCCTTCCTTATCATTATGATGGTATAAACCAAGGTATGTCTGTCATTTAAAATATTTATTAGGTTATAGAGGGCTTACCAACGACGGCACCGTAGTATATTATTACCAATACCCAAATGTACCAGGTACCTCAGAGTACCAGGTAACGCCGTCGTCAGAGCCACAACCCGATAACATAGCTGGGGCTATAAGCGCAACTCAACCGTCGTTCACATTGGACATACCACAAAGCGATTACGGTTGGAATAGTTATGCTGTTGATACGGAGACTTCCCCTGATCATAGGCAAGAGGATCGGAGGTGCTCACAAAACAAACGCGAGCATCGTGGTCGCTCTGTGGCTTCTTCAAGTTCGACGTTAATGACAACAGCCGACGATGGTTTCGGAGTAGAGGGAGGTGCACACCAATACGCAGCCAGCAGCTCACTTTTCTCAGAGAGTGAATATGTAAATAGTATGAACACACGCGCTAGGCTTGACTCCAGTATGGCTGCCAATTCACTATTCGTGTCAATAAGTTAACCTGTTGCAGGATTTCAAGTCAATTCACGACCGCAGCGGTTTTTCAAAGTTGGACGAGTTTTTATGATTCTTTGGATAGAGCCGATGGGGGCCTCGTCGATGGAGACGTCGGAAAAATCAGTCACAAGTGATGTCTTTTATGGCGAATCCGCACATGCTAAAATCAGACGGTTTGTCGTCGTACGGGAGAGGAAAGGTTGTTGTCTTTGTTGTCCAATACTAACTTATGGAGGGAAAGGAACCACGAAACAGGGGGTCGTTCTTAATGATCATGCAGTAGTGTTTGTGGCTGGGAAATCACCTAAGCTTCTCCCAAGAGAAGAAATGCCGTCTATACATCCATTTCCTATTACTCTAGAAGATCATGACGCCCATCTAGATCCTGCTTCGCGACTAAACTTTGGAAAAATATACACTATAGAGCATAACCTCAAGGTCAGAAATATCGGCAGAATTGATAAAAACCATATTGGGCGACTGGGAAATTGTGTAGATAATATTTTCGGGGTGACATACGAGAAACAGTCTGAAGTTGCGGAAGTTGGGGTTTCCCTTGACCATAGCTAGTTCGAAGAAAAATCCCCTCACTTAAAATATATTACCGTGGTATACTCTTTCTGGAATTGCTTCTACTCTCATGGAACTAATCACGAGGATATCTAATGTGTATTTTGCTCTTATATGGCGAAAATACAACTAAAAGGGACTATTCATGTGAGCTTCAAACACATCAGCCAGGATGGCGAAGGGACTTTGTTTGTCAGAAGTATAAAGAATCTCACTGTAGGAGAGGGACCAGGAACTCGTCCAACGAACACTGCCAGGCAGCTCCCGGCTATTTAGAACCAAATAATCTGAGCACAAATCACCACCACATTTACTGAAGTCTTGCCATAATTAGTAGAATTACAAACAATCTAGCCTGATATTATCTCTAAAAATATAGACATTGTATATCACTCCTAAGTTAAATGAAAGGCCTTTGGAGAGCCTAGGATGCTCCTCATCCTCATCCTCACCAATGATCTACCACTAGTAATTTACATATGCCGTATCTTCGTAAAATCGGAAACACGAAACAGCGCCAATTCAATCTAGTTCAACTCTTACATAGAGAATTCAGGTGGTAGCTTGGTCAATCGTCCCATTTCTTGTACTGTTTCTGCCCACAACTTCTTCTGCACGGCTTGCCCTGCTGCAGACAGGATATGGAGATGGCCTGCAGAGTAGAATTCCTATTAGTGGGATTTTGAAAGATTATGGAAGATAGTACCACTCAATCATCTCCATTATCTGTTTATCTCTTCATCAGAATGCATGATTTGACATGCATGCAAATGACTAATAAATATTCAGGATGACGCTCCAACAATAGTGCAGAGGAGGAACGAAAGTCTGTTCAAAATGTGATGCAGGTCTGCAGAGCTGCCATGATTGTGACTGGCCGTAGCTCATGCAGTAACGCCTAGTAGTCTGCCTGAGAGACAGTCTTGTGGGGCTGAGTGACGACGACAGATATATCTGTAAAGCCAGCCTAGCAATCTCTATTCTCTTACATTTTACACTCTCAACTTGTCATGGCTGGCGAGAATCAGCAACGAGCGGAGCCTGCAACTCCTCAACACTTGCAAAAATATGTTCCTGCAACACTTTTAGGGCCAGGCCATGTGAACAAACCGGAAAGGACGTATGTTCCCATGGGAAATTCCATAAAATGCGTTCGCTCACCACGCTTTGCCTCACCTCTAGGTTTCAACGCGAAGACAACCGTTCGTCCGCAAGCACGACAACTAGTGATGGCATGCTAAGGAAGAGGGCAAAGAAGGAAAATATTCGAAAAGACGCTCTTGAACAATTACGTATGGTGGCATATAAACTCGCACACAGAAGAGGCTGACATAACTGCCTCAGATCCATCCTCCAGCGAACAAAAGCACAATGAGCGAGAATGGAAGATAATCGCGGGGCCGGGAGAGGAGGCTCTAAGTCCAAATCTACGGACCCTTGCAATGCACGTGTTCCGTATTGACCGTCTTACATTCCTGATTGTGAGTTAGATCCTTAAACACATTCATCCATACAGAACTTAGATACTAATTCTCTTCTATAATAGACAGATAACAAGTATCGCGATCTATTTGGGAACAGCATCAGCCAGTCTGATTTGACTGTTGATGAACCAGAAAGAGACCGCATTAGGCAAGAGTTAAGAGGCATTGCGGAGAGGCCAGATAAGTTCCATAAAAAATATCTGATCAGCAAGGCATCATTGAGATTCTTGGTGCAAGCTGAAGAGGTTCTCAAATTAAATATTGCATACCCGGCCGAATGTAACGATGGGAAGGTATTTGACGCTTCTCAAAAAGCGATAGAGCTAGCCGACAAGCTAGAATCCTTCGCAAGGCAGCTAACGATATATTTGCCTCACGCCGCAAAGGAGGGCCTTCTGGTTGATACGGTGTATGAGGCGGTCGTACAGCGGATGGAGAAGATTGATAGACTCTCAGAGTTCCTTCAGGACTATCGAGTGGCTATTATCGACGAACCCCAATCAGAAACTTTGAACTGGTTAGCTCAGCCCCTTCTGCCTTGATGTTTTATGTATTAACTACAAAGGTCACAAACACGCGAAAAAATTGATGCTAGTAGAAAGCATACTTTGAGCCCAAGAGAGATGACATTTAAGGTATGGAGGATCTTACACCATCTCAAATATAAGGAACGCTAAATAAGTACTCTTTAGTGGACCTCAACCTTAACAGCACTCACAGGAATTATGGTCCTGCTTGCCTTTGTGCCGGGTCTATTTGCTTGGCAAAGGTCAGATGACAAGCCTGGCTCGCCTAACGACGCAGACTTCTACTGGCTTCTGCAGAGCAGTATCATGCAACTGCTGGGTATTTTTACACTTTGCGTCCCTATTAATCAGAACGAGAAGATCCCTTCCCAGATTAAGTGGTGGACATGGCTATTCGTTGCAATTGCAGCGACGTCGACAGCAGCTGCCGTGCTGCTATATGTGCTGGTCCCTGTGGGTTATAGTTCAATTCTGACTTTTGTGGCAAACTGTGCGCAGGCGCTTGTTGTATTGCAGCTTGCTTTGGCATCTCAGTTAATGGTAGAGAAGAGAAAAGAGAAGATGGCGTAACTATTTGTTGCAAGAAGTATGAATCAAAAATAATTAAAATTTAGTAAGTTATTAACTTAGGGGGCCACAAGCCTAGTAATGTCGATTTGTGTTGAGATTTTCGGATGTACCCATTTACTAGGGGATTCTCGCTACGCCGGGACGTTATTTACGTGTCTCGTTCTGCACAAAGTTGCCACTCAGTTGTTCGGATACCCATCTACATTAAGGTAATGCCTTACGATCAGCCGCGCAAGAAAAGCCTCGAACATACGATGCCATATCAAAACGCAGTGGAGTCCCTCTCTTACTCCGTCGGAAGAGAAAAGCCTCGAAATGTTCTGGAAACTAACGTTAGCCCTGTCATGTTTATTTTAGTTCTCGCAGATCTTCCCAATTAGTTGATTGACTATCGTACGGGAGAGCTACCAAACAGGTTTTAGACCAAAACATGATTCCCTATAAGTTTGTACTGCAGATACAGTAGCACTGCAGGATAGACAATCAATTCAATCTTTATGCCAGATGGCTATGCCATCCCATAGTTGATTCAACGCTTGATTCAACGCCAATGTTACCAAATAACCACTAACTAGCCTCATAACACCGAACCTGGTATTTTTTGCTGCTTCTCCACCCATGATACCGTCAACGTATGCATCGCCTATCAGCTGGTACGCCTCACCACTCTGGCGACGGAGAATGAAGGGAACTTGAGTTCCATTAATGAGTGCAATGACGTCGCCTTGTTTGACGTGCTCGGAGCTGAGGACCAAATGCCCCTTCCTGCTGATGAATGGAAGTCGTCCCAAACTCTTCCCAATAGTTTCCGAGCTTAGTTTTGTATTCACCACGGTCCTACCTTTAACGCTTTCTTTGATAATTCTATTGGCTAAGAATTGCTGCACTTCATATTTTATATGATTTTCCATGATGTACTTTATACCGTTCTTTAAAAGCACCACAGCGTCTGAAAAACGAGTATCTCCAACTCTTGCCCATTTTACTTCTTGGTCAAATCCAACCTCTCCAATCAAAGCTCTGGCTGCTGCACGCAGACGGTCTCCGAAATCCACGAAACTATGCTTACTGTAATACGTGAGGCGAAGAATTTCAATTAGCCACTTTTCTGGCCATGAATACGTCTCTGAAAGAGGTACTTCATGGCTAGAGACTCTTTCAGGAAAATATCCGACTGCAGCAATCTTGTTATATATGATGCATATAACTGGTATTCCTGTTATTGATCCGTCACTTCTTGCGATAGAAACGCTTAGGCACTGTAGTTCTGCTCTGGATGCTTTGAATGTAGGATAAATTGTTATATGATCCTTTTCCACATCTTATAACGTATTAGTCATAGGCTGAGACCAGTTTATGACTTAAAATGGCAAGTCACGTTAAAGTTTAAAGGTCTAATAGAATGAGAAGAGGGGCATATGACCTTGTTAAAATAGAGTTATTATAGCCAATATATAGACTTTAGTATAAGACTTAGTATAATCTGGGAAGATACCTTTTCGTTCAAAATTCTCTTTATCGGATGTTAATCTCAAGAGAGCAAATATTTTACCTTGTAAATTTACTGACTTTAAATGGTAAAGTCTAAAGCAGTAAGAATAAATACTTTCTATACAGATAACACGAAGAAGAGTTATTAATAAGAATAGTTATATTTATATATATTCTATAAGAAGAGCATAAAGTTTAATCTGTGATTAAACAGGTTAAGTAAAACTTTTAAATAATATATTGTTAATAACTGTTTATCCGTAAAGTACTTTTATATAAGGATTAACCAAAAAGTCTAAAGTGTATTAATAATTATATTATATTAACATTGAGTAATCCTTTTCATTCTGTAAATGAACTTTACATTCTTTAGAAAGATGATTTCCTGTAAGACTTATATCTGTTCTTATTATAACCATATAAAAAAGTGTAAACTCTTTTATAGAATAAAAGAGATTAATTAATTCTTATTGACGAATGATCTGTATATTGTCTTCTACTATATTTATAATAACATCTGACTAGTTTTAGTTATAAACAGTAAATGTTTAAAACGTTAAACTTAAGAAGGCAATCATGAAAAACGTAATAAGTAGGTATTAGTTTGAGCTTTTTATTACAGGCTTAAGGTAAGATTTTCAAAAGTCTGATTTCATTATTAGAATAATGTAAAAGAAGATACTTAATTGTTATAGTCTGGAAATATAAAAACAGAAAACAGATAAAAAGAAAATAAAGGTTAATATTAGGCTAAAATAATGTCTTTAGCCTTAATAAGGACATAACGACCAGTAAGTTCATGTGAACTTAAAGTAAATGTAAAGTGAACAGTTAAAGAGTTATTTTTCTAATATAATACCCATAAAATCGGTTTTCCTCTGTAAACTTAACGTCTTTATACTTTTTAGAGAAGAAATAGCTTCGAAAAGCTGATGATGATGTTCATTCACGCCCAGGATAGCGCGAAGCCCATAGGCAGCTATCGAAGATCCGCTAAGCATAGTCTAGCAACGTTTAAACTTGGGTTTGAGTTTTACACAGTAATACCAGTAATAATTTAAATAATTTTCTCTAAAAAACCACATTTTCTGATCTGTAATACTTGTCCGTCACTTATCTTATCCTTATCTTATAGCTTGTATTCCGTAGACAATCAAGACTTCTTTCCTGTACCAGTAATTCTACGCAAATGTTGAGTCGACGCGATCTAATCTAATCATCGTGGTGGGGGGTGCTGGATGTCCTGTGCGGTACAGAACCTGGATGTATGTAATCAAGCGGCGGCTCTATCCTCAAGGGAGCAGCCCAAACTTCAGAGTACCTCCCTGCAAGCGCCAATAGGGGCGCCTACTATAATGGACCTTATGCTGGGTGCGAAGCCAAATTCACGCTTTTCTTTTTCTTTTGGATCACCGCGAACGCCATTGAGCCCGCATCTAGAATGCAGCAGCCGTATTCCCGCATGCTTCGTACTTAGTATGAAGTACTTCGTTCAGGGCGCAATATACCACACTTTCCTGTCCGTGCTGTCATCATTATGATTCTCACTGAGCAGATTTTTCCCAAGTATCTACAACCGCTTGTCGTCGGTGCTTGACTGTCAGTTCTGTTCCGGAACAATCATCCTCATAATCTACATAAAGTTTGAATTGCTGCCGAAGCTGGTGGCAAACAAATGCAACCATCTGCGGAATCCAGACTTCACAAAACAGTTCGTTGAGAAACCGTGCAGCTCGGGATGGTCCACTGGTTGACTTTCCTCCGAAATCTCGAAACCATACGAGGTTGTGGCGATTAGTAGCAGTCTCCGCTCCGTAGTGAAACTTGAGCGACTTGATGTGCATCAGGATAGGTCTTTTGTCGTCGGTGCGAGGCCAGAAGACAAAGTCAAGTTTGCCCTCTCCGCTACGAAGGTCCAGCAGTTTGGGGTCCAGATATGGCCAACCACCCTTTTGCAAACTCTCCATCGTCTTCAAGGGACCCAGATACATCGAAGATCCATGATCTGGCTAATGCACGCGTGAGAGTCACGTTAGAAATTCGTTGCACGTTACCTTCGAAAATTTAATCTTGTACAATAATACTTAAGAGAATCCAATATTTTGCCTTGATATACAAAGGCTTTACGCTAGCTCTAGTGGTCGTTGAGATAAAGCCCCGTGGGGCTAAGAGCAGTTAGCGGAGGCCTGTGATGTGGCGGTGTCGGGCGGCAGTAGTCATGCCATCATCGACGAGCAAGGGGTATAGGTCACCTGAGGCAAAGTCTGTTGGGGTTAGCTTTGAGTAATTTAACTTGATATAAACTTGTATAAAGGTATTTCTTTTTGGCATCGTCCTTTATTTTACTATTGTTTTACAGTATTTGTTTTATCTGTATTATTATTCTTTATACATTCGATGACAAACTGTCTTTGACTAACCCTTGCCGTAGTTAGGAATTACACTTTAACTGCTTTTGGATATGGATCCTGGACGCTCAGTTAACTACTTTCCGATAATCTGTTTGGCTATATTGGATACGAGTGTCAGTGTTCTACTTTACAACAGCTGATGAGCTAATTAAAGACAGGATGAGGTTTCTCAAACTCTTGACTAATTAATCTATAAGTAACACAAGATCTGTTTTCAATTTTGACTTTTTAAAAAAATTATTATAAATGTTTTTCTTTTTTTCTATATAAACAATCTTATACAGGACTTTTTGTAGATCAAATATGATCAGATTATAATGACTTTTGCTTTTTGTTAAAGTATAAGATTAAACGTTTGTAGATCTGATTTTAGTTTAATCTTTGTCTGTAGAAATATTCATTATGACTTGATATCAGAACGAAAGGCCTGACAATAATGTCTTGGCTAAAATTAGGTTTTAATCTGTCGGACATTAGGTATTCTGTCCTGCCGATCAAGAGAAAGAACATAAGATTAGTATTATAGTTATTTATTTATTAAGCTAAATTCTAGAATATTACAGATTAGTTAAGCTGTAGCAAAAAGTGAATTAATTAATTTTCTCTAAGACTTGATTTATTGATGTTTAATCAAGAATAGAGATAAGATAACCTTATTAATGATAAGTATTTTCGAAGATAATACTATAATACTAACAAAACGGACGAAAATATGTCTTAAATTTATTTCAGATTAATATAAAGAATTGGCGAAGAACTTTATTATGTTTTTTTCGGTTTTATGATTATAATATATCTAAGAAATATTTTCGATATATATGTAACTCTAGATAACTTTTTTGTAATCGTCATAAAACTAAATTCTTATGTTAAAGTTATTGAATTTAGTTTATTTTTTTCTGACGGAGAATATAAAGTCTTTTTATCTAAAGATCAAAAAAACTACGTGAAGTTCTTAGACATTATAATGTTTGTTGTAAATATGGATGTTATAAATATTCTAGAAAGTTATCCAAATATCAATAAATTCTTTCTTCGTTAACCAGAAAAATATAACTTTTTGATTTAGTCTTATGTGATAAATAAGTTCTCTGAATATATTTTTGAATACTTTATCGCGAAATATGTGAGCTAGTCAGACTAAAAACCGTTTAACTTACTCTTGGCCTTGAGTATATTAAACCAGGTAAGATAATGATTGTTCTTTTTTACAAAGTCGAATCGTAAGATATAGTTTGTTTTTTACGTAAGTTTAGTAAGTTCTTCTCTGTTCAGCTCTACAAGTTAACAGTAAGCCATGCTAAGTAATTCTTATTCTATATGATCGTCACCAATGTGAAGTGTCAGGGTCCCGAGGTTATCCTTGCGATTCAGGAGTGGAAAGCGGTGTGGTGTACGGCGACGTTCGGTACAGATGAAGGTTTTGCAGAGGCTCTTCGTAAGGGGGAGTGGAGCGCAGAGGAGATGTTGGAGGAATTCGGTTCTGAGCTTGTGAAGCATGGCAGGAAGGTTTGGGAGACACAGGCGAATGCTCTTGCCCAAGTACCTTTTATCAAAAAGGAAATAACAGGTACTCTGGTGAACGGGTGATCAATATTGCTCAAGGTGCAGTGTCACTATCTAAGGGAAACACGAAAATGAAGTACAATTCAGAGATAGTTCTAGAATGTAAAGGCCTATGTCAGCCTGACCGAATCTATCTCTTGATTCTAAATTAACACCATTTTTAAGTAAAGCTAAAATGTTCTCATGCTCATTCTCTGTAGCCATTAATGATATTAGGCGCTACACAACCTAAAATGAGTAGGGTTAGAGTCTAGATCCTCAGATACGGTTCAAAAATCGCTACAACGCTACGGCTAACCTAACCGTTATAGACAGGTGCCCCCAGCCCTCCCATATGCAACGGACAAGGCATTTATCACCTCGACCAAGACCAGCGAAAGCCAAGGACTTCGACGACGGATGATGTTGTTCTCCGTAGTGTACGCTAACCCCAGTCTTGTCTCAATGCCCATAGAGAAGTGCCCAACCATGCTTTGGCGTATCTCGCGGGTAGCGTGACGGCAAGAACTCGGACGTGGGCGAGATCTGCCGGTATGGATTTGGAGGATGTCGGCGTTGCTGAGAAGCTTTATGTAACGTGACGTATACGTCAAAGGAGACGAAGAGTTTTGAGTAGTCGGGAAAAAGAGCATTGGTCACAAGGGATTTGAAGCTTTATGGGAAGAAGGCCGGCCGTTACAGCTAGAGATGTTAACATGTATTTGAGGGAAGACGTTAGATGAACTGGATGAGCTGATAGAGTAGTTAAGTTGGGAGTAAGGGTCATTTGAGGAAAAGGGCATAATTCTACGTAATACAGTAATTACTGTTGAAAGGTATATTAAAGAGCAAGTTGGGCAGCCAGGTAATGACAATACATTAAAAGGTGATAATATTAAGATAATAAATAGTGATAGTTTATTTAAGTTAAGTTCTTCATCTAAGTAAACATAAAGAAAATTATAGTAACAGTAATAACAATAAAAGGAAGATTAATAAATGTTACAGAATAATTTTTATACATATAAGAAAATATGAAAATTAAATATATATAAGGATGTATTAGATTTATTCACTATAATAACTCTAGTTCTAGGCTCCCCAGACTTTCTCGTCTCCTGATTAAACTATCCTTTTACATCTCTTTACTCAGACTACTTTAAACACTATACGTCCTCACCTTGTTAAATCACTTACTGTATTAGACGTTTTTAACATTACTACTTACTAAAGTTATTTTATCTCAAAGAATAATAATCTACGTTATTATGTACTACTTTCACGTCAAAGTAAGAAAATACTCATAAGTTACACATAGTTAAACATATTTTATCTTTACGTTTTATATCTTTATTTACTAAACGTGTAAACTACACATGATCCCGGTAACTTCTTACTTTTTACCTTTGACTACTATACTTCTACCATTAATATGAAGGTTTACGAAACTTTAATTCAAGAAGTAATTTACAGGTTTGAAATCACAAAAGAGATCTAATTTTAATGTTATACCTAAATAGTATAATCTCGAGAGTATAACCCTTACAAAGTAATACAGAGGTCAACATAACTCTATAAAGATTATTATGTCTATATATAGACAATGTCTTAATAACGCTCAAGAGAGTATTCTAATCAAGTATATTAATTATCTTATAGGCTAAGGAATACTACTAACTAGTCAGATTGTTCATAATATAACAAAGGAGATTATACAAAGGTTTATAAGAAAGAACTAAGTAAGGCAGTTTGTAAAATATCATAAAGAGAAGATTAATAATATATATTTAAGGAATATAGACTACTATAAAGTTAAATCTGAATATAAGCTTATATTCGAATATTTATATTAATTAATTAAGTATTATTTTATATGTTATAAGTTATTATATATCTTAATGCTTAATTATTAATTAAAATCTATGTAGTTAATTATTCTCTAGTATTAAAAAACATCGTATTTAGCCTAAAAATATTGTGGAAGAGAGAGGTGCTAAGAGGTGTTGGGGTAGTATATACAGTAATACAATACAACTGACCAATCAGAAGGCAAGGTCTGGTAGAATAGGAGTGAAGGTGGTTGATTGTTGTACGGTTGTAAGAACTGTGCTCTATATACTACGTACAGGTCACATGATACGCTGCACGTACACGTGCTACGCACGTGCCGTATACTGTTTTCCCTACCACAATATATATAATATTAATGAAAAGGGTTTTTTACTAAACTTTATAAAATCTTCTAAAAAAATTATATCTGTCAAAACTCTTAAAGCTAGTAAAGCTTATAATACACAAGATAAGAGTAAAAAGTTCTTTAGTATATTAATATGTATTTTAGTGACTGGGAAAGCTCTCTTACTAAATCTTATATATTAAGAGAAGTTAGAAGATCTTCGAACTAACTTAACTAAGTATAAAATTTAAAATCTAACGATAAAGGCTTTTTTTACTACTTTAGCTAATAAGTAGAGTTATAACATTCTAGGTTATCAATAACCTAAATAAGTATTTGAACTTTATACAACAACTTAAGTTAATAAGAAATATTATTTACTTATTATTAATAAGTATTCTAATCATATTAATATAAGGTTTATTAATTTTATGTATAATCATAAAATAATCATAATAATTCTCTTACTTCATATTATTTATTACTTATAAACTTTATATATTAAATTATTTCTTTTATTAAACTTATCCCTAATAATAATAAAGAACCAAAAATAGTTACACCGAAAAAAGGTCTAACAAATGACTAAGCTAATTATAACTTTAGAAAGTACACATATTACCTGAAATACTTTAGTCAACTAGTTATCCTTCTCACTAAAAGTCTAACCATATTATACCTTTAAATACTCTCTCATCAACTAGTTATTACAACAAACACAAGGTTATAACTTATAGAACTAGTATAACATCTTATTAAAGTACAACGTAAGGTAAGGGATTAACAGGCTACTCAGGAACAAAATTAATTATTAAATTAACTTAAGTTTTTCAAGATTTATCATTTAGACAATCTTAAGACAACTTTTCTTTTTCTTTAGAGTTAACTAACTTTTATACATATTTAACAAATGATTTTTAATTATATTCTTTACGAGAACATATTTACAAGAAATATAAATAAGGACTTTATAAATCGGGTTATATTATAAAAAGTTTATTATATAAATAAAAAGCAAAAATAAAAAGATAATAATATATTCAAAATATAATCTAAAAAGAAGAGAAATTTTATAAAATAATATAATAAAATAATAATAAGTATAAAATTATTATAATATAATATATATATCTATATATTTTTAGAATGATCATTTTATTATAATTAACTATTAGGAATTATGAGAGCAAAGCATACTAACACTCAGTAGTTATACGATCAGAGTAAAACGATTAATAATCCGGTAAGAGAATATTTAAGGGTATAACCCCTTAAATACTAAATAAAAGAATAAACATACAATATATAAGCTAATATAAGCTTATTTAACTCTATAATATAGTAATACCTAGTGAACTAACATTTTTATAATATAAACTTAATAGTCATAATCTTTATAAATTATAAGTTTAGACATATATTAAAACATTACTAAGAAAAATAACAGTTAAAATATGTTTATCATAAGGCTATCACCAAAGACAGCCAAAATACACATAATTACATAAGTCTTTAGTAAAAGAAAGAAGTCTACAGAGTATTAATTGAAATTAAGACTAATTAGTTTTAAGTCTTAAGACAAGTAAACATATAACGAATTGTCGGTCTATAACAAGTATTTGAAGATCATGGTCCCTTAATTAGTATCGGACATCTCAGTATAATATTTACTTAATTACCTAAACCCAATAATTAATTATAAATCTTTTTAACTTTGAGTTATAATACAATAACTCAAAAGACGATAAAATCTTCATTATCCTTACTTCATTAACATTTAAGAAAATGGACACTGATCATTTTGTACATAAATATCTTGTTAGTATACTTAATAAAACAAATTGACAAGAATAATTTAAACTGATGAAACTTTATTTCAAAGAAGAATTACTAAAATTTGTACTAAATAAGACAATCATAAAGTATACTTAAATTCAAAGAACCTCATCATTGATTAGTACTTTTGTCAAATTAATAAACACGAAAACATTTAAAATTATTATTAAAAATATAAAAAAATAACTAAAAAACTTAAAGATAAAAAATAAAAATAAATTAAATAATAATATATAAAATATTAAAAAACAAAAAAAATATAAAGTTATATTTATAAAAATTTTATATATAATCTTAATCTATATTAATATTATAAACAATAAATTAATTTGTAATAAGTCTAAAACTTAATTAACATAAACAAAGTTATACTCTAAGTATAATAAGTTGTTATCTTATATTATTCAGAGTAAAATAACTTAACTTATCTTATTTAAGCTAAAACAGAGTATAACAATTGAAGAAGGATAGATTCAAGTACAGAAACTGAGAAAAAGAGTTATAAAAGTAATCCTTGAACTTAAGGATAATTTTAACATAAAATAAATATTTAAATTCTTTCTTACAAAACTCTTAAAAGAATATTTAATAATTATAATTATAATTAATATATAATTAATACTTGAAATTGTAAACAAAATCAATATTTTCTAGAGATATAAAGAAAAAGTTACTAATTTAATAATCTTTGTTGTCTAAGACAAAAAAACACAAAAATCATAAGACAAAGAGAACAAAAGCTTAAGTCAATAGAATAAACATAAAAATAATTTGTTTAATTAAAGAAAAGTCAAATATTATTTATATGACGAGAATTATTTTATTAAATATTATAAACTCAGACATAATACAAGAAAATATATTCTTAATCTTAAATCTAAAAATAATAAATTATAACATTCTCGGAAAACAATAAAAAAGAATAAAAACAAAAGTTATTATAAGAAGAACAAATTAAGACAATATTCTTATAAACATATGATTAGTCTTCTTCAGAGAATAACTAAACATCAGAAATAAAGTTAAGCTTTAATAACTTATCCAAGAAAAAAGATAAAGTTATAAGAATATCAAAAAAGTAATATATAAGATTAAACTTTTTGTCTGAATTACAGACATTAATACTTCTTTATATATGACTAATAATTTTTGATTCTTTAAATAACTAATAATTAATATTAAATATTACAAAATAAAGATTAAAGATAAAAGATTATATACATAAAAAAAAGGAATTACTGAAATGAAGTTAAAGAATAAAAAACTATATTATTATTTAATATTTTATTTATTTTGAATCTTAAGGTTAATTTACTTTTTAGTTGATATGTTTATGAAAAGGGTTTTAATAACTTTTTTAATTTATATATAATATATTTTATTCAAAAGAATCAAAAGAATTAGTACATTAAAGCCAAATAATACAAAGAAGTGTATATTATGAGTTTTATCATAAATAAACTAAAGAAAACAATTTTAGTTAATAATATTAAAACAAAAAAAAGATAATCATGATTTAACTTATTCAGTAAATGTTAGGGGATGAGCATCCCGGGGTGGTCGACAGCGAATCACAGGCAAGACGAAGGGTGTGCGCAGGTGTCTCTCATACATTCCACAGACTAAATCTTGTCCCTTACATCGTTAAGCTTAAGCTCTACTTTATACTGTACAATGGTCACGTGAATGTCCTAGGCGAGGTCCCTTCGCTGGGGCTGCATTCCCCCCTGGTGGGCGTAACACCCCCTTTACACCTGGCCCTTAACAAGAAGTTTGGACTCTTGAAATCAGCTTAGGACAGGCTTCCTTCTTTCTTTTTCGTACTATTTCGTTATAACTTTATTCAAGATTATATTTAAGGGGTATAGTAAAAAGGAAAGAAGAATTAAATTGTTATAAGGACTTTTATGTCTTAATTATAAGTTTTAAGACAAAGTTAAACTAAGAAGAGAATAGTGTTATAACTCTGTAAAGTTATGACAAATGACTTAAGTATAAGGTTTTTATAGTTGTTGTTTTAGTTAAATAAATATAAGATAAGACAGTTATCAAGGTCCTGGTTATAATATCATTAGTATTATTGTATTACTAATATTAGTGAAAAGATAGTATAAGTTCAATATTAATATTATAAAAAGGGTTATATAAGTTAAAGAATAGTATTATCAGAATTATAATATTAACCCTTTAATTGTATTAATTAAGTAATAATATTATCGGAGAAATAGTACTACCTTTCTGCTTGTGCTAGCGATTTGCTTGTACGTGCAAAAAACTAATACTAGCGATTAAGTAAATACTTGGATTAGATAAGCGGATCCCATGGATTTTATGGGGATTAATGGGATCAATGGGACTCGGAGGAAATTTACTCTTTATATAAGTAGATAAAACTTACAGTAGATAGAAGCTTTGTGCTCAATTTAATTGATTTACAATATATTTGCATTTCATAGTAACTACCTTAAAGCCTTGTGAAGATATTCTCTTGCCCTTTACCTTCATCTATCATTTGAGTGATAGATAACCCCATACCCTTGTAGGAACGTTATACTAAGTATATTACTGACAGCTCAGATATTTACTTTCCAGTAAGAAGTATAAGTAAACTAATGGAGGCCTGCTCTAAGTAGGAGAGGAGGATACGGAGGAGGTTATGAAGGAGGATATGGTGGGAGAGGGCAAAATCTGACGGCTCAGGGTACATTTCTGTGTTATTACTGTAGAGAAGAGGGGCACCAAAGACAAGGATACCCTGAACTTAGGTATAACATAGAAACAAGGTTATGCCATGAACAGTACAGAAGATTTTATTACAGAAAGTATAATCTTAGGGCTTAACTAATAGCCTTTTACAGAAGAATAATACTAAAAGAGATTGTCAGAAAATAAAGAGTAATTGTTAATGTGAAACTAAATACAGAGACAAGTTAGAAAGTTTAATCTATCATAATTAATGAAGAATTCTCTGACAATAAATCGGATTTTGATAATTTCATAAAAACAGAAGATTTTGTAAAAGTAAAAATGGTTACTACTTAAGTAAAGGAAGAAAAGAAGGAAAAGAAGTAACAGTCAGAGAATTAAGTATTAAAGTGACAAGCTGAAGAGGAGTAAAAGTTAGTAGTACTAAAACTGTCAAAACTAAAGAATTAAAAACTTATGACAATGAAAGAAGAAGATGATAAGATAGATTTAGAATACTCAGCCTTAAAACCGGCAAGAAACTTAAGGAGATGTTTAACGAGAAAGAAGAAAGTTATCTTCCAGGATAAACTACAAAAAACAAATTCTTTTAAAATAATCCTTAGGAAGATTTTAGATCAGAAAATTAAGTTAACTATTGGAGAAATCTTGTCTTCATTAAACTTAATACAGAAATTAATGTTCAGGAGAAAGAGTTAATAATACCGAAAAACTAAACCAGAAGCAAAAGTCAATTTGATCAGAAAAAGTCTAGAAAAATAATATACAGCTAAGATACCAAAAATTAATGTAAAGATCAGGAATTCTGTTTTATAGCAAGTACTAATTAATACTGAGGCAGAGATAAATGTAATAACTAGTTATCTAGCATAAAAAGCAAGGTTACCTATGTAACCAAACCCTGAAATAACGTTAGTCTTAGTCATTAAAGAGTACAAGAGGTTTGACAGAGTATATAATGATGTTAAAATAAAAGTTAAAAGTATAATAATAATAACCCCAATTTTTGTGACTAATGTTATAAAGTTAAAATTAATACTAAGAATACTGTTCATATAAAAAACATAAATAAAAATATAGACTAAAAACAACAGAATATACATTATACTGTATAATTAAGATATTAACAAAAAAGTAAAACTTAAAGTTTTGACATACCCTGTCCATAGTACATAAGTCAATATAACAATACTCTAGAGAAAAAAGTAATCAGTACTTCCGGGGGGCGGAATACTGACAGAATAAATACTTCTGAGGTTATAAGCTAAAAAAGAGTATAAATGTCGAGAATAAAAACTAAAGTTATAAGAAATGAAGACTCTGGCCCTGTCTTAAAGTCTCTGGATGAATAGGGTAAAATAAAACTAAGGATAATGTAAATATATAACTACAGTAACTAAGATTACTCTAAAGTTATAAAAGCATTGTCAAAAGCTTAAGTTCTCACTATATACAAAAGAAAAGACCAGAAAATCAGGTTAATAGATTTAAAGAAGTCAGATAAGAGTAAGCCTAAAAACATTAATAACTAAAAAAAAAAACTAAAAAAACTAAAAGTACCTCCTACTACCCCTAGGAAATACAACTACTGAATTACGCCAAAGTTCTCCAACATATAAAGAAAAGAAAGGTTAACCCTTGAAAAAATAAACAAACTAATTATCAGAGATTAATTAATTAAACAAAAGCAAAATCTGTTTATTAAACTTTTGTTTAACCAAGAAGTTGTTATAATATTCAACTTTTCTTATATAAAAATTATTTAACCCAAAGTTATATTACCACAAAAAATCCAAACAATTAAACATATAACCTGATAAAATAAAAATATTCTATTATTAAAAATGTTAAAGAAGAAAATAATCCAAATAATACAAGAACATCTTAATTAAAAAGTCCTAAAACAAAGTTATAGACTTTATAAAAACAAATGGTTTCTGGTGAAAAAGAAAAATAAAGACTATTGACTGATTAATGTAGTTATAAAAATGAACAAGGTGTAACATTCCTACAAGGGTTTGGGGTTATCTATCACTCAGATGATAGATGAAGGTAAAGGGCAAGAGAATAGCTTCATAAGGCTTAGGGTCGTTATTATGAAATGTAGGTATGCTGTAAATCAATTGAGTTAAGCACGAAGCTCTTATTTATTGTGAAATTATCTATTTATATAATGAGGGTTGGTATATTAAATATATTAGTTATATTCTATACTTGATATACTGGATATACAAGATATATGTTTTACATGATTATTTATTTGTTAATATTAGTTATTTGTACATACAAGCAAATAGTTAACATAAGCGAAAAGGTAGTACTAATTTCCCGATAATATTATTATCTAGTTAATATAACCAAAGGGTTAATATTATAACTTCGATAATATTATCCTTTAGTTTGTATAACCCTTTTTATAATATTAGTATTAAACTTATATTATCCTTTCGCTAGTATTAGTAATGTGATAATATTAATGATACTATAACCAGATCCTTGATAACTATCTTAATTTATACTTATTTAACTAAGGCGATGACTATAGAAGCCTTATAATCTGGTCATTTGTTATAATTTTACAGGGTTGTGACACTATCCTTTTCCTAGTTTAGTGTTGTCTTGATGCTTAAAGTTATAACTATAAACTTTTTCCCGGGAATTAAACTTTTTTTTCTTTTCATCATATTACTTAAGTATAAGTTTAGTTATAAAAAATATGTGAGGAAAAGGAAAGTGATAAAGAATTCTGGTTA